>PVKU01000293.1:213854-571373 GCA_004027475.1 Anoura caudifer
TAGAAAATAGACAGGGGGAGGGTAAGAATAGTGTAGGAAATGTAGAAGCCAAAGAACTTGTACGTATGACCCATGGACATGAACTAAAGGGGTGGGGGGAGTGTGGGTGGGAGGGGGTGTGCAGGGTGGAGGGGAGTGAAGGGGGGGGAATGGGACAACTGTAATAGCATAATCAATAAAATATATTATTTAAAAAAAAAAAAAGAAATTCTGAATCAGTTTCAGCTTGGATTGAAGCTATGTGGGTACTAGGATCCAGAAGAGGCAACATATTGGAGGACGGATGGGGTGAGTGTACCAGGTATTTATTTATACAAGGAAACTTGGAATAAAGATAGAGTCAGGGCCCATGTATTTGCTTCCAGGACATGGCTCACTGATTCTAGAGGAAAGGAAAGATTGCCTTTCCTTGATGCCAGTCACTTTGATTTTGTGGGACCATTAAAAGAGCAAATCAAAAATAAAAGGGTTGGAATATTAGTATACAGGGCATCTGCAGAATTGTGCCAGTATGTTCATTAGTAATGGTGAGGATATCCTACCATAGATATCAATGACCTTGACATTAGACACTGGCAGGAACTGAATGCCTTCAGCAGCCATCAGTGACAGCTTCAGGAACAATGGGAGTCATCATCCCAAATGAGCCAGAGTGGGAGAGAATAACAGCACCAGATGTTACACAGTAGCCCAGAGGACCAGCCTGCACAGCACATTATGAAACATTCTCTGCTCTGAGGCTACTGATGAGACACCAAAGGAGACAGAAACCCAGGACTACTTGGAAGAAATATGAAAGAGAGCTTAAATTTCTACAAAATACAAGGGTAGTTTCCTGGAGTTCTGCATTTGCTTTTGGAATCCTATTTTTATCTCAGACTTGGGTGGTCTGAAAAATGTAGGTTACTGATGAAATGAAAGGGTGCTGCTCTGTGGTGCTTTATCTGGGTTCTTTCCCTTATGATCCTCAGAATCACAGAATGTCAAACTTGATTAACAAAAGCACCAGTGCTGGAAGATGACTGTGCAGGCCCATTGATTAATCCTTTCAATGCAACAGTAACTGGTATTGCACTGTTGTCATCCCTAATTTAGTGGTCCCGGTGCTACTTGGCAAGAAAGTGAATAATTTCTCTAACTACCACAGTGCTTTGCTGGGAAAGATGTCTGAGCTGGGTTAAAGAGGCGTTGTTTCTCCCTCGGCAGCTGGAAGTGCAGCTTCTCTGCAGGAATGAGGTTTACAGCTATCTTATTGAGGAGAATGCCTGTAAGGGAGAGGGGTGGGGGGGAAGAAGTGATGAGGACCACATTCCTCCTACTGGGAAAAAGGCAAAAGGCTCTCACTTCCTTCTGCTAAGACTGCTTTCTGCTGGAAAGGGGCTGGGGAAACCATCTAACCCTACCTTTTGCTTGGAAATAGAGAGCTTCTCCACCCCTGAGGAAGAAGAGGAGAGTAGGGAAAGGGCTGCAGACTAAATATGACCCCTTCCCCCTCAAGCAGGACTAACTTTAGGGGAGGAAAAGAGATTCAAAACATCTGGAAGGCCTTGTGAGGGTAGGGAGAGAAGAAAGGCATGATAGTGGACATTGAAGGCTTCTGGACAACCAGCCTGGCCCAAGCTGTCTGTCACTGTCCTCCAAGCCCATCACCACTTTTTTCTCTCCATCTCATCCTTGATTCCTTGTCAGGCTGAGGCCTTTGACTGCCAACTGTCCGAGGCCAAAGGACAGCACAATAACAGCAGCCCAGCCTGAGCAGTACAGCCCACTGCTTTCTGGGGTCCACAGGAAATTTGCACAACAGGGCGGACCACCCACTGAGTAGGTACGCATTGTTCAAAACCTCTAACATTCAGACAGCTAATCAGCTTGGTTTTGCTGTGCAAAGCTTCCTCTTTAATCTCCAGTCTACCAAGCTGCCTTTCTCCCCACCTCTTTAAAGCACTCCCAGGCTTCCACCTACTCTAAGAAGCCTTCTTGGATTATTTCTAGAGAAACTGCATATTCCTCCTCTCAAACCACACACAAACTGTTAGCGCTGTGAAGTTGCTGGTCTTTCACTGTTACTTGCATTGACTTTCAATACCCTACCCACCCCCACCCCCACCCCCAGCCCAGGCAGAGCTGATGACTGAAAGACATTGGGGTTGCATGTGGCTAATTCCCTAGAAATTAGCCATCTCACGTTGATCCCTACGGCCCCAGGTTTTGAGTCACAAGGCTCCAAAGCCTGAAGGCTCCTTAAAGATTACCTACTGGATAGGATTTACAACATTCCCCAAGAGGTCACTGGGCAGGCAGGCTCTGATCAGGATTCTCCAGAGGGTGGATCGATTGGGTCTGGAAATGAAGCCAGGAAAGGTCCCTTCCATTTTCTTAACCATGGGCAGAGCAGAGCACTGAGCTGAGCAGGAGCTGAGCAATCCCTAGGAACTGTACAACTATGGACCCAGCATCTGTTTCTCATCAGCCTCTTTCACTGGAACATGGCAGTTTCTTCTGGGCTTACAGTTTTACTTGAGCATCCAGACCCTAAGAATCCTTTGTTTCATGGAGGGTGCATTCTTCTTTCCACTTCAAGCTACAAAGTCTTGCCCTGTCCCCAAAGAACAGCATTTCAAAAGCACATGTCAAAGCTTCTACTCTGCCCTATGGGCAGCTGTGGCTTCCACGGCTTCCAGCCATGATGGCAATAATCACTTGATTATGACTTTTAAACCTCCAATGGTTCATGTATAGGAATGCAAATTACTGTAATGTCATAGTATCATAGACTTTTAGAACTAAAATGGGTTTTAAACATTGAAAGCAATTTTTGTTTGACACATAAAGAAACCAAGGTCCATGCAATTTGACCACGACCATGCAACCAGCTAAGACACATAGGCTCTACGCCCTTCTCTGTAATGACTTCCGATCCTGTGTTGTTTCTATGATCTGTGAGGTCAGAGTAAGATGCTATGAGATCCTAAGCACATGAAAAAAAAATGTGACATTCAAAATAAACAACACCAAAATTAAAAAGACAAATACCATATGATCTCACATTTAAGTGGAACCTAATCAACAAAACAAACAGGTAAGCAAAATATAACCAGAGACACTGAAATTAAGAACAATCTGACAGTAACCAGAGGGGAAGTGGGAGGGGATAATGGGGGAAGGGGAAAGGGTTTTCAGGAACAGCTATGAAGGACTCATGGGTAAAAACCCAGGCGGGGTGGAATCAGGGGAGGGGGGTGGGGATGGCTGGTGGGGGAATGGAGGGGGGTTAATGCAGACAACTGTACTTGAACAATCATAAAACAATTTTAAAGAAAGAGAATAGTAAAAAAAAAAATAAAAAATAATAATAAAAAATAAAAAGACAAGAATTACGAGTTTCACTGAAAGGAAAATAGTTTTGTTCCCCTAGATGTTTTGATTGCAAAATTTTACAAAAGTTCATTAGAGATAAACTTTTGTATTTTCTATTTCCTGCTTAGCTGGTGCCTACAGCACTTGTTCAATCTTGTCACTTGAGTAGATTACCCACAATGATACGTGCCATAAAGTTTGAGGCTGAGCACAATTAAACAATAACAGACCTACATTCTTATTTTTCTCTTTGGTTCTTCTGTGAGGCCTTCGTTAAGGAGGAGAACTCTCAAGAGTTGTTGAGAGGTTGGAAAAAAGATATGGGGCCAGGATCCCCTAGCTAAGTCACAACGTGGAGATATGTTGGTAATAGCAGTTCCTGGTCATTGGATACTTGTGTTGTTCTATAACCTCTTTGGGAGTCTGGAGAAACATGGTAGCCTGTTTGGTGTGATATCTTCTTCTGCCCTGTTCTGGCATTACTCCCCAGGTACTCAACCTAATAAATGAGTGAAGAGCTAGGGAGACCAGGCCAAGCACTCTGGGAAGTGGGCTAATTTTAGAACCAGAGACTAGGTGGAGATGAGATTTGAGGGTGGGATCTTGGGTGGAGGCCTCTGAAAATTTAAGACTGAATGTTGGGGCCTAAAACTCTCTAAGAATATTCGAGGGACCTTTGTACGTCCTGTAGAGCAGGTGTGAAAAGGGGCAGCAATGATAGGCACAGGTGTGTGAAAATCTCCTGGGAAAAACAGAAGAGGTCTTTTTAGTCCAGAAAACTGATATATTAACTCCCTCCAATTGCTTCCTCCATTTCAGAAGCAGAATTTGCATTGTTTGCATAGCTCTTTTACACTAATCCTTTCGGTACTGAAAGGTGACTGTAATTTGATAGACCCCAAGAACTGAGGAAGACAGACAGACAGACTGAATAAAAATGAACACAAGTGACTGACCACAGCATTCAGAACCATATTTCTCACTCTTCCAGTTAAAGCTGGTTGTCAAAATATGAGTATTTTTTGGCATTTTGGAGTGTTTTTCTTTTAAACATCATTTTAATTTGGAGAGTTACTAGCTTAAAATTTCCAAAGGGACAACTGGGAAAGTTCAAAGCAATATCCAGAACCTTTTAAAAGCTAGTCTCATGGTCAAGGTAGGAGTTGAACATATTATTCTTTCATTCATTCACTAGCATGTTCCGGTTGGAAGTTTTTAAGTACTTTTTCCTTTAATTTCTACAAACTATAAAAACCCACAGGCATGTTCTGGTATGGGGCCAACTGGTGCTTTTATAGCTTTTTTTAAATTCTTTTTTTTTCTTTCTTTTAAAATATATTTTATTGATTATGCTATTACAGTTGTCTCATTTTCTTCTCTTTATTCCCCTCTGCCCTGCACATCCTCTCCCATCCGCATTTCCCCTCTTTGGTTCATGTCCATGGGTTGTACATATAAGTTCTTTGGCTTCTACATTTCCTATACTATTCTTACCCTCCCCTGTCTATTTTTGACCTACCATTTATGCTACTTATTCCTGTACCTTTTCCCCCTTTCTCCCTCTCATCCTCCCCCACTGATAACCCTCCATGTGATCTCCATTTCTGTGTTTCTGCTCCTGTTGTAGTGGTTTGCTTAGTTGGCTTTTGTTTTAGGTCTGGTTGTTAATACCTGTAAGTTTGCTGTCTTTTTACTGTTCATATTTTTTATCTTCTTTTTCTTAGATAAGTCCCTTTAACATTTCATAGAATAAGGGCTTGGTAATGATGAACTCCTTTAACTTGACCTTATCTGAGAAGCACTTTATCTTCCCTTCCATTCTAAATGACAGCTTTGCTGGATAGAGCAATCTTGGATGTAGGTCCTTGACTTTCATGACTTGGAATACTTCTTTCCAGCCCCTTCATACCTGCAAGGTTTCTTTTGAGAAATCAGCTGATGGCCTAATGGGAACTCCTTTGTAGGTAACTGTCTCCTTTTCTCTTGCTGTTTCCAGGATTCTCCTCTTATTTTTTAATCTTGGGTGATGTAATTTTGATGTGCCTTGGTCTGTGCTTCCTTGGGTCCATCTTCTTTGGGACTCTCTGAGCTTCCTGGACTTCCTAGAAGTCTATTTCATTTGCCAGATTGGGGAAATTCTCCTTCATTATTTTTTCAAATAAGTTTTCAATTTCTTGCTCTTCCTCTTCTCCTTCTTGCATCCCTATGATTCAGATGTTGGAATGTTTAAAGTTGTCCTGGAGGTTCATAAGCCTCTCCTCATTTTTTTAAAAAATTGTTGTTTCTTCATTCTGTTCTGGTTGTTTATTCTGTTCTGAATGTTTATTTCTTCCCCCTGTCTAAACTGTTGATTTGAGTACTGGTTTCCTTCCTGTCACTGTGGGTTCCCTATACATTTTCCTTTATTTCACTTTTCATAGTCTTCACTTTTTCATCTAATTTGCAACCAGATTCAACCAAATTCTATGAGCATCCTAATTACCAGTGTTTTGAACTGTGCATCTGATAGGTTGGCTATCTTTTCATCACTTAGTTGTATTTTTTCTGAAGCTTTGATCTGTTCTTTCATTTGGGCCATTTTTTTTTTCTTGCCCTGTTACATAGTGAGGGGCAGAGCCTTAGGTATTCTCCAGGGTAGGGCCATCCACATCTCTGTGTTTGGTGCTGTATGTCGGGGAGGGGTCCAAGAGGGAACAGTGCCACTTGGTCAGCTCTCTGTCAGCTTTCAGTTGCTTCTCCTGCTACCCATAAGCAAATCAGGCCCTTCTGATGCCAATTCCTGGGTGGGTGGGTTTGTGTATGTTCTAGGACCCTGTGGGTCTCTCTAGTGAGCTCTCCTGTGAGGCTGGGAGTTTCTCCTACCACCTCAACCCCCACAGACTTTTTCAGTCAGAAGTTTTGAAGGTTTATTTTCCTGCAATGGAACCTTGGGTTGAGCAGTCTGTCTTGCTCCCTGGTTGTTCCTCCTGGTTTATCTGCATGCAAATGTACGAACACTGCTCCACCAACCAAGAGTCCTCTCTGCCTGGCTGCCTATCTCAACCCCTCCTACCAGTCTGGATGAGTGTTTCTTCTTTAACTCCTTGGTTGTCAGACTTCCATACAGTTCAATTTTCTGGCAGTTCTACTTGTTTTTTATTTTTAAATTTGTTGTTGTCTTTCTTTCAGTTGTGTGAGAAGGCACAGTGTGTCTACCCACACCTCCATCTTGGCCAGCTTTATAGCTTTGAAAAGAACTGACAATAAAAAGATGAGATGGCAGAAAATAAATAAAATTCCTCCCTGATAAAATAAACAAGTCCCTTTTTAAAAGTTTGGGTGAGCAATGCTAATTAGTCAACTTTATTTCAAAACCTGGAGAATCACCTATTATCTGAAATCATGACTCGAAGTGATGCCATTGGTGAAATGCTGAGCTGAGCTTTAGAAGTCAGCAGCATACATGCTTACAGAGGAGGTGGATTTGGGACATGGGGAATAGCAGGAAGGAAGCCCCATTTTTCTTTCTGAACAAAAGCAAGAAAGTGTTCAGATAGCCCTCATAGGCTGGTGAAAATTGTAGTTAATCCCAGGTGGATTAAGTTGATAGGGAGTTCAGGAAATTTCTAGTTCAGTGACTTTTTGAAAGGTAGAGGATTGAAATTCTGAACTCACTATGCTGACTGGACCTTTTCATATGTAGAGTGGGGAATTATAGCTCCTGCTTAAACTCACCTCTTGGTGACATCCTAATCCAAGTTGGCTTCCACATCTGGGGCCCAGCTGAACTCAGATACTATAAGTGTTTATCATACACACCCTCCTCCAGTTGCCAGAGGTGTCAGAGGAGAGATGATCACCAAGACAACAGAGGCCCCCCTCACCCCACTTCTCTTGGGTCACCCTCTGAGATGAGGAACATATGGAGAATGAAGTTGAGGAAATTCCTGGGCCAAGGTTTTCCAAAAAGGTATTGTTCATCTATCTATTTAAGATTTAAAGGGCCATCCTGACACCACCAGCATCCCATTGAAAGCAAAACCTTTACTATCTCATTCAGGCTGCATTTCCAATGCCTAGCACA
The DNA here is from genome assembly GCA_004027475.1 of Anoura caudifer. Taxonomy (NCBI): domain Eukaryota; kingdom Metazoa; phylum Chordata; class Mammalia; order Chiroptera; family Phyllostomidae; genus Anoura; species Anoura caudifer. The sequence continues at coordinate 221,275 of PVKU01000293.1, forward strand.
ATGTCTGACACAGTGGGAATTCAATGCAATCTTGCTAAAAGAATGTGAGAATGGAGGAACAGTGACCCATGGGGCCTAATGTTCCTGGTAATGCACCATGCTCTGAATCAATCAGCTTTCTTTCATCCACATTCCAACCCCCTTTTATTAATCTAAGTCTTCCTCTTCATAACATTTGGAAGGCAGAGAACATGTCTAAGGTTGGGGTGACTATGCACAGCATTGCACTTTTCCCAGGTGTATTTGTTTAGTCATGCTGTCAAAGTGAAATGTTACAGAATGGGTGCTTAAACAACAGAAATTTGTTTTCTCATAGTTTTAGAGGTTGGCAGTCCAAAATAAAGGTGCTAGCAGGGTTGGGTTCTTGAGAAACCTCTCTCCTCAGATTGTAGATGGCCATCTTTTCACTGTGTCCTCACATGACCTTTCCTCCTGAGCAGGGAGAGAGAGAGAGAGAGAGAGAGAGAGAGAGAGAGAGAGAGAGAGAGAGAGAGAGAGAGAATCTTGTGAGAACACCAGACTCATCAGGTTAGGACCCCACCCTTATAACCTCATTGAACCTGAATTACCTAATTAAAGGACTGTCTCCAAATATACATTGATCATGAGAGCTTAAACCTATTTTGAATGAAGTTGGGGAAACAAAATTAAATCCACAACACAACTGAGGTGAAGGAGCCCTGCTCTGGGCCCCACACTTTCGAGGCGCCACTGTAGCCCCTCTCTAGCCATGCTTCTTTCCAAAGCATGAGGATTCTTCAAGATCATGGGAGCTCATGCTCCACCTCCACCTTTTGGCCATATTCTGCATACATGGAACCCCAGAATTCCCTTCTCATGGGAAAACCATGCCTCTTACTCAGGGTAAGGGTCTGCTATTTCTAGGAAGCAGGAACAGAGCTTGAAACTGTGAGCTTGAGTGTATACACACATGCCTGCAAGGTGTGGGAAGAAACCTGGGCAGGAAACAAAAATGGGGTAATCCAGGAGCTGGGGCAAGGTGCTAGGGCTGAGCACCACAATATTGTGGTGATGTGCCCTGAAGAGTCTGGAGTATCTAAACCTGACCTTTCAAGTCTCAGTGTTCTTTGGAGACCTTAAAAGACCTGTGCTGGTAAGGCTGGTGGGTTAGGACACCTTGTACACAGAGTTTGCCCAGCTTAGACTCAGTAGAGAAAGTAGAAATGCATTTGGAATCTTTTGGAGGCATCTGAATGGTGGAGATTGAAGAGGAGCAAAAGGGAGGCAGTCAGCAAAGCCTCTGGTAGGGGATAAACGAGTCCCCTGCTTCCCCCCACCCCACCCCACCTACCTATGAGTGAGCACATACACACAGAACAGAATATAGGTATTTTCCTGTGGATTTCTCAATTAATTGGAAAAAGATATTTAAGAGAATGAACATGGGTATTGTCATTAAAAGATCTAATTTTTCAAGGCAAGAAGATAGTATATATTTATTTAGTACTTTGTTAGCTTCATGCATAAACTTTAAATATTTAGATATGATACACAGACCTCCATTTGTACTCTTCCCAATAACATGGCAAATATTACGGGTGGACCCAATCTTGCACCTCTGGGACAGAGGTATTTGCCCTGGGACAGTCCCAGTTTATGACAGGTGCCCCACAGTATCATTAATACCACTGCATCTTCACTCTCAAAAGTGTCTCTGTTTGGGATAATAAATGATAATGGCTCCCTCGGTTAAGAAAGACAACATGAGCGCAGAAGTTGGAAAACAGATCAGTAGAAGGTTGATCTAAAACCATGAAATGGTTGATCCAACTCTCAGTTGGGGGCAGGATGTACATGACAGACAAGAGCTTGATTGTTCCTTGAGGAGTGTGCTGATTACACATAGAGCACAAGACTCACACTTTGCTTTCTCTAGAGAACAATACAGGAAAGTGCTTAGATGTAGTTGAGTACTTAATTAATCATGCCCAAATATATAGCATGGATGGTGAAAGAAATATGACTTTGTCCACAGAATTCTTTAAACTAAGGCTAGAGCATAGAAAATATCAGAAAGCTAGTTCAACAAAAGGAGTAATAATGCAAAAAGAATAATAATATTTATGCAAACCTAACACAATAAACAAAAGAAGTCCTTGAAACTTCCTTAGTGCCCCCCCGCCCCCCAGAGCCTGGCTTAAAGGGTAGGCAGAGATTTGGGGCATTTTCTTCTGCTGCATCCAAGTTCTTATTTCCAATTGCTTCCTGGGGACAGGAGCATAAGGAAGCTTAAAAACAGGCAAAGACCATATGGGCCAGCTGCACTGTCCTTTCTCTGGCTGTTTAAACATCTCCTTGTTCCTGTCCCCTTGGTCCTTTAACTCCCTTCTCCAGATGCTGAGGCCTATGTATCTTAATCTCAGTAACTCTCTGAAGCTTGAGTACCTTCTCTGGCATCTGGATCCACATGTTGATTTCCTTTTGCATGAAGCAGCCGCCATATGGACACATCTGACTTATGGTTAGGTTCATGGTCACAGGTTTGTAGGGAGCTCCCAAACTCAATCTCTCTCTTTGAGCCACTGTGGAAATAATTTTTATTGGTGGTCTCTATTATTTTAATAACATTAAATATTAAACATTTAATATATTTAATTATAGTAATTATATTAATATTGTGTAATCATTTTCTGTAATATAGATCAAATATTTCCATGAAACGATAACCAAAATGGACAAAAGGGGACACAGTAAAACGTCTCAAATACTGAGTTCCTCTCCAGTTCTGTGTAGCTCCAGAGAGGTTTGTCCTTTCTCTTTTCAATTCTTTCCAATCTTCTACCATCTAGTTTCTCTTTAAAAAAAAAAAATACAAATTGAAATATAAAAAACAGATTGTTCTTTATTTTTTTAAATAAACTTTTTATTTGAGTATAGTTTGGGCTATATAGCAAAGGTACAAAGACAGTATGGAGAATTGTCAATAACCCACACAAGTTTCCCCTGCATCCAAGGGGGATGACATTTCAATGTTAGTAAGGTATATTTGGCACAATTAATGAGCCAATATTTCTGCATTATTGTTAATAAAAGTCCATCCATACTTTATTAAAATTTCATTAGTTTTTATTTAAAGTCCTTTTTATTTTTCAGGATTCCATCCAAGATACCACTTCGCATTTAGTTGTCATGCTTCCTTCAACTCCTCTTGACTATAGTGGTTCCTCAGACTTTCCTTGTTCTTGATGACCTTGACAGTTTTCAAGGGTACTAATTAGGAATTTTGTATAATGTCCCTCAATTGGGATTTATCTGATGATTTTCTCATGGTTGGGGCTGGGGTTATGGGTTTTGGAAGAAAGACCCCAGAGCTAAATTTCCATTTTCATATCAAAAGTACACACAATCAATAGGACTTACCACTCTTGATGTTAACCTTGACACCACCTGTCTGAAATAGTATTTGTCAGGTTTCTCCATCATAAAGTAATAAATAGGAAGTGCTTATTTTCCCCATTAGCTTTGCCTATAGAATGTGTAATTAAATGTTTTGGGTTTTGCCCCCAAGTCTTAAAGGTAGAATGTAGTCTATTTTTTGGAAAACTCCAAAGAAGAATGTGTCCACAGTTCACCCTGATCACTCATTGCAACTTCTCTGGGAAGCAAGACTCTTGACAAGTTTTTCTGATGTCCCTTAGCAAGAGAACTCCACCCAGGGCTTGCCTGTGAATGCCTCCCGGTGAGTTCACATCCATGCCCCAGCTGGCTGGGAAGGGAAGTCCATCTCACCATAGTCTCAGGATGGCGGGGCATGGCACTTCAGAGGACATCTGATCCAAGCTCCTTATTTCACATTGACAGGCTCAGTGTGTCTAAGATCACACAGCTAGTCAGTACCAACCCTTGGCCAAACTCCACCTCTTCCAATTCTTAGTCAGAAGCACTCTTTATAATGCCTTCTTTGACTTGGAATCCAGCATCTACTTTTAGTAAAAAACCTCTGAATTTCACTATAACAGAGCAACTTACTGCTCTAAAAGAGTGAGATCCATTCAGCAGAGCTTAAGTTTCGCCTCCTTGAAAGAGGCTATTAACCTTATGGGAAACTTGGAGTCAGAATCTCTCTGATGTGTGACTTTGGGAAAGTCACAGAATGTACGATGTTGGAGGGTTAAGAAAAATCAAGTTGTATTGTTCCTTATCTCACCAAGCAGGTAATAATGTCAAGTGGGTTAACATAAGTGCTCCTGGAAATTTGACTAATAATGGCAATGATATCAATGTCTTTTGTTTACAATTTCCATTTGTTTTCACTGAAATAATTACTTCTGGGTGATAGAAGCCAAGCAGTTGGCAAGTTTCCCCTTTGAGGGGCTCTCACTTCACTTCCCAGTTCCTGGGTGAACATAAACCACCTAAAACTGACCCATCTTGCTTTGTCATGCCTGCCCTCTCTCTCTCTGTTTTCTCCTCGCTATTTCTCTCTCCAGCATGTTTATCCCACTGTAACCTTGTGCAGATCACTTCCCCTCCCTGGACATCAGTGTCTTTATTTGTGTAATAAAGGGACTGTACTGGATGACCTGTGAGATCCTTGCTGGTCCTGAGATTCCATGATGACCTTACTGTGCTTCTACATTATTTTTTTCTCTTTCCCAATAACTGAAGAAATGTTGTCAAGGTTGGTTGGGAGTCTAACAGTTTTTGTTTTTGTTTTTTTTCTCTCAGAGATGTCTAGAACAGGGCGTTTTTGAACAAAACACAGTAGTCTCTCTCATCTATTCTGGCCAGGCCACCTCTAAAGTACCAGGATCAATTTAGGCTCCCAAATTGAAGAGTGGCATTGTCCAACAAGAGAAATCTAGAGAAAAGGATTAGCAGGAACTTCAGCTTACATAACAACCCTACCAGGTGTTCAAATACAGCTAAACTGGTTGTTAAAATTGAGATACTTCTGTTTTTTAATTTTATTTTAATTGTTGTTCCTGTACAGTTTTCTGTCTTCTACTCCCATCCCAGCCCACCGCCCCAGCCCTCCCCACCTCCCTCCCATTTCCAACCCCCCCTAGTTTTTGTCCATGTGCCCTTTATACTTCTTATTCTAAACCCTTCCCCTTTTCCCCTGAAATTCCCCCCTTCTCCCCTCTGGTCACTGTCAGCCTGTTCTCAATTTCAGTATCTTTGGTTATATTATGCTTGTTTGTTTGTTTTGTTGATTAGATTCTTTACTGGTTGGTTAATACTCATTGTCCATAAGATCCAGACACCCTCTTCTGATCACCTCATTAGTGAGGGAGGGATGCTCCCTCCCCAGAATAAGATGAAGTGGCTGAACACATAACACCCAACACGAGGAAGATAAAATTGACAGAAGTTTATTAGTGATATATACTCACACTCCAGGGGTGGGGGACACCCATGCCTTGCAGATCCACATGGCAGTTGCACTTGGAAACAGCACAAAGGCTGCCTAATGTCTTTTTCCTTTTGTCAGTGCCTGTGCCTTGGCAGTTGTTACATATTTTGAATATCATCCCTAGCCACAACCATCGGCACATGGTAGAACACTTTGACTCAGCATCCTTTTCTCTTCTCTTTCTTGCCCAAGCCTTCCAGGATTTCTATTCTTCTTGTTGACCTACAGCCAGATTGGCCTGAACCATCCCTGTTTCTCTCATTCCTTCTTCAAAACCTGGTTCCATCCAGTTGGGACTAGAAAGAAGGAGAATGAACTAATTCATACCGAGTTGTTAATTACTCACCATTTTCAGGCATATTTGTATTTTAAGAATAGACTCTAATTTAAAGGAGGGGTTGGCAAACCATTGACCACAAGCCAAACTCAGCTTATACCTGTTTATGTAAAGCCCTCAGTAAAGAATGGTGTTTACATTTTTAAATGACTAAAAAAATTAAAAGAAAAACAAAGACTATGTGACAGAGACCACATGTGGCATTTGTCACCTAAAATATTTATTTTCTGGCCCTTAATAGAAAAACTTTTCTGAATGCTGACTTAAGGAAAGTATTCTCTAATGGTGTAATTTGAGCATTAGTAATACTTTAGAGACATTGATTTTGAAGAAAGTGGACTGATTTCAGGACTAGACTGTAGGAATTGTCCCCAGAGTACCAGAAATTTGGAGGGGGAAGAGGCTGGTCAAGCTGGGATAATGCTCTGTGAGACTAAGGACAAGATCAGTGGCTTCTTACCTGTGGAGGGGGGAATGCTAAAGCCATAGATGAATAGAGACTAAAATCAGGTAGGAAAACAGGCTGTTGGCAGACTTGTCAAATGGCAGCCGGTGTATTGGATCGAAAATTTGAAGGCAAGTTTAATGAGGCATGAGCATGTTAGGGTAGAGAAGGTGGGTTCTGGGGCAGTTGCCCAATACCCTCTAAAATATCCCATTTCCTTTAACAGCCCAAAAGCTCAGGATCCCATGGGAAACAAGGATAGAAGTAGGTGGAACAATAATGAATTAAACCATGTAAAACTGACCTGAGGACATAATTTTTAGTCCTCTCCTTACCCTGACATATTGGTAAAAAGAATAGGATTGGAGGGTATGACTAACATGTTCAAATCCACAGATCTTTTTCTTTGAAATATCGGATGCTAGTGAAATTGGCACCTGATAAGGCCACGGATTGAGATAAAGAAAATACATTAAAATGGCAATGAGTAAGAACTTTTCCCCAGAGAGGATTAAGGTGAGATTGAGTTTCTGGAGTATGTGGAGTTTTTCTTTCTAGAAACACCCTCACAGGAGAATGTTGCAGCCAGGAGCAAGGCCTTCCTGGCACCTGTGACTCCATAGTGCCATTTCTGCTTTCAGAACCCCAACACAGAATGCTGGAAAGTAAATATCAGCCAAGTTTCAATGCCAAGCATTTCCACTGTGTTCGCATGGGTCTTTGGGCCTCAGGGAAGTCAAATGGGTGGGGTACTCTAGTCTGGGAGACAGTGGGTGGTAAAACTTTCCAAGAGGATAGAGACAGGCTGATGGGCTCAGCAAGTTAGAGCATGGTGTTAATGAGGACAGGGCCTACCCTGGTCCCACCATACCCAGCAAGAAGTCTCTATTCTGGGGTCACATATTGTACTCTTTGCCGGAAAAGGAGGGGCCAAGAGAGAGGATAGGCATAACTCTGTCAAAAACCATCCTCTGTTGCTGATGGAAGGTTCTTGGCATCTTCTGGATTATCTCACATGCATTTGGGGCATAATCACAGAGAGATACTGTATCAGTTAGTTTGAGTTGCATAGCAAATAATCTCAAAAGTTAATGGCTTACATCCACAACCATTTAACTCACAATTTTCTGGATTAGCTGAGCAGCTCTAGACTAGGCCAGCTCATTGATATTTCATGGACTTGTTTTTACACCTGCAATCAGGGAGTGGATTGGGGGCTGGATGACCTAGGGTGACCCCCCATACACGGTCTGTCAGTTGCTGAGCTGCCAGTCAGGGCCATGGGGACCATGGGACAACATGTCTCCTGTCCTCCAGGCTTTGATGGCACAGGACAAGCTCCCATGCATATTGGTATTCAAAAATTACCAAATACTGGCTTAGATTTATTTTAGAAACATGATAAATAGCATTTCTGCATTTTATATAAATGGTGGTTATTATAGTGCATTGCAAACTATACTAAGTGTTTTACACATATTATCTAACTTAACCCCATAAGGTAGGCAGTAAGGATTGTGTCCAAATTCACCCTGCTACAAAGTGGCAGTGCCAAGATTCAAACTCTAAAGTTAAACCACCATAACACACAATCACAACCCACGTGCTTTGAGAATTCCATGGCTCTCCCAACAATGCCACCATTGTTCAAAACTTCGCTGGAATCTTTCTTGTCCAATTCACAGAGTCCTGACAAAACTGAGGCAATTGGACAGAATAGACAAGTGCTTCCTGTGGCTGCTCAACAGGAATTGAATTTGGCTCAGATGTACCAACCAAGTGACTAAGATAAGTGATCAAGCAGATTATTTCTGAATGAAAACCAAGGAGTATTTCTGGATGAAAATCAAGAAAGAAAGAAGATACAGTTATGTAGATGGTGATGTGCACCGCCTGATCATTTTAAGGTGGAATTGCAAGTTTTTTCTTTTGTTTTCAGGGCCAATTTGGTTTAGCCTTTTTGAGATATTGGGAAAATTCCCTCTTCCTTCCACATTTCTGTTTTCTCTATGTAAGAGACTAGACTATATGATTTCTATGGTCCTTCCAGTTCTAGAAATCTGTGATTCCACCGAATGCTGTTCCTCCAAAGAGACAATTTTAACTAAAAATAATGTAAATTTCTCCCCTTCAAAATAAAGATAAGCCTTTGCTACTACCCCACTGCAGAACTCAAAAAGAGACTGAAGAGGCTAGTGATGGACCAGATTCTTTGGAAACAAGGGATTTGGGGGGAATATAAACATTATATTCATACCAGGAACTCAGTTGAAGGCTGCAAGTCTTGCCTCCCAAGTTCCCATGCACTATAAATTTTATCATTTATTCATTGCCTTTCCTGAGCCGGAAAGAGGCCAGGTAAAGTAGTATATGATATCCTTGTTATTCCCTTGCAGATGTCTGTGGTTTCTTTTTTCTTTGGTCAAATCTGATTTGTATTTCTTCTTGGTTAATACCCCCAGAGTGCTCCAGGCTGCTCTTGCCTGAATGTTACATAAATAAAAGTGTGTAATTTTGCAAGGGTGAGCAGAAGTGGGGAGTCAGCAGGGACTGAGACACTGAGGACAGGATGAGCCACTCCATTTCCCCACTTCCCAGACCTTGCTCTTGCCCTCCTGCAAAGTCTTAGGAAGGCCTCATGGGGCACGTTTGAACTCATTCCCACCCAGTCCTGCTGGTTTCAGCTACTCAACCTTTCACTAAATAGTTCTGCACAGCTGTTTCTGGTTAGGAGTCTGTTTATGTTGCTGGTATACGTGTGCTCATGTATAGTGTGTGTGTGCCTTGTCCCCTCAGTTCTCCAGCTACCCAAGATCCCCAGCAAATCCACTTGGGGACAATTGGAATCCCAAGTGGAGGGAATCACAAAGCAACATAATGTTCAAATTCAGGAAACATTTACAAAGGTTGTGTTTCATAGAGCATGCTCTCTGTCATTCATAAATGCAAGGGAAGTTAGAACTGAAGAACAGGAATACAAAGACTCATAAATGTCTTTAAGCTACAAAAGAGTGAATTTTTTTTCTAAATAGGAAATTTTACTATTGGAGTAAAATTATATTATAATCATGAAACAGGTATATTTTTCTAAGTTTTCTTGATGACTAATTTAAGATTTATCCCTTTCATTAGCCATTTATTTGTTCATCCACTTATTTAACAAACATTTATTAGGTCTCTTCATGTATACTGCACCACACAAAACACTGTAGGAGGTACTAAGAGGTGCTTTGCTTCAATCCAATGGGCTTGGCTAGGTTAAGAGGGCCTTCTCTGCTTGTCTTCAGCTTTAGAGATCAGTTTGGACATAGAGTGAACTCATCAGTGTTACTGGCAGTAAAGAGACCCTATTCCACATCCAACACACCATCCTGAAGCAGGTTTTAAACACAGTTCTATTAAATAGTGATATGTGTCTCTATCTAGGTTTATATAATCATTGTTGCAAAATTCAGATATAATATTTTGCCTCTCAAAGGTCAATCACAAAGCTCATTGAGATCCTACAACTAGTTTAAAAGGGCTTACTCAGTAGAGACATGTTCCCTATTCTTTCTGCCATAGTTTCCCAGTGGAAATTTTCTAACTTCATCATTCCTGCTACATTGATTTGTTGACTTTCTAATGTAAGAAAGAGCTTTCCCTTCTGCTTATTTAGTTAAGTCAGTGGACTCTGTTTTTATTCAATAAGCTATAATTCTTCATTATCACAATGTATTTTGATGTTCAAACTGTCCCAGAACCTTCCAGTGGAAGTTGCTACAAGCTAGCTCTTGTATCCTTTTGACATTTCTTTATTATTATTTGTGAACCTCCTCACTTTCTGAAACATAAAAAGATGTTCCAGACTCATTTTCTTTTCTGTAGCCATGGAATCCACCATTTCTTCAAAGAACCCCAGTAGAGAATGGTATTTAGAAGCCAAGATCTAGAAGTCAGGTGTGCTCATTGCTACTGGAGTTCATTGGTTTAAGACACCTAAGAGAACAAAGCCAGGAAATAGATGTATGTATTCACACACACACACAAATATCTACACCCACATACACCTTTATATTTATATCCACATACGTTGACCTCTCTATTTCTCTCTATGTAATAAATGTTATTCACACTGCAAGCTCCAGTTTCAAACCAACACCACAGAATTCATTCTATCTTTTCTCCTTACCATGTTTATGGCTTCCTTTTCTGGAAATGAAAACACTGGTTCTCATTATCTACAATATATTTACTTATTTGCTCATTAATAGAATTCACACAGAGTAGTTTCAGAATTGCTAATTCATGCCTCTGTGAAAAACAAGTCTCACTCTAAAGCACAATAATTGTTTAGACTTATTTTACTGTTTAGCCTGAGGACACATAATCAAAAAATAATTAGGTTAGTTCTTTCTTTAGCATCAGGTTAGTGAACCAGCCTTATTTCTCCTCCTGGGTATCCTTTTGAGACATTGCCCTGAAGCCTTGCCCCCGCTATCTCCAAAATAAGCTTAAGTCTCATTCTTGGTGCCCTGATACTGCTGCCAGAACCAACATATGTCTCTAGGAAATACCAAGGAAATGAGCAATGAGTGTTTGCTTTCTTCCCCTTCTCCTAGAGTTAATCTAACAAATAGATCATAGAAATATCCCCATTCCCATAAACACACGTGTAAGCTTATAATAAGACTGTTATCTCCTAGGGCTATCCATACTCCCATGATTGCTCTACCTCCACATTTAGATAATGAAATCTTTCTTCTCTTCCAGAATAATCCTAATTAAGCTTCACTATGAAGGCTTTGCAATTCCACTCTCTCTCTAAACACATAGCACAGGCCCACAAGTGGCATGTCCATAGATTTAGAAGTTTGTTTCATATTTATCAAGTTCTCACATTCTCTGTCTTTCATATCTTAAAATATTTATTTAATTAAATTTATGAGCCTGAAATTGAGAAACATAGGCTGTTAAGGGAAGGAAAGGAATGAAAAAAAAAAAAAAAGGCCCATTCATTCCACCTTTCCCAGTTGCCATTCTTGAATTGGGATGTTTGTCTGAGCTCTCAGGTAATGCTATGCAATAAAACTTCCATAGGATGCCAAATTTAGGTCCAGCATGAAAAGAAAACAAAATCCCTCCTGTAAGATAAACTATTCAATTTGGTAATGGTAGTTTTTTTAGGGTGCTGCATTAAATCTTCATAGTGATGGTTTCCACAAGGGTCAGAATCAGCCCTTCTTGGAGAGTTTCTGAATGGTGCTATGTAGAAAAATTTTTAAGGCATTCATTTCCATGAATGGAGACCTGTTTCTCTTGGGGACTCTGTTTTCTCCTTTTTGGATGGAATCCACTCTTCCATATCCTGGCTAGAGGAAGAAAAGTTGTGGAGTGAAGACAGGGAGGCCAATTCCAGATGCTTGAGACTTTTCACAATGAGTTGTATTCTTTGCTGTTTGGAATCCTTCTTTCTCCAAGTTGGCTCACAAATAGCTGGTCTCCTTCTGCAGGTTAGCCCTCTGAATGAGGCTACCTAAGAATTTGGGTGGATACTTCCTCAATAGACGTGAAGTCCAAGACAAGATAAGAAAAAGAGTAGGGTGAACCTTCCCAGAATGGTATGAGTATTGTGTAGTTTCATGTATAGTCTGGTTACTTTTATTTTTGTCTATATCTATATCTATGGATATACATCTGTTATGTTGCAGTTATGTTATATTCCCAATTTTAGAATGAAAAGTTTTGCTTCCCAGGAGACCTTCAGTCCTGGGCAAATGAGGGAATTGGTCACCTTGTGTTGTAGAATTCTTCAAATAGAAAGTATTCATTAAATCTCACATATACTTATGCTCAAGGTAACATGCTCTGAAAATGCATCTTCTTTACTAGTTGGAATTCCACGCTCTTTCCAGGATTCCTTTGATCTGCTGTCCCAGAGAATATTCTATGACTGGTCAATGTCCTCCAAGCAAGGAAGGAGCCGAGATGCTCCCTTTAAAACAAGACTGTAAGACCACAGGTGTGGGTGACAGTTACTCAGAAGATGTGCCATGTCAAATGGTGAACCAAAGCCAGAAGTGCCTCTCACAGCTCTTGTGCAAAGAGGACAATGCCCCTCTGCATTTCACTTCACTGCTTGAGCATCAAAGTGAGGCAGTGCTTATACTGAAATAACTGTACCATTTTGCTCACCTGGTCCTATTTCTCAGGACACACGTGGCCATTTGGATCTGAAAGTTCCAGCTTTTCTTTTTATAATTTAAACCTTGGTGCAGGTGTCAAGTTTATAAGTTCAATCTGTCCTTTCCCTTAGAACAAGTTCCTTCTCAGGAGCCCCTTTCTCCTGTCTTGTAATTTGTCCTTAACTGGAGACACCCAAGTCCACTATACCTGGTGTGGGACAACAATCATGCACTCATTCCTTCGTATATTCATGGCTGCAAGGAAGGCAGATCACCCATACCCACCTGCCAGGAGCACACGAATGCTGGGAGAAATCCATCCATTGCAGAGGGTAAGGAAACAGGAGTTGGGGTGGAGGGACTTTGTCAGGGTGCTGGTGCTGCAGGCCCTAAGACCAGTGAAAGTATCTTGTTGCATGGTATTTTGTAGCAGATAATCATCATCTTAGTTCAGGCTGCTATGACAAATTTCTATAGATGGGGCAGCTAAAACAAAGACAGTTATTTCTCATAATTCTAGAAGTTGGGAAGTCTGAGGTCAAGGTACCATCAGATCCACTCTCTGGTGAAGACGCTCCTCCTGGTTTGTATATGGCCGTCTTTTCCTTGTATCCTCACATGACAGAAAGCAGAGAGAGAAGCAGGCTCTCCGGTGCCTCTTCGTATAATAGCAATAATTTCCTAGTGAGAGCGCTACCCTCATTACCCAATTATGTCCCATAAGCCCCATCTCCAAATGCCGTCACACCAGAGATTAAATTTTCAGCAACTGAATTTTGGGAGGGACATATTCAGTCCATAGCAACCATTCATAAAGAGTTACATTGAAAGGTGTAAAGAGGAGAGATGTGTAAGGGATACCACTCTGTTCAGCTGCCAGGTCCTCTTGTACTGTCAAACCATCACGAAGTTTGCTCATCTAGTTTATTTAGTTCCTGCCCAAACACCACAACCTAAATTGGTTGAAACCATTTTCTGATAGAAAAGGAATTTGCATACATACACACTGTGGTGCTATGGTCTTTTGATAAGTCTCATAATGCTAGCAAAATGGCCACTGTTAGTAATATTATCAGTACTAACAGTGGCAGTACTATTAACAATAGCTAATGTCTATATAATGGTTTGATATTATCAATCTCATGAAAATCTGAAAGATTGGGTAATTGAGGGAATTACATTGAAAACTTGAAATAGTAATATGTTTGTAAAGGTAACATGGCTCAACTAAGTCTCCCAACCAGCGAGTGGCTATTGCAATTTTTATTAAATCAGAGAGAGACAGAAACTCTCCTGAAATTGGTAACCCTACCACCAAGCCATTTAAACAGAAACCCATGAGAGAAAGGAAAAAGTCCAGGGTAAATTTTGAGAAAAAAACTTTCCAAATTTTAGCAACTAAGAGCACCTTAGGGAAAAAGGAGTTTTGATACCTTGCAGAGACCATTATTATATGGAAGGTGAAAGCAGATGTGCCTGAAAGCTGCCCCCATCCATTTCAGAAGCCAGAAGAAAGCCGCCAGGCAGACAAGAGACAAAGATGCAGTTCTGTACAGATGTGCCTGGCAGCATATTTAAGGCCCCCTCCTTTAAAGGTAATAGTCATCACTACATGGGGGAAGGATGGAGGAGGGTGATCCTTCACAGATGCCCTCTCTCTCCTTGCAAAGCAATTTGCATAACTCTCTCTTAGGAAAATGAATTGTATCTTCAACAGATTCATCTTCTTTGGAAAGGAATTTTTGCAATCATCGGTACTCAAGCAGACCCCTTGGGGGTCTCACATTGTCTGTTTGCACCTGCATCCCCTCCTCCGAATCCTTGACAACTTCAAGGAGTGTTCACCCTGGGAAATCCAATTTTATCCATTTTGCTGCATTTTTAGGCACATTTTAGCATCTTGTAAGGACTAGCACTTTAAGCAGCTGTTTTATAAGCTTGCTTCTTTATCTGTCTCCTCACTTATGCAGACATCAAATTGTATTAGAATTGAAAATGGAAGGGGTAGGGAGGGGCAGGGTGGAGATAACCTGAGTAATCAATTTGTGTTTCTCTTGCCCTTAGGCTGTGTTGACAGAGTTTAGCTCTCTGCTGGTCCTCTAAGATGAGTTTATCTGCTGCAAACTAAACTCCATTAATCTTCCTGAAAGGCAAATGCATTCAGGACAATGTTAACACTTAACTGTCCTGAACAGAAGACAGATACTGTGCGATTCAGAAGACAGGGCCTGGGGCCTGCGGCCTGCTCTGGCAGCTGGGACACACCTCAGGAGGATGGATTCCACATGGAAGGAGAGTGGACGGCAAGAGAAACAGCCTTTGTAAACTGGAACATCAGCATCAATCCAAAGCAAACTAAACTAAACCTGTGGGGTTTAAAGTAGGCAAAACAACACAACTAATAATTGCACTTTTAATTTTAACAAGTGATTGGTGTTGGGCAAATAGTCTACAATAATAGCAAAAAATGTAAGAGAAAGAAATATTATGGGATATACATTTGTGGTCATTAAGCTACTGGAAGCCCTTTGCTTTGATAGCACTGCCTTCTCCACCTTGCCAGGCTCCGTGCCCCTCACACAGCCAATGGGGCGCTCTGCCTGGTCTCGCCAGGCTCTGCTTCTAAATCTCTCCTGACTCCACGTTGTCTTAGGGATGAAGCCTTCCTCTGAAGAGCAGAATAAATTGATGTCTGCCCTCCATGCCATCTTTGTGCTGACCCTCTCTTGCCATCCCCATCCTCCCTGTCTCATTTCTTTTCCTCAATAAACGGAGATTTCATAAACTATTCTTGACACTTGTAGATCTACAGTCCCTGACTCTGTCCACTTGCCAGCAATCCTGGAAGACAGAAGGTAATTTGTAATGTTTCTTGGGCAGGAATTTGAATAACTCTCTAGCTCAGCCCTGTGCCCTAGTATCAGTGTCTCAGTTTCTGATATTTAAACCGACTCTAAAATATATGCTGCTCAATAGGGCTTTGTTACAAGAGCTTTGGGGACAGTTAGATACAATTAAATTAACATGGATGGGGAGAAATTTTTTAAGTCTTTCTGTATATCCCTCACGAAAGTTCAGATCCTTGGGCATTATTGTATGTCTAGTTTCCCCATTCCCACATAGAAATAAATGGAGAAAGAAGCATTGGAAGAACTATATAAAAATAGATAAAAAACATAAAAATTGTAGTCCCTCTTCTTGATCATTCAAAGGGGGAATCAGTCCAGATATTTCCTACTGGAGTTGGGATTAGGGTAAATAGACCCCTGTACCACTTGAACGTTAGTCAAAACTGACTGGGACAGCAAAGATGTGGAGGCACATTTACATTCGGTTTACATATGTGTTTACACGCCACTCCATGTTCAAAAAAATTTGAGGTACATTACAGCACAACGATATTAAATGAAATAAAGACTAAGTGAGAAAAATGGACAGAGGAGTAGAAAATCTCAGCCATGACCAAGAAGAAAATATCTACATAGATGACAGCAGCTAGTATAAATAGAACAGAAGAGTTCAAATTTGCCCCTCAGTTTCTTGACATCACAAAGTATAAGCAACATAGCTCTTATTGACTAAACAATTTAAAAAGTCTCAGAATGCCCATTCTTTCAGATAAGCAAACTGGAACCAAATGTAGAATTTAGAGTCTCTCTTCTCAGTCAAGCTTTTGTTAGATGTTGACTGGCAGACAGTTCAAGGTTGTACTTGTTGATGAGGACGGAATAGCTGGTGCTTGCAGAAGTGTTGGAGTGCAGAGCCGTTAAGTGCCAGATCCTGATGGAAAGGCTGAGTAATTTCCCTACATCTTTTGCCCGCCTTCTGCCATCTTTTCAATAGGCACTTTGGGGCAGATTCCAGCACACAAAAGGGTCGATTGATTTCTCAAAGTGTTCCATTATGAAGCTTTTGCCAAGATTACTTAGCCTTGAAAAATAATTCTAGCACATTGCTCAACCTGTTAAAAAAGCAATTAAAGTTTAAAGAATGCACCTATGGTATGTGGGGTGGTGTCCTGACTCCTACAGAATCCATCAGCTTGAAAGAACTACAGAATATGGCCCCCCAAATTAAACAAGTCATTCCTCAATTTGAAGTAAGTTGATAGAAACCAATTGAATTTTGGAAAAGATTAGCCAATGATAATAATTTTGGTTTTGAACTTGACTTTCTATACTAAAGACTAGATCCAACTGTCAACATTATCTCTGATTTGTGACAATAAAACCAATTATCAGTGTGTAGATGCATAATTTACATGCTATTCTTTATTGCATCAGCATATACATCTTGTTCATATAAAGATGAGTTCACTTAGTCAAATTATAGGCTAAAAATAAGAAAAAACAGAAACACAATCTAGCTTAGAATCCTCAAAAGTATTCTATAATCTGTCAGATAGCTTTACTCAACATTTATTTTTACAGTAGTGTTAAGATGCAGGAATATAGGTTCAATATGAAAAGCATTATATAATAGTATATGTTATTAGTTTTCCCCATTAATGGTGTCTGTTAAAGATCATGTATAGATAAAAAATCCAGAATATTTACAAATATTAATACCATTCTATAGAGATTTTCCTGAAAGGTGTTAGAAGTAAAATAATCCATTGTAAAGTATTAAAAAACCCAAATTTATCTGGCAATTTATGTTAGCTTTTGAGTAGATGTTCAGTTTGTTAGAAAGAAAACGGGCATTAAATTTTGATTAAATGCCTACCAAAATAATGGAACTACAATTCTGAGACAGTTGGAAACTGATTTTTTTAAAGGCCAGACTTGGCTTTGTGTATATTCATACATTATTGTACCCATGTCTAGTTAGTTTTAAAAAATTGACAGCGACTGGAGTCAACCAATTGGAATGCAGCTCAGAAAATCATGTTTGTTCATCTTTTGAGTAGAATATAGTATGTCACAGCAGGTCATTGTTCCCAATGCCACAGAGAGAGAAAGCCACAAAAATTACCAAAAAAAAAAAAAAAAAAAAAGGGAGGTCACAATTTTAAAGGGTCAGAGTTCTGTGGAAGCAACGAGTACTGGCTCAACCAAAATTCCAGAGAAAGAAAACTATTTTAAAGTGATCCGAAGTATGTATTCAGAGCTTCTGTGGTTCTTTCTTTTTCTTCTTATTGTTTTTCAAGTACAGTTGTCTCCATTCCCCCCAACCCCACCCCAACCACTCTCTTTCATTCACAATGTACATTCTAGAGTAGAGCCGACCCAGAGATAACTCAGGTGTTGGAGTTAGGAATTTAGGGCTTTAAAACAAATACACAATGGATCCCGACTTATGCAGTTCTACTTACAAGTTTTCAAGTCTACGATGATGCAAAAGCAATACACATTCAGTAGAAACCTTGTTTTAAATTTTGAATTTTTGTCTTCCCCTGAGCTAGCGAATCTCAGTGTAATACTCTTTCGTGAGGCGAGGCAGCAACAGGGACATGATTTTGCCCATCCACATGCTAATGTGAGCATGCTGGTTATGTTTAAAGCTGGCTGGGCTAAGTGATAATACTCACTTGGGTAAGTATATTAAATTCATTTTTTACTTACAAGATTTTCAACTTGTGATAGGTTTATCATAATGTAACAGGGCACTGAAAGAGGACATTGTGGATATTACTCATTCATGGATCTGCTAAGGGTCAAAGCCACCTCAAGGGTGTATGTTATACATACAACTGCATTGTTAGTCAATGAGGATATGAACAAGTAATATTTCCAAGAAGCTAAAGGAAAAGATAGACAGAAGAGATAAAGCTATACATAAATTCTACTGGTATTTTGAATCTATATGCTTTCAAAAAAGCATCAAATTGACTTTCTAGGAATTTAAAATACAATGTCTAAAATTAAGAATTCAATAAATGGACTTTATAACAGGTAAGGTGTTCTTGATCCAAGTGTTTTGCTGTGTCTAAACTGAAATAGGAGGAGGAATAAAAATAAAAGAATGTAAAACCTGTAGAAGGCCCATAGAACACGTCAAAAGGTTTAATATATGTATGATTGGCATCCCAGAAGGAGTAAAAAAGGAAAATGGCCCATTACTGGAAGAAATAATGGCTGAGAATTTTCAAAAACTGATGAAGGACACATGGATTTTAAAAGCTCAGTGAAACCCAAGCACAATAAATAAAAAACAAAGCATATCCAGGAACATAATGACCAAACTGCTGAAAACCAAAAGCAATGAAAAAACTCTTATCAGCATCCAAGGAGAAAAAGATGGGTACCTTCAGAAAAGCAACAATAAGAATGTTAGCTGACTTCTCAATAGAAATGATGAAAGCCAGGAGAGAATGCATTGAGGAGACAGGAGACATAAGGTATTGAAAAAATGTAGAATAGCAAACAAAATTCTATATACCCAGTGAAAATATACTTCACACTGAAAGAACAATATTTTTCAGGAATTAAAAAATAAAACTGTGGAATTTCTTATTACCAGCTGTGCACTACAGGAAATAGAAGAGTTATTCAGGCAAAAGAAAAATCATTGCAGATAAAAACATGGAAATGCAAGAAAAAATAAAGTACACTGGGAAGGATAAATATGTGAGGAAATATAAATTAACATCGATTCTTCAAACAACCATTTTAATAGTTGGTAGATTTTAAAATATAAATAAAACTAAAATTAATGGCAAAAAACAGTGCTTTGCAAAGGGAGGTGATAAAATTAAAAGTTTCTAACATTGTTGAGAAAGTAGTAAAAGCAATAGTCTGTTTCAATCATAGTAAGTCAAGGCTGCATGTTATAATCTCTAGGATAATCACTAAAAACAATAAAAGAATATGTTCGCAGAAGAAAAATACAATAATAAAAGTATTTTATTAATCCAATATAATGCAAGAAAGGATCTAGGAAAAAAAGGGAACAGAAAACCAGTGAGCCAAATAGCAAACAATAGAAAGGTAGATATAAACTCTATTCTATCAATAATTCCATTAAATATAGGCTACATTCTCCAAATAAAAAGTAAAATGTCAGGCTGGATAACACAATGTGTATTCTCAAGTTTGTTGATTTGTTTGTTTGAACAACAAGAACTGGCAGAAAAGGTGTTATTGTATCCCAGCCTTAGAGGGTCTAGCTTCGGTCACATTCGACGTAGCTGTAGCTGAACTATGATTACAAAGTTGGGAAGTGAAATATATTTACTCAGAAAAGCCCAGGAAAGTGATATGAATCTGAACGAGGTTTAGTAAATGTTTAAAACCTCTGAGATGCCTGAGTGTATCTAGATGTTTGTATTTCTTTAAAATGGAATCGAATGTATGACTATGTTTGGTACACAGAGGAACCCAACAAGAATTCAAAAATTTTAGGTAAACCATGCTGTTTTCTGGGCAATTAAAAGACAAGCATGTTTGTTTAAAAAAAAAAAAAAAAAAAAAAACTGGTACCTGTCCAGGCCACATCCCATCTCACAGAGGAGCCACGCTGCAGGGCTAATAAAAATGAAGCCACTTACGTGTCTCTCTGCTGTCTAGTTAGAAGCCTCTGCAGCTAGGAAGAGCTTCTCAAAACGTCCTTTTAATTATGACTTTAAACAAGAAATTGGAGAATTGAGGTTCCAAACATTACTGGGCATTACATTGAAAGGAAAGCCCAGTTCGCGTCTCAGAGGAAAGTGAATCCTGTTCTGTCTCTTCAACAGCCTCTAGGTAGCAGCATGCCTAGGGTACCAAATGAGGGCAAGTCCACCCCTTTTGAAAATGTTCAGTATCTTGATGAACATGGGTCTAAGAAATTTAAAAAAAACTGACAAGGGCATTTCCTCTCCCCCCGCAGCAAGTCCATGCTAGAGCTCCGGGAACATTCACAAAGGATCTGTTTTTCTGAGTTTGGCAGGTGTGGTGCCTTCCGTGGAAATGATTGTGTCAGTGAGACTGGATCATTCTGGTTCTTTGGCTGCACTTGTTATCTGAGATCTGAGCATTGCCTCAAACATAAATTATTTCATCGTACGCTAATTTCTTGAATATCTTCAATCCCTGTAACATAAAACCCATATGGTTTTATCTTGATTTGGTTATTTTGAGAGCACATCAAAATCTTGCACTGCCTCAGAGATGTCGTCTTAACAATAGTCATCTACAGGACCAAAGGGGTATAAATACGGTTAGTTAAGCTTCCAAAACCTTTAGATTAGTGAATTCTGCATGAGTGTGGAAAATAGTTTATTCAAATGCTATTTAGCATGTGTGTGCCAGGTACTTTCACCTATGTTGTTTCTTTTAAACCTCATTTTAAATCTTTTGGGTAGATTTTGTTATTCCAGTTTTACCAAAGAGGTAACTGAAGCTACGAGGGTTATACTTTCTCTTTAAGACCACGTAGCTAGTATTAAGGACTTGAACCAGGGTCTCTGATTCCAAGCCTGGTGTCCTTTCTACCACTCTGTTTGTACACAATTCTTATATTTGGCAGTATTGTACCAAAAAATAACAACTCACAGTAACGACAGTCCAGAAAATGGTACTTCTACACATCCAGGCTCTGCCAAATGATTTCATTCCTAGATCCCTTGGAAATTCTTGTAAAATAAAATCTAAAATACCAAAGTGAGTTTATCATTACTGCAATGAGTTTACTTTACAAAATAATCATAATAATGATAATGATGAAATAGAATGAGGACAAGGCTTGCATTTAGGCATTCATTCAGCAAGTAACTTTGGAATTTTCTTGGTTCTTTTTAAATTTCAACAACTAGAAACTTGGAGGGGTGTGGTGGAGCAAGGTCAGGAAGCACACAAATGAGTTTTGGCTTCTGGGAGAGCGTGAGTATTCCTGATCATGTGATTCCACTCCATTAAGTGTGTGTGAGTGTCTGGATATTCAACAGGATCATCAGTTTAGCCTCATATGGCCAAGGGCAGATTGCAATGATGGTTAAGGCAGAAGGGCCGCTGGAAAAACAAACTAGTACTGCTAAAGGAAAGATGGCTCAAGGGTCAGCTTTTCCTGTAAAGCAGCAAGTGAATTTAGTATTTGTGAAAATTTCCAGTACTGTTTGTAGTCCAGAGGGACCTAGGGTGTTCGTTCAGCTTGCCTCTGCCACGTCCTGGCTCTGGCCGGGACACGGATTGCCCTCTGACTCTGTCCTGGCGCAGCATGGCACCATGTCCAGGCCTGTGCCCTCTGTCCTCATCTGCTCTGCTCAGAGATGCCTCTTCGGTACTGTTCCTACGAGTTCCTGCCAACTGCGCTGCCAGGAAACAGGCACCAGGCGGAGTGGGTTCAGAGAGATTGGCAAAGCAGAGGCCAGGGAAAGAGCCTGTGCCCTTGAGGGAAGAGTGGAGGTAGGAGGAAGGGGCAGGATGGAGGTAATAGATCGGAACCCTTCAAAGGTGCCACACCCTCCTTGCCATTTCCCCAAGGACCTACACCACCAACACCCACAAGGATACTGGCCTTTTCTGTGTTTTCCCAACTTCATCTAATCACAAGGCTGGAAGGGTTCTCAGGGACCACCTAATTCAACCTTATTTGATTGATGGGAGAAACTGAGACTCAAAGAGAAGAAAAAGTGAAATTCCTGTGGTCACACTGAATTATTCAAGGTCTGGGGATCAGGATGTGACTGTCTAATCCTTCAATATGCCAATATTTTTCTACATTATTCTGACAAGACTAAAACTCTTTTGCCAAGAAGACTCCGAACCCTCCCTACTCACTGTCACTTCCACTCTACTTATTCTTTATTTTACTGAGTTCATACGCCCCAAGACCCACTCAGTTGACTCCTGCATTTAGCAGACACCACTTGCAAGCACTTCTATGGAATGAGCGTGCCAATGACTAGGACATGGCGGAGGACAAAGTCCCTGCTGGGATTAGAACTTATGTTCACATGTGGCCAGCATGTCGCAGGGTTTCTCTCTTGACTCCATTCATTCATGCATCCATTCCCTTTATGTGTATTTTCTGAAAACCATCTGTGTTTTGAATTCATTTTTTATTTTAAGCTATATACTTTAATTTACCTCCCCTCCCACTTAAATCTACCAACATTAAATAATTTAAGCAGTATCCAAAGTAACGATTATATTAGTTTTCAAAAAGACCTTGAATTATTTGGCAAAAACCCTGCAACGATCCCAGGCCTCCCTTACATGTTGGAGGGAAGACGTTTTCCCAGTTTTTTAGACCTGAACCAGCAGGTGTACAGGTTGAATTAGCTGTATGAAGAGCAAATACGAACGTGTAGACATGCCATGGACACCCGAGACAGTGTCCATGGGTGTGGTGGTCTAGCTGGTCACTATCACAGCAGCTCACTAGTGACCTGTCCACCTATAGCTAGATACACAAAAATCAGGTGGTGGTCCCCACGATGGACAGAACTGCCAGGGAAGAATTCACAGCCCCGAAGGGCAAAAGCCAAGGCTCATTCTGAAATGAGAACTAATGAGGTACCAGCTTTCTTTTCTCAAATCTCAAGCCGTGGACTAATTCCTAATTAAACTTTTGTTCTCATGAAGCTTACAATAGCTTTATATCAATTGTCCTATTTCAACAGTGGTTTAACTGAATCTGTAGTCTCTTTCCTTCATGTTAATATTATTTATTCTTTCTTTGTTCTGCAGAAAACCAAAGAAATCTGCTTATGTTCTTTAAAAGGCCAGAGTGAAACATGCTACAATTCAAAAGCAAACAAGGAAATGTATCCCTGCCAGGTCAGCGTAGGTAGTAACTAAGAGCTTAGGCTATGGGCTCAGACAGGCCTGTATAAACCCAGTTACTTTTAATTATATTGTATTGATCATGCTATTACAGTTGTCCTGATTTTTCTCCCTTTGTCTCCCTCCCCAGTACCCCTCACTCCTTCAGGCAAGCCCCCCACCATTGTTCATGTTCATGTAAACCCGGTTTTAAAATAGGTTTAAATTTTGAGTCAAATCTGAAGTTTCAATCCTGATTCTGCCAATCAATAGCTGTGTGATTCTGGGGGAAAAAATGTTCACCACCCTCATCCTTGGTTTTATTTTCACAAAAAATATGAGGATAGTGGGTGGCCTGGATCTATGTCATTTTTACTCATCCAGGGTATCAGTCAAGCTTCAGCCCGGAAGAGAGAGCCACAGTGAGCATTACAGGAACCGTGGATGTTACTAGGAATCAGACCTTGTGCAAATATAGGAGATGAGGCATTGAAGGGGGTGTTGGAGGGTTAGAGAGCTGGCCACTGAGCAGTCTGTCTGAGTCAGTGGTGAGGGTGGACGAGTCCATGTGAGGGTGGACATGTCAGAACTTGCAGGGGAGAACCAAGTGAATACAGCAGCTGAAGTGGGAACACTGGGGAAGTTTGAGGGGGGGACTGCAAACACTGCTGTCTGTGGTTCCACAGCTAAGTGCCTTGTGGTGGCCTGGGCTGCTGTCATCAGCAGGGCCAAGAGTGGAGAATACAAGCTGGACAAAGACAGCAAGCTAGGTGCCTGTGTCCATCCATGACTGTGTCTGGCCTCAACACCCTTCTGAGAGGAGTGGCTTCCATTTAATTCTCATCTCTCAAATCTTCCACAGATTCCTCTTTTGGGTAATTCTAAACTGGAACCACACAGGAAAGGGATTCTGGGAATTATGATGTCCAGCCTCAGGCAAATTGAATAATATGCCGTATACTTTGCTCCTTCTTCCATTACTGCAAGTTTGCTTTGTGAACAGCCTTATCACTTTCAGTTCTTGTGGTCTGAGTGGGGCCTAATCCACTATCACCCCTTACCTCTTCTAAGCCCCTAGAGACTGGTATGGGACTCTGGCCTGGACAACTAAACATCACACATTTATGCTCATTGATTGGCTCAGGAATGGACTCAAGACCCAATCTCAGCTAATGAGATGCTGTTCTGGAAAATTGTCAGAGCCATATGGAGATACAATAGTTCTGTCTGGAGACATTAAATGATATAAAAGGACCTCAGAGGGTCCCTTTCTGCATGTGTCTACATGATCAGCAGCCATGATCAACTGGGAAGAAGAGCTGAGCTGGAGTTGGTGCTTTCACAGAAACAAAACAAAACAAAACAAAACAAAACAAAACAAAACAAAACAAAAAGAGCTTATGTAGGAACCTTATCTCCTCTTCCAATATTCTGCATCCTGTCACCGTTTTTGTGGCCGCTGTTTCCTGACCCTGAAGATGCCTCTTCAGGGCTCTCTGCTGCTATCTTTTTCTCTATCTACTTACATTCTCTAACAAGAGTATAAGGAGAGGAGTTAACACAACCCTCAGAGGGGTTTAGATGTCTTTGAAAAGATACCCAGCTTCACTGCCCTTATTACAATCTGAGTGAGGACTGGAGGAGACCCAGAGAAGTACTTGCAAGTTAAAGACTGGTAGATGGCTCTTCCTTATGTTTTCTATTGGAACTGGGATTAGGTCTTCTGGGAAGGAATGACTTGGTAGCAGCAAACCCCTGGCATGCTCGCGCACGCTCTCTCTCTCTCTCTCTCTCTCTCTCTCTCTCTCTCTCTCTATATATATATATATATATATATATATATATACACACACGAAATTGAGTTGTAAGGAAGAGTAACCACCTAGTTAATCAGTCAAAGCATATTTATGAAGTCTACAGGGTACATAGAATACAGCAGCTATTCTCTATCTCCATTGGGTTTGGCTAGGAAATGGGCTCAGGATACAGCATGGTCTTCAGAGAAATCATTTGCAAGGAATTGTAGACAGTAAGTACATTTAATAGCATGAGATAAAAAGGGAAAGTTATTGAAATACCTTCTCTGTAAAATGTTCAAGACTCAAGGACAATGACAGAGTAGGAGGCATGGAGGAGATGAATTTCAGAATCTAGTCCAGTATAAAAACGTCATTTTTTCCAAGACCATTACTCTTTGTGCATCTATTGACATGAAGTAGTCATAGTTATTACCACAGGAAAAATATAGGAGACTTAGAATATTCACTAACTGTGTCTTCTAGCTGAGCATCAAGATTCATTTCCTCCTTCCCTCCACTCCTCCCTCACAGTTAGAACTAGGTCTGCTAGCTCTGACTGTTTAAATCCCTCCTCTGAGCACATATCGTAAATGGCATTTCCCTCATGTTTATAGTAGATGTTCAAGCCAGTGTTTATGTAGACTCAGTCCCAACTTTAAGCTGTGCTCGCCAATGGGCAGCCTAGAGACCCTACTTCCCAGAATCTATTTCCATGAGGGACTGAGAAGTCTCCTGAGAAAAGACTCATCAAAATGAATGAGCTGGAATTCAGAAGTCTGGCCAAATAACCAAGTCCTGAATTGGCAGGGGAGAAATAATTTTAAGTGCAGCATAGCATCTGGGGAAGAGCTGGCAATTCTTAGCAAGAGCAGATGTGGTGCCCAGCAGAGGTGGCACCGCCCCAAAGGAACCAGCGGTCCCCAGGAGAAGCAGCGGGAGTGCCTAGTGGATTGATTCTCTGTGGGAGCTGATCAGACTTGTTCAAGACTATATGCTCAATTATCAGCTGGGAGCTGTAGTTTTGGGGTGGCAGTGAGAATTTTGTGGTCACCATATGTGCATACCCTGAAGGCTGAAATCTAGAGAAACATGGGTTTCTCTCTATATATATACATTGAACAATACCTGTGTATTTTACCTCTTATTCTCCCATAGCCATGGTGACCAGATTTCTTCAAGCCTCAGCTATAAATCACCAAATGGCTCCTCACTTCCTAGCTTCACGACCTGGAGCTAAGCTGATGTCACAGCTTGGAATGCCTATGGCAATCCCTCAGCACTTCCCTTGCCCAGCCCCAAAGAGCCAGAGAGTAACCCTTAAAAATGCAAAATGGAAACTCACAGACAGGTGTTTTTTTTTTTTTTTTTTTTTTTTTTTTTTTTTTTGCTCTCTGCCCCCTAAGGGATGGTTCTAAAATGTGTTTTAGGGAGCTTCTCACACAGTGCTCAGGTCAAGTGCCCAGTCACTTCTAGTGGTTACCAACCCAATGCTGCACCTTGGATGGACTATCCGTCCTGCCCAGGCCACTTCCCCTGTTCCCCACACCTGAACCCTAGGATCACATACTTGAATAAACCAGTCACACAGCTGTCTTACCTCAAACTCTGTTTTGGGGGAACTCACAATAAGAATTTGTCATTTGGAGTTAGGCATTGTTCTTATTCTACAAAGTTCTTTAAAACTGGGCCTTGAAGACATATTGTTGTATGTAGGCATTTTTGATGTTCTCTGCTTTTCCTACCATCTCCTTTGGACTCTGCCTGACCTCCATTATCCGAAGTCCCATGACTTCTAGAGCCAGTACTGGTTGTGAATTATTTCAGTTGTGTTTCAAATAGTTCAACTTATAACATCAATTGGGAATCACACAAATGCACTTGGGAGCCAAGAAAAAAATGTTAACTACTATGTGTCATGGAATATCATGCCTGGGGTAAGAAAAAATTTATGCAAGTGACAAAGGAGAATTAATAAAT
The DNA here is from genome assembly GCA_004027475.1 of Anoura caudifer. Classification (NCBI taxonomy): domain Eukaryota; kingdom Metazoa; phylum Chordata; class Mammalia; order Chiroptera; family Phyllostomidae; genus Anoura; species Anoura caudifer. The sequence goes on from PVKU01000293.1 coordinate 248,059, forward strand.
TACAGTCCCTCCCTGTAATTTACAGTTAGAATTAGTGCATCTCTCATCTTGCAAGTTCTTCTTGCAAATAAGGAATCTGAAGACCAAGGCAGTTAAGAGATGAGCTCAGGCATTCAACTCCCTAATGCAGCTCATTTTTTGAGAAGATACAAAAATCTGAAGGATATGGTCAGAGCCATAGGTTTATTCATAGTGGCTCTGTTAGTGACAATGAGTTTGATAGAAATAAAAGAGTCAGACAAAAGAAGATATTGATTCACTGGCTTATAGAATATTAGAGTAGAAATCTAACCTCCTAATAAAGCAAGAATCTGTCAAGGGTGCATCTTTAATTTTAAAAATACCCACCTTTTTCAGTGAAATATGCATAATTAACTGCATGCTGGTAAAACACTAGATGAACTGAGTTCATGCAATCAGATCCTCTTGTCTCTGCCCACCCCACCATATTTACCCTGCTTTGCCCTTCCCTGCCGGTGACCCACTCATGACACACCTGGCTCTTGGTCCTCCTTCGTCACTCCTGGGTTTACTGCATGCATTCCTTTTCTTGGCACCAGACCTCTTAGGGCTGCTATCCCAGTAACAGGCGCCACTCAGGCTGGCTAAGCTCCCGGGCCTGACTCCCTCCCTGGCCCTGGCCTTGGCCCTAGCCCTAGAGGACCAGAAAGGACAAACTTTCCATGCATTGTCCCTGTAGGTGGCCGCAGAGCCTTTTTCTGAGCCTCACTGGTGAAGGGGAGCACACTGATTCACAAGACAGCTATATGTTCTGTTAGATTTTATTTAGAAATTGTTCCTTTCATTGCTTGAGAATCTGCACCATGGTAGCTTTTGTGCATTGATCCTGATTCAGCCTTAGAAAGCAGTGTAGCCTGTTTCCTGTGAAAATTGCTCTGAGAGTGGAAGGCATGTCTCAGACATCCCCATTCTTCACTTCTCATGAATAATATCACATCTCTGAGCCCTATAAGCATTCTTCATATAATAAAGGTTCTAAGCCCTCCACAGTCCTATTCACCCTGCTCTGTGTTCTATCTCTCTCTGCCCTACGAAATGCTATACCCAGAGATGAATGCTTTCCTCCACAGGAGATCTGTCCAAGGCAGTCACCACGATGTTATGACCTTTGGATCACATTGAATTTGTGGGTTAAATAAACTCATAGGTCCTAATCCCATGAACTAAATCCCAATTAGATCTCTTGCCATAAATTATTTTTGGAACAAGATGAGCAATAAGTATAAATAAATACACAAATGAATACAAAAATAAACCTTGTAAATGTGTTCAGTATTTGCAGCCCCATTTTGAACCAGACAGATCATGCTGTACACTTCACTGAGAACACTTTATATGATTGAATTATTAATATTAAGATGTCATATTTCACAAGTCCCTACAGTGTCACTGCTAGTCTCTTTATCACAAAGTACCCTGAAGCCTTTATATTTCTAAAAATTTTAACTCTAACCTCAATAGGGAGCCCAGGAAAAGGGCAAATCCAGATCATTTCAGGCTCCTGATTATAATTTAAAAAAACTATGGACAGGAATGGACTTTGCCCTCAAAAATAGTTTCTTGTGATAATAAGAAAAAAGTTGTTCATTTATTTGGAGTTTTAGTGAAAAGAACTATATTTTGTTTGAAATGATGACTGGTTGCTTTTTGGTTCAGTTATTTATGAATTTGAGTGTAGTAAAATTTAACAAAAAATATGAAAAAGACTCCTATAAAGCTAATTTATCACTCTCATTTCAAAGAATTGCCTTTTCTAACAAAATTGTGGAATACAACTGAACAGTAGCATTATGGGGCACCTACCAGGAGAAAGGCACAAAATTAGGCATGATGTCAATGGTTAGAGAGCTCTGTGCTTAATGTCAAGAAATGTGCATCTTATTAGAGGTGACAGATATAAGTGGTATGAGATGCTTCAATGGCCTCAATTTGATCATAAAGAGCTATGAAAGCATTTGCAGAAGGAATAAAAATCTGCAATGCTCAAGTGAGTGTTAGGAGAAGGAAAAGAAATCACATAGAAAAGGTGACACCTAATCTGGCCCTAAAAGTGTGGGTGGAATTTAAATATGGAACATTAGGTACATATGAGATTACAATGGACAGGAGCCTTCTGAGAGCCCTGCATAGTTCTTTCTCGGATCAGCCCTTGTTGGGCAGCTCATCAGTTTGGCTTCATTCAGTGGAGGGGTAGACTAACAACAGAACCAGAACCAATCTCCAGGAGAAAGAGTTGTGTAGACACCTGCCTGTCCAGTCTGTTGTGAAGCCCAAGTCACACAAGACCTACATTTAATTCTTTATGGGGCTTGGATGTGAATTAATGCAAAAATCCCAGGAAGTCAGCACTTGAGGCCAAGGACTGAAGAGCAAAGGAGCATAGCTATGGGGAGAAGGAGTTCTAGACAAGGGAAATCTACCTGAACAGACGGTGACGGCCCTTATTACTCAGTCCTCTTCTCTTATCCATAAAGGTAAAGACTTGTTTTCTTTCTGGTGTGGTCCTGTGCTTACATGAAATTCAGGCATGTGTTGGTATAGTGGCAATTGATTTGCCTGGGAACATTTGTTTCTGGTTGAAAAAGGAGAGAGGGAAATACATTCAAGCATCAGATGGTGATGGAGAAGAAGAGATGGTGTCTGGTACCGTACCTGGTCTCATGAACCATTACAAATGGAATGAGAGGCAAGTCCAAGGAAGCTGCCACCATAAAGGGCTCAGTGAGTGCAGCTCACATGGAAATGTGTGACAAAGATCTGAGGAGAAGGTCATTGCCCTACCTTGACTGACAACTTACGGTGAGGATTCCCTTGGCATAAATATTGGCATTAACATTGGCATTGACATGGAAGTAAACTTGGTGATGGCAGCATTAAGGTCCCTCCAAGTGGCTTTGGAAATTGAAGACAATAATCAGGAGAACGGAGCAGGAGAGGGAAAATATAACAGAAGCTAAGCAGTCAGTAACCTAGAGTTCACAGAGAGATTGGTGATCACATGACAGAATTCCAGTGAGTATCCCAAGAAATTTGGGGGGAGCCAGGAGCAAAAGCAGATCAGCTATTACTGATCATGTGTCCCTTTTACAATCTCAGACAAAATTAAAGACTTTTAATATTTTCTTTGGGCCCCAACCAATTCTCTCTTTTATAAAAAGATCAGACTGGAGCAACAGCAAGGTTCACGGATGGTAAAGTAATATAATAGTACCAGAATGACCAGTGAGAGCCAACATGCCCCCTGAGAATTTATATTCCCAGTACTCTGAAAGCCATGAATCTTGTGATGTACTTGCTGAACTCTAAATGGTGCAGGGATGAAGCCACAAGAATTGGCTCTAAAATTCCCTGTCAAGGGAAGAGTAGTTATCCTTTTAGGTGGCAGATTGAGTCCCTATAATGAAATTCGCCCTGATGTTGAATTTCCATTCAGGCATCCAGCCCTCCTGGTGTTTAGAGTCCTACATGAGTAATGTTTCCCTCTTGTGCAGAGCCTGGATGCTCCCCTGAGCTCTTTCCACACACATTCATTTGGACCTTGGTCAAAACTATCTTCCAGAATTTGAGTCACCTGAGCAGACAGTTGGATCAATGGAGACAATCTGGAAAGATGAGGTGCACTTTCAGGGATTAGAACTGAGGGGGGTGGAAATATCTGTAAAGTCATTGCACAGCACCCCAAATCGTAGGAGAACAATTTCAGAGGGTGGGGGATGAAGGCAGGTAGCTCCTTCCTCTGTAAACAAATGCAAAGCACAGTTCCAGGAGCACGTTGGAACGTTGATTCGAGTGTGAGCTCTGGGAAGGACTGAAAATCCTACCAAAACAGCCATGTGCCAACCTAAAATTCAAACTCCTCTGTTTAGCACCCAGTGAAGAAAGCCAACCTGACTGATTTCTAAGCCAAGAGACCTGAAATATACCACCTAAGAAAGTGCGTCAGGGCCCACAGACATCCACAAGATTACTATGTTTATTACTATCCTTATCCCTGACTATTTAAATGTTATGTTTAGATTTAAAATCCTGACAATGAACAGAACGTATAATAGAAGAAACAAAAACAAGGAAGAGTCAAGCAGGCCATATACGAGTTCGAATACAGCAAGTGCTAAGGCCCTGAAACAGGAATGAGCCCAAAGCAGAGAAACAGCGAGACTGCTTCACTGTGGCTGGAGGGAGAGGGGGGACTTAAGGTCGAAGTCGTAGGTAGGGTTTTCCTGCTTTTACCTTGTTGTACCTTTGGGCAATAAAAATAATAGCTAGTAGTGTCATGAGTTTAGAAGGCGTCCAGCACTGTCCAGACCATCTTATTTAATCCTCATAACAACCCAGAAAGACCAGTAGAATGATATTTAACATCTTTAACAAGAGGGATGTCATAACTATTGACTAATTGGATAATGCCACCCCAACCACCACTGCAGTCATATGTGTACAGACTGGCTTGATGCTGGGTGCTTCAATGGCTCCCTTTAATGGGCGAGGAAACTGAGCTCAGGGAAGGACTAGTCACCTCCAAATTATACAGCTGGCCATTTTACCCCAAAATATATACTGAAAATGGCAAGTAATCTAACTCTGACAGATTTCACTTATAAGATGCAGGACATGCCTTACATAATGAGAAACAGGTAATTGGGGGATTTACTGTCCCCGCCGTGGGAGAAAGAGCACCGTGCTGGGAGCGCACGACCGTGGAGCTACTCGCACGGCACTAACTAGCTACACGACTTTGGGTGAGTGGCTTTGCCTCTCTCATCCTCAGATAACCTCTAGCCTGTGGATTTGGATATCTCTAGAGCAGTTATTCTCAACTGAGGGCAATTTTTTTTTTTTACAAGAGATACCTGGAAACTTTCAGTTGTCACATTTGTTGGTGCAGGAGGGTGGGTACTACCTACTGGCACCCCTGGGTATCCGCAGAGGACAGAGATGCTGTGCAGCATCCTGCAATGTACCAAACAGCCCCACTGCAAAGAGTTACTCGTACTGAGGCTGCGAAACCTGGTTCTAGAGGCCAGAGAGGGAATAGGCACTGTGAGTATCAGGTGTGGCATCAAGGAGTAGTGGAGATTACAGCAAATTGCAGAGTATATGCACTTTCTAAATACACTTCATATAAAGTATCAGTAAACCTATGCAGACTAAAAAGAACACATAGGTGGGTGAATTTCTACCTGCTTGTAGCCTAATTGCAGCCTTGGTTACCCATAATTTTCTTTTTACAGATAAGGATAAAGTGTCCTCTAGTTACACAGTATATGTGTGTGTGTGTGTGTGTGTGTGTGTGTGTGTGTGTGTGTACACATGGTCATATATATGTAGTGGTAAAAACATTTATTTGTAAGTGTTTCCCAAAGGGAGACCCTTTATCCCTATTAGCAGCATCTCAGTTCTTTCTCTTCTCCCACTGGTCCATACTTTTCCCTCCTTCAATTATACAGCCTGGTCCCCTGATTCTGGCTTTACCAATGAGGAAGCCTGGCCGTTCCACTCCATCCATAAGAGGAACTCCTGGTTTAAGGTTTGATCCCTCCATGTTGCTTAAAGCCCTTTGGAAGGAGGCCCCCTAGCTCACATTACTCCTTTAGCCTTTAGAGACAGATGTGCTGAAAAAGACAGGCTGGCCCTGCGTTTATGAGGTTCCCATGGAGTTATTTACGGTTTGTTTATCCACTCAATGGGAAGCAGTTGTGACCTATGACTTTCAGCTCCAGGGTGCGCTAACAGATTTGGGGGGAAATTGGCAGTGTCAAGCTATATGATCGTGGTGGGTTTTTCAGCTCCCCCACCCTTGCTAAGCATCTATCCCCAGACACTCAGGCATAGTGGGATTTCTAGAAAGACACCACTGACCCCACTGGCAACGAGTCTGGGAGGAAACCTGCAACAGGTGAGAAGCTGGTGACATTAGGAGAATGAAGTTCTCATCAGGTCCAGAGGATGGGAGCAAGTGTGGCCAGCATGAAGCTACAGATGTGGAATGTGAGACCTCACCATGATTTCTGCTACAGGCACACTAATAGCTGATGGAACATCAAGGGACTTCTCCAGGTCCACACTGCTGGAAGGTCAGCGGCGCACCAAGGAAGACGTTTCTGCAGCGACGTGACACAGGCATTTGAAAACACTTGTGCACTACAAACAATAGAGCTGATGGAAACATAGGATAGGGCATGCTACCCAAAACCTACCTAGAGACCAGAGCATGGACAAGAACAAGAGTAGGAACCTCAATGCCATTGAATGTTAAAAATGCACAATGAGTGTCAAGTGCATTGCCGGCAGCCTGCTTTATTTACAGCAGGTGTGATGTGTGCTGGGCAGTGCCGATGGCAAGGGGGCTCTGAGCTGTTTGGCACTTAAAGTGGCCCAAGAGTTCCTGCAACTTGTCACAGGCCTCTAGGGTGAGGTCCTGCAGAGGAAGGCCTGAGTGCAATGCACAAGTTTTAATTTTCTTCACATACAGCAGGAAAGTTTCTCATGCCCATGCTGTAGCCACCCTGGGAGCTTTTCCTCTTTCCAGCCACTGTTGCATGTTATACTGACATTCCCCCATGTCAATGGTATAAATTAATTTTCATTACAAAAATGCCAGTAGTAGCAACAGTCTATAGGAGGTAAATGTATAGCCTGAGGCTCTGGGGATTAATGTTTATGTGCCTGTGATATGTGCAGAAGAATCTAGGGCTTCGAGTGGTTTTAACAAAGATGGAGCTTGGGTTTGACCCTGAGTCTGGCAGGTAATAGTTTGCAAGGCTTTAAGTGGTCTGTGGAGTGACTGGGATGCTCAAGGAGTGGGGGTGGGGTATGGCAGGGATCAGAAGCTCTGAAAGATACTGACGGAAATGGGCCATTGATGAGGACTCACTTCCTGAGCACTGGGTTTTAGGGACACTTCTAGACATGAGAGGACAGAATAGATGTGGTGAGCAAAGGTGTTTAGAATAATCTAGAGATTCCACAAAATCTGTCTTTTTCTTAGTCATGGCAGGTTAAAGGAGAAGGTGGAGGAAATAACATTTGGATTTTTTTTTACAGAACAATATTATTCAAATGCTTTAATTAAATTACTGAAGAATTCTGGCCCCAGTTGTATATCACTTCTGAGACAAGAGGTAGTTATAAATACTACCAGAGGAATGTCCACACACTAGGACCCGAAGCCCCGGCAAAGTAGTACACATCCAGTAGCTAGTAAATCAAAGAGAGGAAAGGAAGAAATCCACCGACAGTATAACATGGACCAAGTACAATATTGTTAATACTTCTGTCTAGTTTTCAGGACTCAGTTTTCTAGTCTGGCTTTTACTTGAACAGGTGCTAGGTCACCAAATGATTCCAATATAACCTAAAAGAGATATTGTTTCTCAACAAAACAATTTAATTGCTGGAAAATATTAGGCAGAATGATCATAAGAAGATTGTAAACATGGACTTCACTAGGTGATAAGGTCTATTCTCTTCTGCCCAATTGCATCATAAAGGAATTACTGAGTTCAAGAAAACCAAGAGACTGAAGACAAACAGGAATCCATGAGTATTTCACATAACTTGTCTGATATAAAGGGCTTAACCACCCAGGCAAAAGTATGCAAGTCAAAAAGTAAAAATTACAAGGTCTGTCTGGAAAAAGTTCAACCATTGTTAGTGTATCATGACATTGATGTAACCTGGCAGCCAAGGAGAGTGGGCTGGAATGCACATGCGTGAGCAATGACGACTTCACTGTACTTGTCAGTGGGGGCGGTAGACAACATTGAGTGAGCATGTGTACTATGTGGCTGTCACATTCAAACTGACTGAGCAAGTAGAGCAACAAAGCTACATCATTTTTGCATTGAGCTTGAACATTCCTCCATTGAAACTATTCAGATGATTAAAAGGACCACAGATATGGACAACTGGTGACTGGCAGCTTCTTTAGGACAATGCGCTGGCTTATGCATCACATTTTGTGCAGTTTTTTTTGCAAAACATCAAATCACCCAGGTGACTCAGCCCCCCTACAGCACAGATTTGGTGCCTGTAACTTTTGGCTTTTCCCAGAATTAAAATCACCTTTGAAAGGAAAGAGATTTCAGACTGTCGATGAGATTCAGGAAAATATGACAGGACAGCTGATGGGGATGGGGAGAACTGTGTGAGGTCCCAAGGTGCCTACTTTGAAGGGGACTAAGGCATTATTGTCCTGTGTATGATGTTTCTTGTATATTTTTCAATAAATATCTCTGTTTTTTATATTACATGGCTAGATACCTGTGGCTAGGCCTCGTATACAATGAAACAATTTATAAACAGTTATTCACAACTAATCTCTCTAGTTTTAAAAATGAATGAATAAATGAATGACATTTTTAGACTTGAGATAGCTCTCAGTGACACCTCCAAGAACTCAGGGATTCAATTAAAGTACTTATTTGACACCGTGTGCAAGCATTGTACTTGGTGTTCTGCAGCTACAAAAATGAATGAATCCTTAGGCTCCCAGTTCGCTGTTGTTTGTCAGGGGTGGGTCCAGGTTTTGTGGAGCCTTCAGGCCTTCTACAGATAGAATGAGTACAAAATTACAAGTAGGAAATTGCTGGGTACCCTCCCCAGGCCTTGGGAGAAGTAGATGTTAGTGAGGGGGCCTGAAGCTGAAGTTCATCGGCTTCTCGGTAATCTATCCATGCTGTTTAGAATGTTTCTCCAGGTATTAGGGGGCCTGAAAACCAGCCTAGGTCCAGGTCCTCTTTCTCCACTGCCTACCACTCATGACATTACATGAATACGGCTTCAACCCTACTCAGCTCTCAAGACAGAGCCTCCTCTGTTGCCAGGAACATCACTCAGGATCCTGGTGGGCAGGTTTGGGGAGGGGTGGACTTGTTTTTGCTTTTTCCATTCATCTCTCTGTCCTCTAAAAATACCAACACTGCACTCTCTGTGAGTTATGCACCCTGTTATATTGTAGGAATACAAAGACAAATGGATACATCGCTGTATTTGTTTTCTACTGCACTATAACAAATTACCTTAAGTCTAGCAGCTTAAAATGGCACACATTTATTACCCCACCGTTTCTGGGGGGTAGGTTCCAGCACAGTTTAGTTGGGTCCTCTGCTTAGGCTATCACCAGGCCATAGGGAAGGGATTGGCCTAGCCGCTTTCTCATTTGAAGACTGGACTAGCGAAGAATCCACAGGAAGCCCGTTCAGGTTATTGGAAGGATTCATTTCCTTTGTATGAGTGAGAACTCCAGCTCCTCACTGGCTCTTGGCCCTCAGATTCTAAAGGCTACACACAGCTCCCTACTAGGCAGTTTACCCAGGGTTATGCACTTCCTCAAGGACAGAAGGAGAATTTCTTTTCTAAGACAGTCTCGTTTAATGAAACGTAATCACAGGAGTCACATTCCAAAGCCTTTACTTTACAACATAACCTCATGGCAGGAGTGACATCCACTCACCTTCGTTACCTTGTATTGGTTAGAAGCAAGTCCCTGGCCCTACCCACACTCCAGGGGATTATCCAGGGTGTGGATCATTAGGGAGTGTCCTCTATCATCCACTTTGAAACTTGAAGGAGATCTCATTTCAGTGATTTGTTTCAGAGCATTGGAGCCCACTCTTACTCTAAGTATTTGGAAAATTCTTCTGTCTAGCTCTATTGTATTAAAATCTAATCCGATTGATTTAATCAGCGGAAAGCAATGTTCCCACTTAGAAGAAGTTCTCTTTGAACATCAATTGTCAGGAACATGGCTTATACTATGCACTTGCAGAAACGTAGATGCATTCAAAAGAGTATTTAAATGTTGCTGCCCAAGGATAAAATGAACTCAGTATTTATACTCCAGTTAAGGACTTGCCCATTCCCAGCTCCCATCTTATCTACCTGTACAGGTCTTCCTATTCCATGCCCCTACCTCCCACAGGTAACCATTCCACCACATTCAGTTGTTATAATTCCCTTGCCATTTTAATCACTTTATCACACATGTATTTAACCAAAATTATCGAGTTACAAACTTTGGCTAAGTACTGAACATTATAAAAATAGCAAGACATATCTGCAACTGGCTTTTTCCACACAAAAGCATGTTTTTGATATTGATCTTTGCTACTTCATGCAGCTAGAGATGAATTATTTCCACTCTAACTATGCTATTGTCTGCAGATGGCAAAAATATTCATTTTTATCAATTTACTTTCTTTCCAATTTGTACTGTTACGAATAATGCTGTTGTGAGCACTGATATGTGTGTCCTAGCACACGTGTGCAAGGGTTTTTATGGACTATGCACCTCAAAGTAAAATCACTGCATCTTACAGAGTCCAAATATTCAACTTTACAAGGAATGCAAATTGTTTCTCCAAAGCAGGTGTATTAATTTAGATTCAACTTATGAGTTCCCTATAACCAACCTTCTTACAAACACTTGGTGTTGCTGCAGCTCTTGATATTACGAAACAAGATGGTCAAAGTGTATTTTATTTTTATCTTAGTTTGTATTTTCTTGGTTATTAACAAGGCTGCATCTTAGAGGTTTATTTGCCATTTATATTTTCTTCTGCAAAGTCCTGGCTCAAACCAGTTGCCTATTTTTCTATTGCTTATGTTTTTTTGTTTATATGTGGAAGTTTTTCATGTATTCCGGGGCTAAAATTTTCCTAATTCTGGTGTCAATAACATACCTTCAAAAGAAGTGAAAATTTTTCACTTTACCTTTTAATAGAGAAAAACTTTTATTTTTATTAAAGTCAAATATATCATTCATCTTTGTGGTTAGCCTTCTTGTGTCCTATTCAAGAAAATATATTTCCCTATCTCAAGGAGAGAGAAAACAAAGATATTCTTTTACATTCTTAGTTTTTTAATGGAAAACAAGGAATCTAAATGGAGAGCCTCAATATTACAAAGGTGTAATAATTTTTATTTTTAGTGATTTATATATTTAGTATAATTTCCCTTAAAAAATTACTAATTGATTCTTTAGAAACTTGGTGAGTTTAAAATTTACATGGAAGAATGAAGAGCTATGAACAGCCAGGATACTGTTACAATAAAGCAGTCATGCAGTAATTCAACTTTCCCTAAAATACACCTATATGTATACTTATATACTGAAATAATGATATGTATCCATACCCACATACATATTGAAGTATACAGTATATGTATATAATATATATTTATGTTTATATGTGTATATGCACTATTTATATCTAATTATGCATTTATATAAATATATCCAGAGAGAGGTTTTTTAAAAAAATATACTCATAAAATTGTACCCTGGCTGATGTGGCTCAATGGGTTGAGTACCAACCTGTGAACCAAGGGGTTGCTGGTTCTATTCCCAGTCAGGGCATATGCCTGGGTTGTGGGCCAGGTCCCCAGTAGGGGGCACATGAGAGGCAATCACACATTGTTGTTTTTCTCCATCTCTTTCTCCCTCTTTTTCCCTCTCTCTAAAAACAAATAAATAAAATCTTTTAAAAAAAGAATAGACTTGTAAAATTGTATATTTATATAACATACATAAATATATCTACATATATGCAGAAGTATATAAAAGGTTGCTACATGCATTAATATGTTTCTAAATCTATTAAATATATGTTGGATTTCATCAAATGCTTTATGGAAATCTTTTGAAATGATTATATATTTTGAATGAGTTGAGAATTTTCTCTTTTTCTATTTTCTAAAGTAATTTTCACATTAGTGGAATGATAAGTTTTGACAGTTTTATAAAACTAGGACTGACATTCAGTAAGTACACAGGTATACCTGTATCTACAATTTATGACTGGCATGGAATATGATTGTTTAGATTACACTCTACTTACTCATCATTAATGATTTTAAATTATGCCTTACAAAACTGGCTTGTAGAATAATGTGGGCTTGTTGTCTCCTTCATGGGATTATTGATTACAAATTGAATTTTATTAATTTTATAGAAATCCTCAGGCTTCCTATTTCTTATTGAGTCTATTTTGGTAAGTTGTTTTGTTTGTTTGTTTTTTTCTGGAGGAATTTGTTCATTTCATCTAAGTTTCCAAATTTATTGTTACAAATTTTTAACGCTTTTTCTTATTTATTATATCTCTGCTATGTCTTTAGTTATGTTCCTTTTTGTCATTTCCAATATTTTTATTTGTCATCTTTTTTCTCAACCTAGTCAGAAGTTGCTTCTCTGAAAACATTAATAAAAGTTTTACTTTCTTCATCTACTTCATTTGTTTTCTATCTCATTGATTTCTATTTAATTTTATTATTTTTTGATTCTACTTCCTAGGATTTATTCTGTTTTCTTCTTTAATGATTTAATTTGGATTTTTAGCTCATTACTTAGCAGTTACTAAAAGTAACTCTTTGTCTTGTCTGATATGGTTATACTAGGTTGTGACTGTCCTTCTAGGTACTACTTTCCCTGGATTCTAGAAGTTGTATATGTGGTGTTTTTCTTCTCATTTAGTTGTTTTCCCACACATTGAGCATTTAATTTTTGAATTTTATTTTTTATTTCTATGTTCCATTTGTATTTTTTTCAAATCTGCCTGGTCATCTTTATCATTTCCTCTTTGCTTATTTTGTTTGTGATTTTCAATAAAGTAAACTGGACTTTTGCATGAGGTATGGCGGATGTATTTTGGCTCTAAAATGGGACTAGTTTTATCCCCTTTTCTCTCAACTGTGGAAGCTTTTGGATTAATTTTCACCATCCCACAGTTTTCACATATCCCGAACATAACGTAAGGCATGACTCTCTGTGAATTATTATAACATTAATAATCATCTCTTAATAAAAATAAAATCTTGGAGCTCATCCCATCCATCTTCTTCCTTGATACAGCGTAAGTTTCCTTAGCCAATAGTTACCAGGCAAGTGAAATAGGCTCCTGATGTCATTTATCTACAGAATCATTCATTAATTTGCTTATAATTGCCCTTGTGCAAGCCTAAGCCCAAAGACAGATTGATGGCCCCCTGCTCTTCACCCCAACCAATTAGGCACAGTTCACATTACTGTCCTAAACTACAGCTCAGATCTTATCCAGAAGCCCAAGGAAAATGTCACTCAGTCCCGCTCTGTGACAGGACCATGGCCCCAGGGCTTTAACTGAGAAGTGATTATTTCCAATTGAAAAGGTTTTTCTCCCACATTACCACCAAGTTGTCCCTGTTACTAAGCCCATTTCCCAGACTGAGCTTGCAGACCATCATGGTAAGGGAATGAGAGCGTGTTGCTGATGATGGGAATGGGAGAAGGAAATGTTTCTCCACAACCTACATTTCTCCTCAGCTTTTTAAGAAAGTTACTGACTTCTGGCCAAGATGGAGGCATAGGTGGACACACTGTGCCTCCTCTCACAACCAATATTAAGGACAACAAACATTTAGAAACAAAAAAACAATCAGAACAGATAGAAAATTAAATTGCATGGAAGTCAGACAATGATTCACCCAGACCAGTAAGTGGGGTGGAGTCCACGACCAGCAGAGAAGGGATCACGGCAGGAAAAAGCAGTGGCTAGTGGTCCCAGATGCGCAGGTGGCAGTTGGCACACCCCAGGCACACAGGTGGCAGTTAGCAGACCCCAGGCTCGGGGAGGCAACAAGCAGACCCAGTGAGGCACGCAAGGCGGCTGACCGCTGTCACACATTCGTGCACAGATAAACCAGGTGAAAACAGGAAGTGAGACAGACTGCGCAACCCAGGGCCCCAGCACTGGGAAATAAAGCCTAAAAGCACTGATTGAAAACACTTGTGGGGGTTGAGGTGCTGGGAGAGACTCCCAGCCTCACAGAGGGAACTGAAATCAAGAGGGAGTGAAACAAGCACCATTGTTCCCTCTCTGGCCCTGCCCCCACATACAATGTCACAACTCTGCGACTGGGTTGCCATGGCCTGGTGAACGCCTAAGGCTCCATCCCTCATATGTCACAGGCGCGACCAGACCAAAAAGAAAAAGAAAAAAAATGGCTCAAATGAAAGAACAAATGAAACCACCAGAGCCAATATTTTTAAATGACCAAGAGATAGCCAACCTATCAGATGCACAGTTCAAAGCACTGGTGATCAGGATGCTCACAGAATTGGTTGATTTTGCTCATAAATTAGATGAAAAAATGAAGGCTACACTAAGTAAAATGAAGGAAAATGCACAGGGAACCAATAGTGATGGGAAGAAAATTGGGATTCAAATCAATGGAATGGACCAGAAGGAAGAAAGAAACAACCAAACAGAAAAGAATGAAGAAACAAGAATTCAAAAAAATGAAGAGAGGCTTAGGAACCTCCAGGACATCTTGAAACATCCCAACATCCAAATTATAGGGGTACCAGAAGGAGAAGAGGAAGAGCAACAAGTGGAGAACTTATTTGAACAAATAATAAGGGAGAACTTCCCCAATCTGGCAAAGGAAATAGACTACCAGGAAGTCCAGGAAGCTCAGAGAGTCCCAAAGAAGTTGGACCCAAGGAGGAACACACCAAAGCACATCATAATTACATTAGCCAAGATTCAAATGAAGGAGAGAATTCTGGAAGCAGCAAGAGATAAGGGGACAGTCACCTACAAAAGAGTTCCCATCAGACTGTCAGCGGATTTCTCAAAAGAGACCTTATAGGCAAGAAGGGGTTGGAAAAAAGTATTCCAAGTCATGAAAGGCAAGGACTTACATCCAAGATTGCTCTATCCAGCAAAACTTTCATTTAGAATGGAAGGGAAGATAAAGCACTTCTCAGATAAGGTCAAGTTAAAGGAGTTCATCATCACCAAGCCCTTATTATATGAAATGTTAAAGGGACTTATCTAAGAAAAAGAAGATAAAAAATATGAACAGTAAAAAGACAGCAAACTCACAGGTATTAACAACCAGACCTAAAACAAAAGCCAACTAAGCAAACCACTACAGCAGGAGCAGAAACACAGAAATGGAGATCACATGAAGGGTTAGCAATGGGAGTGGGAGGAGGAGAGGGGGGAAAAAGTACAGAGAATAAGTAGCATAGATAGTAGGTAGAAAATAGACAGGGGGAGGGCAAGAATAGTGTGGGAAATGTAGAAGCTAAAGAACTTATGACACATGGACATGAACTAAAGGGGGGAATGTGGGTGGGAGGGGGTGTGCATGGTGGAGGGGAATGAAGGGAGGGAAATGGGACAACTGTAATAACACAATCAATGAAATATATTTAAAACAAAAGAATAAAGCAAGGTGAAGAACAAAAGAAAGAAAGAAAGAAAGTTCTGCAGTATCCCTCAACTGAATACAGCACCATTTTCCTCACTGTGTTGGACCCAGAAGGAAGGAGAACAAGTCCAGACAGTGACAGCCATAGGTGATCATTGAGTCCCTCTTGATCAAGCCATGCTTTTCACCTAGTGGGCAGTCACCATACTTTAGCTTTCTCTCTGGTCCCACACAGCAGTTGTTCAAGGGATAGAAACTACCTGCTTATCAAGGGTTTACTGGAACAAAAACATTTTCATGTGTTATATCATTTAATGCTTACACCATTCCTCTGAAACAGATACTATGAGTTTTTTCCATCTTACAATGAGGCACTTCAGGCCTGAAAAGGTTAAATTACGTGATCGGGCTCACATAGGTAGAAATGTGCAGTGCCTGGGTAAAGACAGCTGCTTCCTTGTTTTAGACCGCTTGTCTTTAAAACAACACCATGAGCAGGTGCTCTTCCTTTTGTACCTTGAGGAAACCAAAGCACAGCGAGGTTAGGTAGCTTGTGCAACACACAGCTTGTACACGGCAGGTCACAGGCTCACACTAGGGCACCCTGAGTGGAGAAATGGCACTTTTCATCACGGGCTACGCTTGCTGAATGTTTCTACCCACCAATCAACCAGGTATGGTGAGAGCGTTGGTGAATCTCACTTTACTTTTTATCTTACATGACGATCTAATGCTAATACATTTCTGCCACTGCCCAGCCACATCTGAAACTCGTACTTACTTATCTTAATATATAATTTAAGAGAATAATGTTAGTGCAGAGTAAGAATAAATAAATAAATAATGGTCTAGACTGTAAATAAACTGGGAAGATGGATGAAGTGTATTAGTGTTGAAACAAAGAACAAGCTTCTTTTAATGTATAATTATGACTTACTTAGCTTCCTTTATGTATTGAAGAGAAAAGTGTCCATTCTCTGTTACTTAGGGCAGGGTTTCTCCACCGTAGCACCATTGACATTTTGGACCAGATAATTCTTTGCTGTCTAGGGATGTCCTTTGCTTTGTAGGATGTTGAGCAGCATCTTTGGATTCTACCTACTAGATGCCAGTAACATTCCACCCACCCAGGTATGGCAATCAAAAATACCTGCTGTCATTGCCAATGTCCTCTGAGAACAGCATCACTGATGTAAGAGGTCTCAGAGAGCAAACGTAAAATAATTTTTCTGCTTCTAAAATTAGACACAGCATGCGCTGAGTTGGTAAGCTTGAGCAAGAGAACCCAAAGAGAGTCACTAGTTGGACTAAGAGGTTATCCTGAACCAGAGTTGATTCAGGGCTCAATGTATCCATGACCTCCTCTTAGAAAAAGGACATGATAGATCTGAGGGGACAGCCAGAGACCCCTGGTGTATCTAACTATTAAACTTTAGAGAACTTAGAGTATGTTGGAACAAATGCTTAGTAATATAGGGGGGAAATGTTCCCCCTCTCATTTATTCCTCTCATTTACTGGAATATCATACACTTATATCACTTAATCTTCATAGTAATCCAATAAAGATGGTATAGTTTATCATTTCTGAGGTACAGATTCAGAAAAAATACCAAAGACATAGAAATATTTGCCAAAGACCAGAAGATGAGAAACTGGAATAAAAGGCAGACCTGTCTGACTCAAATAATTCTTTCCAATGCACCCTAGAGTTACAGTGAGAATCTTCCAGAGATAACATGGAACTATTAATAAATGGTCCTTTCATTCACTCATTCATTTAGCAAAATATACACACACCTACTCTGTGCAGATACTATGCTATCCACCAAGGATACAAAGATAAATAAAATCTAACCCCAGCCATGCAGAGATCAGATTAGTAAGGGAAAAGGATCTAACAAATTGCAATGCAACATGCTAAACTCAGTGGAAAAGCTACAGAGTAGAGGCACAGAGTGCTGTTTGGAAGAGAGGAACCTAGTGCAGCCTTGGGATGTGGTGGGGAAGGTTCTCAGAGAAGGCTTCATGGAAGAGAATGTATTTGGTCTGAGTCCAAGGATATCATCAGGCATTGAGATCTGTCCTAGGAAATAACAGAAATCTCACAATTTACCACTACAAATCATCTGCTACAAATTACACTTTGGATCTGAAAAGTGCACTAAAATTTCTCATTATAGGAATGACAGGGTGTGTTCGGCTGGGATGTCATTTTCTCAGAGAGTGAGAAGGAGGACAAATTGCCATTTGTGTTAGTCAAGATTCTCCAGAGAAACAGAACCAAGAAGGGAGGGAGAGAATACGAGGGAGGGGGGAGATGTTTTAAAATTGCTCATACAATTATGGTGGTGAGCAAATATAAAATCTCAAAGGACAGGCTGGAAATTGGGTGAAAGGTGACACTGCCATCTTGAGTCTGAAGTCCGCAAGATGGGTCAGCGGGTAGGGAAATATAGGCAGAGTTTCTACTCTGCAGTCTTAAGAACTGCTTCCTACCTGGGAAACCTCAATCTTTGTTCTTAAGACCTTCAACTGACTGGATGAGGCCCATCCACATTTCAGAGGATAATCAGCTTTACTCAAAATCTATCACATCCACCCACACCTAAACCGGTGTTTCACCCACCAATTAGGCACCATAGCCTAGCCAAGTTTACACATTAAATTAACCATGTTACCCCAGTTGGTGATTTATTAACCATTCCCAGAAAGGATTGTAATTTCCCACTCGAAGACCTATTGGTGTTGGGAAGTGAGAATCTCTGCAGCCAAATGGGCTGCAGGATTCAGATCCTCTGGGGAAGCTGTGTCCTGGGGAAGGGAAAGGCAAGGCAACGTGCTGGCTGAGTTCAGCTGAAAGTGTGAGTGCACTCCTAGAGTCATAAATCTTGATGGTCCTGGCTCTAAAGCAGGTCCCTGAAAGACATCAAAGGATTCTCAAGTTTTTGATAATTCAACAGCCATTTTAAATATACAAAAGCATTTGCTTTGTAATGAATGCTAAGGTGAATTATTTCATAGATTAAGCAGGGATTTTCTAGTTTGAGGAGCCATTCCTGTATGTCTAACGTCATGCACTGAAATGTCTTGACGTGAGCTGTGTGTGCACATGAGTGCGTGTTTACTTATTCCTGTTTCTTCTCAACTGGCAAAACAGTGAAACAAGTCCATTCAACACACTAGTGAGGAAATTCCTAAGCAGGCATGTGTGGTATAAGCAATCACATCTCAGTACTGGCACAGCGAGGGGCATTTCCTTCCATGAACATACATGGCTGATGTTATCAAGATGATTATTTTCACCCTTGAATGGTGAACTTATTCAGAAAAGAAGCCCTCCTGTAAAAGTCTGTAAGATTATCTCCCTGGAGTTCACTGTCATTTTTTTATTTCTTCATTTTAAAAATGCATTTATAAAGAACATATCAGATTCCCAGCCAAAAATCTTTAATTTAGTAGCCAGTTAACTTGTTGCAGAATCTATATACTTTGAAAGGGAACACATACAGAGAAATCTCTGACAAACGCAATAAGATGAATCGGTCAGGAAAAAAAAAAAGAAAAAAACAACACAATCTTCCCCCAAACTTCAACCCAACAGAAAAGAGAGGGTGTCAGAAGTCTGTGAGAAATGGCAGGCTCCTCTGAAATGAGTTTGATTACAAAAGCAAGAACTTCACTCTGGTTCTGTAAAACGATGGGAGTGAGGGGGCTGGGAGGAACATGATAAATTATTCAGGTTTAAGATAGCGATAAAAATGTAAATGCAACCCCGACACTGAATCTTTGCACCCGCTGAATCAATGCCAACTAGAAGCTGACTCAGCATCTTGCCTCCGATGAAAACCAATTGAAAGCACAAAGACAGGAAGAAGAAAGCCTCTAAAGCGCTTTGGAAATGGCAGACACATTGATCAAGCAGAACTGCAACCCAAAGATGAAACAGTTCGGGTGACTGATTGACTGATTGTTACCACAAGCCAAAGCATTCTTCCAGCTCCCTTGAAATGGAAACACTTGTAATCAAAGAATCAGGCCTTACGTAAGCTCAAAAGTGATTATTGCTTCATTAATTATGATTACGTACACTCTTTCATTGGGAGCACATTTAATCTTTTCCCAAGAGCAGTGCATTAGCCTCGTCTCATCTTTAATCAGCGTATCCCTTTCCAAGGATGTTCTCTGCATGGATTCCAACTGTTGCCCAATAGCTCAGTCTGCCAAGTTGATGGGCAGCATAGCCCTGGGTTTAGCCTTTCCACAGTTTAGAAAGCCCCATGCAGCAAAACCTCCCCACACTGCAATAAAATAAGAGCTACTTTTTAATACCTACTTTAAAACAGATCAAGAGATACAGCATAAATGGGAGTTAACTTATTTTTCTTGTATAGTTCAGTGATTAAAAGCATGGGTTTGCAATCCAGGCTCTCTGGGTTCAAAGACAGGCCCACCAGTCAAAAGAAGCCAGCTGCTCTCTTTCCCTCGGACTTTCTTATCTCTAACATAGAGATAATGACAGGGTTTGCTGTGAAGATTAAATAAGTTAAAACATGTAAAGGGCTTAAGACATGTCTGGCACATAGTAAGTGCTCAATAAATGTTAGTCCTTATTAATATTGTGCTTACATTAAACAGATGCCACCCACTTAGGGGTTAGACAAATGCTCGAGTGCTTAAAATAAAAAGCACCAAGCAGTCTACCAAGCCACTGGTGTGCATGTTTAACTCAACGTTGTCCATTTGTATGCACAGACAGAATTACATGGATAATGGCTGATGTCCATGTTCTCTCTCAATTTGGCTCTATGCCCTTAGGAGAAATCTTAATGTCATGGTGTAATGATAATTATACAATGTTATCAATATCAGGTAATAAAGCTGTCTAATGAGACCACTTACAAATATCCACTGGGAAGCGCCCCTGTGCCCAGAACTATGCCAACCATGACAGGGCTCGAAAGAAACGGAAGACACCATAAGAGCCTTCTCGATGATGACAGCCATTTAGGAAGACAAAGGCTCATCCTGAACTACGAAAAGATTAAGCTATTATGTGAATTATGTAATTGTAGACTGTTATATGATAAGGCAACATATCATAATGTGCTATTTGTGGATTTAGAATGTTTTGCAAAGGAGAATGAGAGGTGATGAAACTGGAGCAGGGACCCTCATGCTGGACTGAGTGTGTGCACTCACACACACTCACTCTGTCCTCCGCCATCAGGTAAAATTTCCCAGGCCAACATCCCTGCACGGCCTTCCGTATCATGGAAATATTTAACCAGTCAACTGTGAGGGTGCAGGGGGATGGGGGAGGAGGACAAAACTTTGTCAATGGCAAAAAAACATTATGTAGAGATGATGATAGTTTCTTACCCACTTCATCTTTGCTTGTGGCTCAAGGGAGTTTTCTCAGCAATGAGCAGGGGCACTGTCAGGATAGAAAAGGGCTAGACTGTCCCCATGCTTGCCCAGCCCCAAACTCACCCTGAGAACATCCTGCAGACCAGCAACATGCTAACTATTGCTCTTCTTCATGGCCCCTGTCCTCTCTGGCTACCACCAGGGCCAGCAGAACAAAATGAATGTCACCCGTAATCTACGACAAACAACACAATTCGGGAGTGGAGGTGAACTGTTTACACACAGGTAGGTCCTTGTTTCCCCTAACTAATGTTTAGTTCCTGGCCTGCCCTCCAAGGGCGAACCAGAGGACACAGCCCAGGCCTGGCTTTTAGCCTGTTGTGCTTGTTGGTCTAGGGGATTTTTTGTGTGTGTTATTGGTTTTTTTTTTTTAAACCAATTTATTGGTAAATCAGTGACATAAGAAATTGAGGGAAGTTCATAGAATATCTTCCCCCCTGCCACTCCTCAGTAGCACCCTCCCCTCCTCGGTCAAACAGCTTGTCCTCTTTGCCTAAATATTTCTGCTTTGGAAGGACAACCTACCCAGGCTGATTTGTGAGCTGTGGTTTTTAGTCACAATGAGTGATGGCTGGACTTGCTTTTTCTGTGTGAATTTCTTATCTAAGCGACCTCACCTTTGAATGAATTAGGTCATAAATTGCATTGATTCCTTTTTCTGGTGCTGCAGACCCATCTTCAGCTCAATGCACTGGGCTAGATGCTGAGTGAGAACTTAAAACATGTCATGTGTAGTTTTTGCCCTCATGTGGATAAGAATTTAGTATTGCTATGGAATTGATAAGAATGGAAAGCATCATTTATTCTAACATGAAACAGGTGAGTGATACAGGAGACATTTTGCAAAGTTGTAGAACGGGAACAGCATGAAGAAAAGCATTGCTGCAGGAGAGGCAGGGAGTATTTGCAGTACAGTGAGCAGGTCACAGAAGTGTGTGGAGGTCACAAGTCATCCAAAAGCACTCTCTTAGGTAAGCAGACAATTGCAGAGTACCACTGCCGATTGTCCCCCTCTCAGGGATTCATAACTCTCCCTCTCTTGCATACCATGCTCAATTGGGGGCCCACTTCACTTTAGTTTACCAAAACTCAAAATGCCTAAAGCCCTTCAGAGTGGTCTCAGACACTGAGCCCTGGTGGCTTCTAAAAATCAGAGAATCGCCACTTAGAAAGGGAGATGCATGTGCTACTTGCTCCCTACCCACCAGCACCTGCCAAGTAACATACCGAAGTCACGGGGCTGATGAGTTTCACACAGGGCAGTGTGTATAATTCTCCCTATCTTGCTAATGTTGAAAACTGGAAAACTATGTATGACTAAAATTCTCAATCATTAGAATGGGCTCCTTTGAGAACCGAGGAGCACTGAACACTTTAAACACAAGCCAAATAATTGTTTGTCTAGAATTCTGTGAAAGGGATCCTGTGCTAAGTGGGAGACTGGCTCAACTCATGTTCCTGAATTCGTATCGTGCTATGGCCCAGAAAGCTATTTCCACTCCATAGTCCACATGGCAGGGATGAAGAGGAGGAGGGAGGCAGGAAAGGAAAGAGGTTGACAGGCACTGGGGAATAGAGTGTGGGAGCAAGGAAGAACGCATGAAGAAGAGAGTTCTCTTGCAACACGGGGAGCAGTATTTGGAAAACATTGAACCAGAATAGCTCTAAAAATTTAGCATTATGAATATTTCAAGTGAGCTCTTCAGTTTTGTGACAAAAGCATGAATATTATAATTCTGGTCATGAGTTTTATAAGAGACCAGATTAAACTACCAACCTGCTTAGGGAGAGGGGGTCAAGGGTCAGTTTTAGGATGAGTGTATACCACCAGTGACCTCCAAATGCTGAGATGTGGGCATCTTCACTAGGGCCCTGGGTGGTGAAAATGGGCATCTGTGCCAAGCACCCTGCATTATAGCAAAGAGCTTGGAGCCATGCCGAGTAGAAATAAAAAAAGATCTGGAAGGATTGTATCTCCTTACCACTGACTAGCCGTGTGACCTTTCCCTTTGCAATAAAAACCAAACCAGTTGGATGAAAACTACCAGCCAGTTGAATGAGATAATTTATGTGACAGTGCCTTGAAGTAAATAAAAATCACTGTGTCCTAGTAATCAATGTTTAATGCAAGGTTCCTGATACCCGTGGTCTGGATGGAGTCCAGGGTCTCTGTCATCCTTAAACACTGCTCTCTTGCATGTGGATATATTAGGGCACATGTATGCTGAGAATAGATCTTTCAGACCCTTTAATATCTAGGCAACTTACTGTGTGGTCTGTAGGAATTAGAAGTAGATGGAAGGGTAAAAATAAAATATTTTGATCTATGCCTTATAGAATTTGGAGCTGTTCTGGGGGTTTCATTGGAATGGGAGAAAGGGTTAGGCTGTAAATTCTGTGATTGATCATTTCTGAAAGCTTAGCTTTCATTTCTGAAAGCTTAGCAGAGGACATAGCACACAGAAACTGTTCGGGATGTATTTGACCTGTGACTCCAGGATGTACATACACATCTTGTGTGCAGGTCACGTGGTATTGTGATAACAATCCTGGCCTCCAGCACCAAATATCAGTGGCCTGAAAGAACAAAGGTGATTTCTCACTCACACCGCACAACCCGAGTCTTTGCTGTCAGGTCTGCGCCATATCCTCCTCACTACAAGATTCAGCCCAAAGGAGCAGCCACCTTCCGGAGCTCTGCTGGTCACAACAGCAGAGGCAAAGTACTCTGAATGGTTTCATGCCAGAAATTAAATGCTTTCGCATGGAAGTGACACATCACTTATTCTCACAACTCCTTGGCCAACATTAGTCATATGGGGGCCATAGGGGGACTTCGTAAGTGCAGGCATATGCATGAGCTACAGTGGCAGCATTGATGTCATCTTTGCACTTTGTACCAAACAAAAGCTCCGTATGAAATGGCCCTCCAAGTGCATCACACGCCTCCCTGCTTAGGATGAAACACTTAATTAAAATTTCTGTAAGTGTGGTTTTTGCCATTTGTGCTTGACAGGCGAACTGATAACTACAGTTACATCAGTCCAATAGAAATGATAGACAACATTTCTCCCAAGCAAGATTGACCCTACGGACAGGTGAAGATGGTGGGTGATTTAAACTGCTCCTGAATAGCTCCACCTGTTGGAAAACTAACACTACAAGGTGTTTCATGAATTTTCTGGAGTCCAACAAGCAGCAGATACATGCATGCTATAGAGGCGGATACTGTGATTATAATAACACGTGTTTCTCAGGGTTGTTGCTACGTACAGCCGATGCAGGGCCTCCTGCTGCCGACCAAGCCTTCTGAACAGTCCTGAGCATTTCCAGGGTGCCTTTCACAAGGATTCAACCTTGGAGTTACTGGAGACTTCATCCCTGTTCCAGGAGGTGCAGCACCTCCCTTCAGGAGGCCATGCTGCCGCCCCCCGCAAGTGCCGCTTCCAAAGTTCTGGCCTTACTCTTCCTCCCAGGCACTGCTGCTGTCTACCTGCACATGTTGTCTGTCTGTCCTGCTGTTCCGTGGAGCTTGAGATGTCACCCAGGATGCCCCCCCTCTGACAGAGCAGCAGTGCTGCTGCTCCTCAGCTACCACCTCACCACCCCTCTCCGCTTGAGCCCTCCCGGTGCTTAAAGATACTGAGAATTTGGTGAGGTAGAAAATAACTGCTTACTCCTTGTGTGGGTGTCCCACCCCAGTGATACTGGTGTGACAATTAGTATAGTGTTCAGTTAAACTTCTGCGTTAGTATTCAGGAGCAGTCTTCTTCACGTCCGCAACCCAAGTGTGGATGACTATGGGCTGGGCCAGATAGCAGTTGAACGGGAATCACCCAGCTGTTCACAGAATCACTCCTCACTCTCCATCAACTTTTGTTGTGGATTACTTTAATTTATATGATGTGTTTAATGTGCTTAGACTATTGATGAGTGCGCAGTAGCCCTTATGTGAGTATTTTCGCATCATTGTTGCTGTGGTCACCAAGTGTCCATGTCCTTCCTTGAGGAGGAATTCTCTCTCAATGTCTCCTGAGCCCAGGCAAACCTGTGCCTGGAGGGCTCTTCCAAAAGATTGCCAGAGAGTCCCAAACATGTCTGAATTACTCCTAAAACTCACATAATCCTAACAATTCTGAGAACCAAAACTATTATTCTCACAATTAAGGAAACTAAAGCTCAGACAGGACCAGCAGTTCTTCTAAGTCACAGAGGAAGAAGTGATAGAGCCAGGTTTCAAATTCAGGTCTGTCTGGCTTTGAACATTAGTACCATGAGTAGAATGGAGGGGTGGAGCAGTGATTTTCAATCAAGGGAGATTTTACCCCCACAAGAAACATTTGGCAATCTCTGGAGACATTTTCCTCTGTCACAACTTGGTGGTAGTAGTGGTGGGCAGGTTCTACTGGTTCCATTGGGATCTAGTGGGTGGAGGCCAAGGATGCTATTGATGTTTTAGAATAAATAAGACAGTCTTTTACACCAAAAAAGTATCTGATCCAAAATGTCCGAGGTTAAGAAACCCTGGATTAGAGGAGGATAAACTATATCAAATTGTTAGGGAGGGATAAGCAAGGGATGTCAGAAAAAGCACACTGAAAAGTGCATTTGTGAGTAGGGAATGAAGTAGGATTGGGTAAGAAGAGGCAGACGGCAGAGTGTAGTAGAGAAAGCAGCATAAACAAAGCAGAGGAGGAATGCAGCAGTGTTTTCAGAATACCAAAAGCGCATGCACAGGGAAGAAGTGGCAACGGAAATTGGGAAGGTAAGTTGGTGCCCAATTTTGAGAGGCCTAGAATGCTAAGAATTTAAGTACAAAGAGCCTGGGATGAAATGAAACACTAAATTATCTCATAATATTTGTCTTGGGGCTGCCAACCCAGCTTACCCAGAGTCCTGTGTTCTCACAAAAATAAATTCTCTTTTTATTCAAGCATTCTGAATCAATATGAGATTATATATATGTTCGTAGAACATTTTAGCCCTACCCCATGACTTCAAGAACAGCATGAGGACACCTGCCAATGGCCTCTGGCAAGTTGGTAACTGGGCTAGAGCCAGGATCTAATCTTAGGACTAGACCCAGTCCTTATTTCCAGTAAATTGACTGCCTAACTTTGTGTATATGGCAGGGTCCCTGGGATTCCAAAAGTGTGCCCACTCTTTCTCCCTTTAATTATCTTTTATTGTTCTTCTTATACTTGTATAAAGAAGGTTCTTGATAAATACACTGTATTACTTTCCACATTTCTACCTGAAGCACCCAAAATGCAGAAAGCCAAATATTCTTGTGCAATCCAATTATCATTTTTTATACTTAAAAAAATGTTGTTGAGAAAATGAAGTAGGAAGGAATAAATGGAAAGGCCATTGTTCGACCTCAGGAGTCACTTTCTGAGGATCATGATTGGGCCAGACAGGTATTTCCCATTTTTAGCCTCGCATGTGATCTTAACTTTAACAAAGAATTGAAATTTGGCTAAAAAGGCAAGCAACATAATCTTAAAAAGAATTTCAAGGCTGGATCCAGTAAAGGCAGTATGTGCACGGAACCAGCCTTCTTTGACCCACAGAATATTTCACAATCCAGAGCTCGGATTTGGAATTTTTGTATTTTTCCCCCGAAGTGGGCAAAGAAATCACATTCCCAAGACCTTGCCACTGCAACATAAATGTTATTTATTTCCAAACAAAAGAGTTAGGAAATGTGAACTTTAAGACTTTAAGACTAACATTAACTCATCTGCTACAGACAGATGGTATTTAGTATTTTCAAATGAAGAGACTGTAAAATGTGAAAACTTAATACGTCTGGGATGAGTCATCAGGGTGAGTTAATTTGTTAAAATCTCAGCTTTCGCATTTCCTGATTAGATTGTTTTCTCTTTTTGGTCTTTGTATCTTGGCATCTGTGACCCTAACAATTTTCCATTTAACACAAAGGAAATACTTTGAATTTTCCTTTATTTGTAGTCTCACCTAGGGTCACTCTAGGGTATTGTCCCAGGCTTAGTTTAAAAAGATGATGTAACAATTTGCAATGAAGACATTAATATGAAAGTATCATTTACTATGGAGGTGTTAGGTCACCTTGATAGCCCAATATATCAACTAGATAGCATATGTATTTTTACTTCTTCCTCCCTCCCTTCCTCCTTTCCTCTGTTTTCCTCTTTCATTCTCTCTGTCTCTCTAGTCTTCTTTCTTTGGCTTACTTTCCAATCATCTCCTATTAGTACTACCTCCTTCCAACCCTGATTATTCTTAAGAATTTATGTGCTTTCCACCTGTAATCTTTAGTTTGGAGAGAGAATTTTGTTTGCCTCCTCTCCTTTTCTTCCTTAGTGTTTCTTTTTAGTGTGCTGGATTCTTATTAACTCTGTGAAATAGAAATCCTCACCTTCATTTAATGTATTCAATAGCTGTTTCTTAAGTGTCTCATATATATTCATCCTTTAGTAATTCCCGTGACATCTGAGAAGATATGAAGGTCCAATACATTACCAGAAAAAGAATGTTATCGTGAGACATCCATAAATAACAGTTCCAGACTGTGCTACAAAACATTTTTTTTCTCATTTACTTATCAGTCCATACAGAAACCTCCCCTAGGGGACATCCTGAAATTCCATCTCTTGGGTCTCCCTCCTTTTTCCTTTTTCTAAGGACACCCTCAGTCTTTTCTGCAAATCTGTCTATCTGTACAGAACTGGCTTCACCGTGGAAGTACGGTTGGTCAGATCCCTCAGGGGGAATCTGTCTCCTGAACCAACAAACATTTTTCTTGCCAATATTTGTTGGGGATTTAGAGGTAATCATTAATCTCATTTCTCTCACATCACTTTGGAATTGAAATTTAGACACAAGAGTCAGATGATGGAGAAAGAGAAATATCAGCTTAATGATTAATAAAACTACTTTGAAAACTATGGCCTGCAGTCATGGCCCCAGCTGAGTTTCCCCATACCTCTCAATTCTCAGATCTAGACTTAAGATATATTCTCAATGGAGCATGAGGGTCTGCAGAGAAGGTCCCATACCCAGATTCACTCTCTCTAGCCACTAGGACCAGATAGTAAAGAAAGAGAAAGTCTGTCCTCTGGACAGACCCTACTAATTTGTCACACCTGGCCTCTGACCCTCATAAGCCCACTAGGAAAGAAAGGGCAAAGCAGACCCATGGAGGAGGGAGAAAAAAACCTCAGAAGTGCCTGAGCCCCATTTCTAAGTCCTACCTAATCACACAGTCAGTTAAGATAAGGGTGGTGAAAGGGAGAAAGTTCTTCCTTACTTTTCCTTTCTGAGTATTATATGGTCGAAAGGTTTTCCCCTTTTTGAAAACATGGGAAATGGAGAATGTTTCCTCTAATACTCTCAAGATTTTGTTGTGTCAAACCATTAGGTTGTAATGAAACAAGCAGTCTACCAGGGGTCAACTGTTCCCTCGGGTCCTTCAGGACAGTCCTCCTCACAACTTTGTGAGGTCTCTCTTCCATGTCAAATTCTCCTCCATTGAATAGACTACCTGGATCATGGCAGATAGTTTAACCTTTGCTCTGGAGGACTCTAAAATGGAGAAGAATGGTACACGAATTAAATACTCAGAGCCTGAAACCCATTCACCTCATTCATATTTCATCTCATGTTGTCACTGACCAATATGGTCAATATAATTCATCAGAAGTTAATGATACAATCCAAAATATGATGTCAGCAGAATAGGAATGGCTCAAACTTGAATTTGAATTGCCTCCCAGTATCAAACTCTCAGGGAGCAATTGAAGTCCAAAATTCAAACCTCCCTTTATATTATAATCCAAAGAAATTAAAGGCCAACATTCTTAAAACAAAAACTATAGAAACTGAAGTCTAAATAGTATCTTCTTCATTTGTTAAAAAAAAATGGTGCTTAGCCTCACACAGCAGGGTGTCTAGATCCCTTAACAGAATGTTCCTTCAGCATTTACAGCATCGCACTGGAATGGTGGCTGGTTCCTTTAGTGTCTCTGAAGTTGGACTAATTAAAGTCAAGTTCTTTAGTGTCCCTATTTTTAATGTGTAGGAAGAGTTGATAGGAATGGAGTCATCATAGCAGATACCAATGGATTCATAAGCAAAACCCCAGCCCTAGAGCAGTTATGCAAATACATTTATACACACACACACACAAACACACATGCATGCACATATACATCCCTATACCCATGCACACATTCATACCTGCACACATACAAACATACACATATACATATACACATGCATCATTCAGACATAGATACAGTTCTCTGAACCCACTTTTTACTACAACTTTGGTGCATGTTACTGTCTCCAAAGACCATAATAGTGAGAGGGGAGAGTCATAGGGTATGGTAACCAGAACCAGAAATTATTTTTTCACTTAAAAATAATTTATAACTTTTTTTTTTCAGTAGCCTTCCTCTATAAAAGAGGCTAAATAGCTACCTGCTTGATTTTCTTAGTCATCTTCTAGCCTGGACTATCTATGTGACCCAAATCTCTTCAACACAGAGTAAATGAAAGCCTGAATAAATAAAGCCTCATGTAAAACCTTTTTGGCCCTCATCCTTCTTCAAACCTAAAATGCAGGTGTGGAGTTGAGAGATACAACAGCCATGCTGTGACTGGGAAGGCAAAAGCCATGTGCTAAAAATGGAAGAGCTGAATCAGAGAAAGAGCCAGGGTTATTGATGGATCTCAGATCCATGGCATGCCTGTTCTGGATTTCTTACTATATGAAAAAAGTAAATCTTTATACTTTTACACTACCTAGGATTTCTGTGACTTTGTAGGTAAGCACATCTCTATATGATCCAAAGAAAAATCCAGATCCAGATTTGCCGGTATGCAAGTCAATCTGCAGAGCTTTCTCAAAATCTAGAGTTCATAAGAGTCAGGAGAAATATCCCATCAGTAGGTGAAATACCCTCATCCACCAGTGCATCCTGTTAGAAATTATGCTGATGACATCACTGTTGCCACTCCTCACTTGAAGTGTCCTTGTTCCCCATAGAACCTCTTAATATTCATTATTTTTTGAGCTCCATGTTCTTGTCCACCCCACCAACCCCTCCACAGTGCTGGACTATTAGAACTAGTCGTAAGGCTGATCAATCTGCCTCTCATAGGATAGTTTTGATTAATTACTCTGTTAACGTTTACTAAATCTTGCAAAAGCCACCTTTAGGAAGGAGGAAAGTGGGGAGAAAAAAAGAGAAGATAGGTAAAAAAAACAATATTCTGCCACAAGTGGAAGGTATTATATCTGGCCTTTAACTTCTCTGCAATATTTACCAGGTGCAGATCTTAAGGGACTCACAGCCAGTAGGTTAGACACATTATACTCGTCTGTAACAGTGATGCATCTTTGGATGTGACAAGGAACACATGAAAATATGGTGGTTTGTGGGGCTCAGAGGATAGACAGTAACTCCTGCTCTGGGTATTTGGGCCAACATCATGAAGGCAATGTCTGCATATTGTACCTACCTTTTCTATCTGAACTTGGAAAACGCAGAAGGAAGAAGAGCATAAAGGAAACACCCTGCCAAAGGGAACAACACAAGCAAAGCACAGAGGCAACGGAAGTTAGGCATGTCCTGGAAACTTGGATGTGTTCAGAAATGCTGGTACCGTATCATGAAACCAAATTAGAAGAAATTAGTAAAAAGTTAGGTGCTCTGATTATTGTTCAGCTGATACGAAGCCATGGACAGCAAAACAAAGCAGATTGGGCTGAGCTTCAAGATGGCTGATGTAACAACAATGTATAAAATAGAGATGATTGCACTAGTCTAAGAAAGGGACAGAGAGGGACTGAAATGAGGAGGTATAATTCCCAGGATTTGATGAATAAGTGCATGTGCCGAGCCAAAGAGAGAAAACATCATTAATGACAGGTTTCTGGATGGGCTGCCTGGGAAGATGGTGAAATCTGTAACTGAAGTAAGCATGGTGGAGAAGATAAGGCAATTTCTTCTATTTTTGGTCATCAGGACAGACATCAAGGCTGAAATGTCAAGAACAAAAATGATGAACCAGAGCTTAGGAGAAAGGGTGGTGCCAAAAATTGGAGACTAAAGAGTTATTCCTACATAGGATGTATTAGAAATCATGACAATGAATGAATCAGCCAAGGGAAAGAATGTGGAGAAAGATGACAGTGGACATCAGAATTTTGGGGGTAATTTTATTGCAGAATTATGTGAGTGCTGATATCACAGAAATGCAGGGGAGGAGAGAGTCTCTAAATTAAAAAGATAAATATATTATCTTTAAGATATGGTGTGAGTATAATTTTTCTTTAATTTCTGGTTTTTGCCAATTTTTGTTACTTCTGATAGTCCATTTTTATTGCATTTTTTTCATTACCCTTTATCCCCCTCCACCCTCTTTTACCTCCACAACATCCCCAGCAATCACTGCACTGTTAAATATTAAAAGTAATAAATATTCCATCTAAAGAGAAAAAAGTGACTAGTACAACATGCTAATGAAAGCAAACTGGTAATGTAAATGTCTTCTATGAGTTTTAAAATTTAAAAAGAACATTTCCATTGGGTTGTTACTATGTCTGATGCTTATTTGTTTATTCATTTAGCATTTTCAGTAAATATTTATGGACCCCTGTTAAGTGCTTGACACTGTTCTCAGACATTGAGAATATATCAGTGGACAGACCATCAAAAAGATTCCTCTCCTCTTGTTCATTTCATCCTCCCTTCTCTTGCTAGAATGCAAAATTACTTGGATTTTATTATATATATATCCAACCTCTTCAGTTGGTAAATGAATCATATCACCATGACCTTCAAATCAGTTCATTCACTTACACAGGCTTTCAGTTCCTCAGTGGCAGAATGGAAATAATCACGACCACTTTTCAGGGCAAGGAGGGCAAATGGCGGGTAGAAAGTCCTTCTTATGTGCCTCAGATGTTCACTGTGAACTCTAAGTGTCAGCATAAACAGCAACCAATAAAAGACAGAAATTCTGGGTTTTGGGTTTTGACTCTTCTTTCACAACTCACAGTGTTCTCTTAGACTTCAGTTTTACTATCTAAATAAATACAAAGATGGTATATAGATGAGATGTGATAAATGATAGATAGATAGATAGATAGATAGATAGATAGATAGATAGATAGATAATAGATAGGAGTGGGGTGGGATTTGACTCAAGGCTTCAAAAACTTTCCAACTAAGCCCCTTAATAGCATAGACAAATAAATTGTGTACCCTGAGTATAATCTTAGGTATACTGCTACAATCAGGAAATTTCTCTGAAATCCTATTTTCTTTTAATATTTCTCTAAATGTTTTCATGTTGATTTCATTTAACCATGTCACTTTAAATGATTTATCAAGAATCAATAATATCTATTTTTAGTGAATTCTTTTTAGGTGCTATTCCTTGTGTTAAATCCTTTCTCTTACAATAGTTTATTCAATATTCCCAATTACCCTTACTTAGGTATAATTATTATCCCTATTTTACAGGAAAAACTGAGGTTTGTTGGGATTGAGAAAACTGCCCAGGATCATATAACCTTCAGCAATCTGGATACAGATCCACATATAGAATCTTAAGGCATGCCTTAGTTTACTGTGGCTCTTTTCCTGTCCTCATATCCCAAACACCATAGTCCATCTTGGGGATATTCTTCAAGGGAGCCCTGTAAAAGCACCAATGTATGATTTCTCCAACCCTACAGCCTGCTTATTCAGTGTCACCATCCAATTTGTCCAAGAATAGGAGACAAAGAAACGTAATGTTTCCCAGTCCATGTGTCCCAGATGTTAAATTTTCCCAAGGGACACTACAGTAGTCTTCATCTCATCTTGCTTTTGGTGAAGAGAGTGGTGGGGTGGTTATGGATGAGGTGATTCTCTTACAGTCTATGCCTACTGGGATAATACACTTCATATCTTCCTAACAGTTTGTGGAGCAAAAAGAAGTGGAAGAGTTGGGATTGGGGGTAGAATGGCTTGAATGGATGAGGGGAGAGAAGGTGTGATTTATATTCAGACAGAATCGAGCCTCCTGCCTGCCCACAATGGAGGTTATTCATCAAGACCACCAAGTCCTCAGGGAGATGAAGTGTTTGGATTTGGAACATATTCCATCAGCCTAATTGCTGGTAAAACCTGAGGTGACACAGGAGAAAATGATCAAGTATCTGCTGCCCTGTTTCCAGCACCTTGGGCCTCACACACCACGTTCTCTTTGTTTTTTGGTCTTCTATTTTCACCTTTCTCTGTTTTCCCCTCACCTCTTTTTATGGTAAAATGACAAGCTTCCTTCTTACTTTCTCTTTGCTCAAGGAGATGGTAGCTTTCCTGAAAAAATATTCTGTTGCAAAATAAAGGTGGCAGAA
This sequence comes from Anoura caudifer, assembly GCA_004027475.1. Taxonomy (NCBI): domain Eukaryota; kingdom Metazoa; phylum Chordata; class Mammalia; order Chiroptera; family Phyllostomidae; genus Anoura; species Anoura caudifer. Next base: position 281,097 of record PVKU01000293.1, read on the forward strand.
AAATCTAATTCAGAAGGAAGCCAGCGTATTCACAGAGTTATTCTTCACTCCCACTAGTGTCCTGAGCAGCAGCAGAAGAGAATGTATTTCTTCAACCAGCATTTACTGAGCATGTATTTTGTCTCAGAAAAAGTCACTTTGGGTTCCTACACTCACAGATTTTAAGGATTTATGAAAGCAAGAGGTATTAAATAAACCACCTTGACACAGAGTTCAGACAGATGATGGGGAGAGTATAAGGCTATAAGGGACCCAGAAAAGGAAGGTGCTTTTAACTCCATTCAAGAAGTCCCCCAGGAGGTTCTTGACGTTTTTCCTGAGGTCAAGGAAAAGTCGGTGAAGAGCATGATGCAGAAGAGAGGCATGTTTGGATTGGCTTTTGAGAAATATTCTGGCTACAGCATGGAGAAGGAATTAGATGGGGGCAGAACTGGAGGCAGGGAGAACCGTATGATGGCTGTGAGCACACCTCAAGGAAAGAGAAGAGTCTGAACTAGGGTATTGGTAGCACGAAGACAGAAAAGTAGACACATTTAGATGTTAGAAGCCAGAATGTCCATAATGGATTTAAAGTAGATAGTGAGAGGGAGTGGAGGGATTAAGCAAAGAAGAAAAAATACTCCTGGACATGGATAACGGGGTGGTGATTGCAGTGGAGAAGGGGATATATGGAAACTAAATGGTAATGGAAACATATAATAAAGATTTTATATATATTTTTTGGAGATGGTGAAGTCAAGGATGCCTACTGGATGCCAAGTGCCTTGAGGGCCTACAGTGATGATGGAATCATTCACTGTGTAGTACACACTGAATGTTTGTGTCCCCCCTCACAAAGCCATGTGTTGAATTCCCAACCTCCACAGGGATGGTAGTAGGATGTGGGAACTTTGGGATGTAATTACATTTAAATGAGGTAAAGATGGTGGAGCTCCTGGGATGGGACTAGTGACCTTATGAGAAGCAAGAGAGACACCAGAGCCTCCTTTCACCATGACATCAGGACACAACCACAAGGTAGCCACCTGGACACCAGGAAGCAGACTATCACTAGACACCAAATCTGCTGGCATTTTGATCACAGACTTCCAGTCCAGAGCTGCAAGAAATAAATGTCTGTTGTTTAAGCCTCCAGTCGATGGTATTCATGTATAGCAGTCCAAAATGACTGAGACACTGTGACAGAAAAGAGGAGATAGAACAACTCCAGTTTCAGACAGGAGCAGGTGTGGGTGAGGTGACACAGACGTCCAAGTGGTTGAGCGGACAGCAGAGGTCAGAAGAGAAGTTTAAGCTAAAGATACAGATTCTGGGCCATGCGGAAGGAATGTAATATTATGACATGTATGAAGTGACCAGAGAGACTGAGACGGCCGAGAAGAGAAGAGGCTTAGGGACACCAACATTTAAGGCAGTAGAGGCTTAGCTTTGTCCACAGTGTTCACAGTCACTAAGGTCCAGAGTGAGGAAGGGTCACAGATCACATACTGAACCATAAGCATGTGACCTAAACACATAATTCTGCCCTACAGGAACTTTAGCTTCTAGTCTAACAATAATGTTCCCTAAGAAACTGATGTCTACGAAAGGTCTTGAGTTACACCTCAAGACTCCTGTCTACGTCATGTGGAGTTTTAAATGCCCTGCAGCTCTGAAGTACCATCATAATAATAATTTTCACTGTGATTAGAGCTTTTTTTTTTTTGGGGGGGGGGAAGTTCCCTTCAGAGAAGTTACTTGGTTTGTCGCAGTGAGAATGGCAGAGCCTGAAATCATTCTGCACCCTCCGATTTAGGTTTACTGCTCTGCACTTGTCCTTGTAAGTTACTATTTACTGCCCCTATATGTTTATGTAAGCTTATTACTTTCCAAACCCATGGATCCTTTCTATTAGAACCCATAAGAAAAAAAAAATCCTTCAGCTGAAGACATGGAAAAATACAGCAGGAGAGAATTTCTCAGAACCATTTCTGAGACCTAGAATGCCCTTGACTTGCCACCTTGGCCCATGGGTTGTCACTGAGTCCTGAAGATGGGGAGCCTGACATGCAGCCTGTGTTTGTCCCTGCTCCTGCCTCGTGTTTTCTATTTCTGCTTCACACCATCATGGATAATGAAAGTCGACTGGCGGCTTAGGTAGACTTTCTCTCTGCCACTGTTGTTTCCATGTGCTGGGTCTTACGCCTTTCTAGCACAAAGTTGTTGTGTTTGGGCTCCAATTTGCCAGGCAGTGATAAATTCCAAGAAAAACCTATTCTTATTGAATTATTTTTGGAATGTTATGCAAACATTCTAAACTTTGTAGCAGCCAATTCCGCTGTAAGATCTGCTTTGGACTTCATGTTAATTCAAGTAGGTGAGAGAAATAAAGAAACAAAAACCCAAAATGCTGAGATGCCATCTTCCATTCTCTTGGAGAATTTTCTTTTTAATTTATTCCTTTCATACAAGGTCAGCGAAGGCCACATTCTTGTACCCCTCATGGAATATGCAGAGGAAAGCTTCTCACTTCAGTTCTCTGGAAGAATAAAGACTGAAACAGATGGAAAGCTCAAGGTTGCATGCAGGGTAAGGCTACAATCTCCTTTTTGGAAAAGGATCAAGCAGGACTGCTTTCAGTGAGTTCAGACCTTAACCTAAGTTATCTTGTCTGAGGGAGCTTTAAAATAAGTAGTTATTACTATTTTCCATGCCTGTGCTCTCCATCACCAACTCCAGGAGATAACTTATTTTAGAGCCAAACTCTAATTCCAATAAAGTCAATGCATTTCCTGTCCATGGCTGGACAACTGTCCTTTTTCCACTTCCACATTTTCTAGCCAAAATTTGTTTCCGCTTCTCTTCTCTTCTCTTCTCTTCTCTTCTCTTCTCTTCTCTTCTCTTCTCTTCTCTTCTCTTCTCTTCTCTTCTCTTCTCTCCTCTCTTCTCTCCCTCCCTCTCTCTCTCTTTTAATGGACTATCCTATTCTCCTACTTACTGTCCATTTGGAACTTGCTCTGCTGGTAGGATGAGAGCTTATAGCCACTGATGACCCTTGTTTCTACCAGAGAGGCCCTTATCTGAGACTAAAAGTAGGGCAGGAGGGGTGGAGTCTGGCCAACTGCATATGAGCACAACCTGACAGTGACTTCTTTATGTCCGTACCCTGAACCCCTCGCATTTTGATATATACTTGTTGCCACTAAGGTATTAAACCCAGTGGGATATACATGAAGCTTTGACTGATGAGAGACATAAGCCAGTGAATAACTCCCCATACACCATTCACTTTCCTAAGACTCAGTAGTTCATAGGCCTCTAGGAAGACAGTCCTATGAGACTGAGCAATTAGTTACACTTATTACCAAGTGGTATCAGATCAGTAAGTGCCCCTCGTAATTATTCTTCATTCTTTCCTCACAGCTTTTTCTCCTCATTCATATTTTCCTGGGTTTGCACTGCCCATGTGTGGCCTTGAAACAACTGTGGCTTGTGCTTATATTCAGGTCCACCAGGGCATGGCCACAACAGTTGAGGGGGACACCGTGGTGTGCATTAGGGCAACTTTTAACAAAGGCACTTGTGGAAGGAGTTCAAACAACATGCATCCATAATTGGGCAGACTGTACACTACAGTTCTCTCTCTCTGCTCTGTATCTGGAAACAGGATTGTACACTTTGGACTATGTCTCTGGAGTTCTTGGACCTCAAGAAAGTAGTAGTTATCCTTCTGCTAATGAGCACTCAACAGTTAATTGCAAATTAAAAGATGTGACCACATTTGGTTCTTAGTTTTCTTTTCCTCCCCCACCTTACATTTTTTTTTAATTAAATTTATTGGAGTGACCTTGGTTAATAAAATTGTATAGGTTTCAAGTGTACAATTCTATGATACCAAATTTTTAAGGTGACACAGTGTTTCCTCCTGGTCATTCTGGGACTCATGAAGCTGTCTTCAAGAAATGCACTCTGCTGACCACAGCCTTTCTAGGGTACCAGGTGTAGCCATGGCTGGTTGGAAAGTGTGAGCCATGCAGAGAAAAACAAAATAGGAGATGGGCACAGGAGAGGAGATGAGTAATTATACCTGTCAGAAAATGAGGATAATGAATACAGATAAATGCACGGAAGCTCTGAGTTCTGTGGAGAGAAACACGAGTGCAAACACAAGGAATTACTTATCCTCAATCTCCCCCAGAGAAGGTGGAGTTGATCATTTGGGTCTGGTGGCTTGTATTAAAACTATTAAAAGTGCCTGCTCACACTTGGTGGTTAGCACAGGCATTTCACAACCCCTGACCTGCTGCCCATCCTGTAGATACAAGCAGCTCTAATTTTGCAAAATGCTATTTTTAAAACAACTAAATAGTTCCACATTGCCCCCACTGCAACCCAGAGAAGGAGCTGGTTGCCTCACCAAGTCTTTGGCACCAAAGGGCTTCACTGTGGATGTTTCTGTCTGCTGTCATACCATCCTGATTAAGATTAATTGTTCCAGTTTAAGTGAGTCACTCAGAAGGGATGGGAAGGGTGGAGGGAAGAGGGCAGTTTGCTTTTTTTCCCTACTTCAATGTTTGTTCAGAAAGATCCAGAAGAATACAGGAGTGAAGCAAAGGAATTTAAAGTGTGGAACATGTAATAAAGGACATCAAGTGAAAAAGCTATTATGAGCTCCATGTTTATCTTCAGCTCAGTGAATTTCAGAAAAGCATGCACTTGGCTAGTAAGCTTGGAGGGTGTAACTGCTCTCTGCCAGTTGGAGCCTTGACCTGAACTCTCAAAAACCCAGCTGACCTCATTCAGCCCCATCTACCCTAAATAACAAGGCTAGGACACCCTCCCCTCAGCAGACCCACACACACCTTATATACACATGCTTCATATGTATATATCAAAACCTCAAAAGCCCATTTTTGGTAGAAAAGTCATATATGACCAAGAAAGAAACTGAGTAAGAAAAATAAAATATATAGCCACTAAACTCAAGACAGCACTAAAGAGGAAGTAAATATTATTTATAGAACATCTTTGACTAACTAGATATTAATGCAAAGGTTCACTGTTTCTGAGCTACTTCTCCAAGTCTCAGACTTTTACACCCCTTCTGAATGTGTTCCCCTGGCTCTGAGACACCTTCAACTGTCCTCAGACTGTTTTCTTGATACAGTGGGCCTAGATGTAGCAGTTCAGCCATTTGAGTAGTATTTACAGAATACTTATTTATAGAGACCTCATCCAAAACCCATGATCACTACTCTCATTCCAAATTGAAAATATCTATTGCCTATATTTTGTCTCCATTTTATTATCTTGACAAAAAGAAGAAAGGTTAACAAGAAAGGACATGTATGGCTTTGCCAATTTTGTGCATTCAATAGGAATCAAGTTGTCCTGATCCACTGGGAAGAGATTCAGGCAATGGGTCAGAAGACTGAGGCATACAACATCCACCCCTGAACATGGCATATTCGACTTCCATTGCAGATGAGTGGATGAACTTGGGTATAAATTCCAGACCATCACCAGTAATTTGTGTGACTTTAGATAAACTACTTCTATTTTCTGGACCTTGAATATTACCTAGTCCAACAGGAAAAAAACTATCCTATCTTCTAGTTTAGGTATTTATCTCACTGTTCCAGCAGCCCAAAGTCTGTACATTCCTGGAGGGCTATCTTGACCTTCTCTTTGGAAATGTTATCATAATTCTGTCTGCCCTAGTATTTGATACCTCTATAATAGATACTCCTCTTATCCAATTCAAGTTTGTTCAAGCTCAATCTCTCTTTCACTCTCTCTCTTTCTCTTGTTCTCACTCTCGCTCTTACTCTATCTCTTTCTCAAACTCAAAGAATTAAAAGGATTCCAAGTCATGTGAACATAAGTTCAACCCATCTTGGCCAGAACTGGATAAATATGCAAAACACAGGTAACACTGGTCACTCAGAAGTTTGAGCCTAGATTCCCTGGGTCTCAAGTCTGCTTAAGAACTAGAGAGTATCAGACAAAGAAATTTCAAGATTCACATTAGCCCCATCCTCCTCCTTTTGGGGATGAGAAAGCTGAGATGCATAGAAGTCAGTGCGGCCTGCCAAAGTCACAATGCCAGCATGCACCAGTCATGTCTCCCAACCTCCTTCTGTGTGTCTTCTACCACCCGCAGGATTTACTCAGTTGCCTCAACCTTCACAGGACCTTGGGCTGCTATTTCTATCTAGAACTATTTTGATGATAATGATTTGCTAGTGACTAACCAAGGCTTCCCTGAAATGGGAAACCAGGAGGTTGTTAAGCAAGCAGTATGGCCAAGGGATCCAAAAAAGATTAAGGGCCCCAGAAGGGAGATCATTGTAATCCAACTGTCCCTCTACAAGGACAGGGAATGCTGGGTATTTTTGCTTTGTTTTTCTGCTCTTTTTGCCTTTCTCCCTCATTTGTGTCCTGCTTAGTTCTGCATGGGAAAGAGAAGGTCAAGGACTGGGAAGGCAGGAAAGATGTTTTATTAGCCAGAAGTTGGCATGGCCTCATCATACTTCATCAGTATGCTTGACCCATTGGTTGGAGACAGGTCTTCACCTTCTGGCTCCTCCTAGGCCCTATAAATTCATGCTTTTTAATTTTTACAGAGAAGTTTATGGGCTTCAAAGAAGGGGAGCTGGGGGATGTGTTGTCAGGGGCTGCACTGAGCAATGAAACATCTTTTTGATGTTTTTTTTTTTTATTCTTTCACTCTGCGTTTCTTGTAAATGAGCATTTAGACCCTGTGAGGGAGATGGGAAAGGATTCTTTGGGAGCAAAGCATGAAAGAGCAGAAGGGTCATGAAGAGGGCTTCGGGAAAATCTGAGACACTGGTCTGTCTCTAATCAACTTGCTTATTTGGGCGGCAGAAGAACATTTAGCAGATCATCTTCTTACTCTGAACTATCCAGCCTATTAGAAGGGAAATGTGCGACCTGATGATTTAAGCCAGACCTGTTCAACATGTTTAACAGTTCACATTTTGAAAGGAGTACTTTGGGAGGATTTTGTAGGATCTAAAAATTAGAAGCTACAGAATTCTCTAACTCTCTAGAGTTACTCCCCAGAGTAGCATAATCTGCAAGCAACAACCCCAGAGCTGTCAGACAGTCACTTAAGATGATAACTGCTAGAGACCAACAAAGACATGAATAACAGAGAATTGAAGATGAAAAAAAAATTTTTAAATGTTATGTGTAAGCCAGTTAAGTAAGAGTCGGGTTAAGTTGCTAGAATTTTATTTTGTCAATAGGGTAACATTGGAGAAAAGGACCAGGAGATTTTCTAATTCTTCTCGCCCTAGTAAAGCTTCAGTATTCAACCAGAAGAATAAGTTAGAACAAATAGCTCATCATCATCATCATTATTATCATCACCATCCTGCCTCTTAGTGAACATTTACTAACAGCTTATTGGATGCCAGACATCTTAAAAGTGCTTTACGTATGCTGTTATTTCTCCCAAGATAGAATGTGATTATATGCCTCTTACCAGTCAGGAGAATGGGAAGGGTCTCTCCCTCACACCATGCAAAGAGAAAAACCTCAACCTCCTGCAAAGTCTAACTTCGGTGCCCATGACTAAGAAAACAGATGTTCAGAGGATTTCAGCTCTTATTCAGGCTTCCAAATTTTTCCTTCTTTCCCCCAAGTTAACCACTTAATGCTAATACATAGAAGCTCCAATAAGAGAGAAAAGAAAGTGGCTTCTTAATAAAAGTTAGCTCTCTAGTTTCATAGTGAATTTTGGGAAGATCCTGACTACGATGGTTTGGACCCCTCACCATGCTCTTTAATTGTGATGTCTCTGTTAGTCCAGGTTGGAAAGACTTCCAGGAAAAGTCCCAGCCAGCTCATGGAATCCTGTACCTCTCCTCACCTTCACATGGCCCTGACCCTTCAGGAAGGTATTCTGTGTGTAACTGAAGATATAACTTGAGTTCTTTGTGGGAGTTAGAACAAGAAGAAGGGGAGCTTTGGGCCAACATCTGCCAAGCACTGTGAACAGCAGCTGTTACTTAGTGTAATGGGCTCAGGAGGTGTGGTGTGGAATTGTTTGTCTTCACTCTACCTTGATTTCTATTACTAAAGGCCCCTTGAGTTTTCCTCAAGAGGTTATATTTTATACCTAAGGAAATTAAGGAGGAAAGAAAAAAATTACCATACAAGGAATCTGGAAAAACTAGAACTGGAAAAAATCTACCAGAGAAACATGCAATGTGATTAAACCAGTTTAGAGTCTTCTGGGAAGAGGTGTGTGCGAGGGGGTGGATGGTGATGCTAATAAACAGAGCATACTTGGAATCTCCAAAAGAGCAGAAAATCAGACTCCAAGGACAGAGATGATGCATTTGAAGAAATAACAACATGCGTTGTCATAGGCAGGCCTGCTATGCGAGTATACACAGCCAGGCATAGCGCCAGAACGCTTGTGCTTTCAAATCAATTCGCAAATCCTTTGGATTATCAAGAATTTTATTTGCCTTTAGAATGGACCAACCTTATACATCATAAACATTTCATTTAGGCTTTAAGTTCTGGGCTCTGCCTCTGGTTTACTTAGCATGAGTTTGCTGAAAGCTTACCTTCCATCTGCTGAGCCTGAGTGCAGTTAAGCTACACTATCCAGTTGTTTAAAGCTGAAAATGTCTTTCCATGGATCACTTACCCTCCAGTTCTTCCTCAGAGTTAAATACAGATGCCGTGACATGGTAGAATAACGACTCCTCAAAGACATCCACGTACTAATCTCTGAAACCTGTGGATATGTTACCTTACTTATCAAACGGGACTTTGCTGATGTTATTAAGGAGCCTTGAGATGGGAAGATGGTCCTAGGTTGTTCAGTCAGGCCCAACATAACCACAAGTGTCCCTAAAATGTGGAAGAGAAAAACAGAAGAGACAGAGAAAGAGACATGGCAGTGGCAGTAGACATCGAGTATCACTTCAGTATAACCCCCTTTTCCCCTTTGTAGCAACCCTTACCCCCATGACTGAAGATGACTTTGAGTGATTATTGGACTAATGTTAGTGTCCTTTACTAACTCACACGAAGGCAGGGACTGTGCCAGATTTTTCTTCCTTCTGAAGTCCCAGCCCACAGCAGGCACTCAGTAAATATTTGTTGAATAAATGAGCAAATGAAAGGGTGAACAGGATCTATGCCTCCTATGGTTCTGAGTGTTCTTTACTGTGGGTGGAAACACAGCAGTCCATGAAGGACCCCACTGACTCGCTCTTTGCTCTTTGTTTTCCTATCTTGCTCTGACCAGAATATTTATCTTTACATATGGTCTTAATACATTTCTGCTGAGAGAACAGCCATATCTGTAACTCCAATCAATGGGTCAAAGAGTTGGGAGGGATAGAAAATTTCCTCTTCCTATGTTATGCTTTGTATTCAGATTATTCTAATTTTAACTCTTGACCCGATTGTCCCACAAGTTGTACAATGATCTCTGTTGTTTGAGTGATGACCTCCTGTTGCTTTCTTCTCCTCTGAATGTGAAAGACCATCTACTTTTTCGTAGACCAAGGTCTTAAGTCCAGTTTTGCAATACCCTAGGAGGATCCCATTTTCAAATCATCAGAAATTCCCTTCAACCTCAGTGCACTGCTGCATATATTTTAAAAGGAAGTTGTGGGTGAGGTTACAAAAAAATAAACAACAATTATAAATACTGAAAAGGGAGACATAGTCCACTCAGACAGCTATTGTACACCAACTCACAGTGTAAAACAGTCTGAAATGTCTTTTTTCATCACTCCTTTTTGGTCAGCAATCGATTGCTTATGTCTGTAGGGCACAGTTACAATGTTTGACAATTTGACCTTCCAACTCTTGTGGGAAGGAGAAAGGCAGGTGTACCAGTTTCTTTAAGTATGGAAGTCACAAGGTAACTGCTCACTCTCTGTTTACCTGGGTGCCTCATCTTCATTTTCTGGAGCATCTCATGCTGTGTAACACATAGTGGTCTTGGGTATGTATTTTTTCAATATGTTTGTGGATCTGAGAGAGAGAGAGAGAGTGAGAGAGAGAGAGGGAGGGGGGGAGAGAGAGAGAGAGAGAGAGAGAGACATCAACGTAAGACAAAAATATCAATTGGTTGCCTCCTTATAGGTGCCTCAACCAGGGATAGAACCTGCAATCTAGATGTGTGCCCTGACTGGGAATTGAACCCCCAAACTTTTGGTGTATGTGACAACACACCAGCCAAGTCTGAACATGTAATTTTTGAAAGAATAAGTGAACATCTGGCTTCTTTCTAATCAAAGTGTATTTAAATGATTTTCCCAACATTGTCCAGAGCCTTGGATTTGCAATCCAGCAACCTGGTTCCAAGTTCAGTACCTTTTCCTCTCTGGAGGCTAAAAGAGGACTCCTGGAGAAGAACCAGGGACAGTGGGTATGCAAGATTAAACACTGCTTTGTACTGGAAGGGTCCCATGTGAATGGTGGGACATGGGGAGCATTTATATCTTTTCAGAGCATTTACATCTTTTCAAAGAAAAGTAAGCACAGAAGCTAGAAAGCATTCAGTTACTCAGTCAAGTAGCAGGAAGAATGCAGATGGACAATAGACACAAATTAAGAAACAGTAATGCTTGGAATCTTCCCCCTGCCCAGCTGCAGCCACACAAAACAGAGAGAACCCCACAAACCGAGGAAGTTGGGCACACCCCTGACATGGCACTCAGTCCAACCCGGAGGATTTTATAGCCCTCGGATGTTTAAAGAAGCAAAAGACTTCAGGATATGTATTTCTGGCCCATTAAATAAAGTTTATTTTAAAATATTTAACATTTCTTTATTAAAGGTGAACAGGCAGGATATAAGCTCTATAAACTTTCCAAGGAGAGAACATTGTTGGCATTCCAAATGAGAAATTATTGCCTCATATGGGAACCAAGTTTTGCTTATTTCACTTTACAGGTGGCCAGGAATAGAATATTTTTCTTATAAGATCATAATGCAGATAGATGAGCTTTTGAAAATTAAAATTGTAGCTGGAATTTTCTTGTTGCCTCATTATTATATCAGTTAGGGAGGAGGTTTGTGGTTAATTCACAAGGCAGGCTTTCCCAAAACATGCACTGTATTACAGGCAGGGCTTTGTAATGCCCCTCAAATTATACTACCTGGGATATCATCTGGGGCCTCCCTGTCTTCCAGAGAAAAGCCCTTCTCTCAGGTCTGCAAGGCCTGGGGCAAGAGTATTACCAGTGGAAGCTCCTGGCCCAATCCCTTGCTGCCCTATGTTCCATCCAGCCTAGGAGGGTCACGCATATGTCAATGTAGACAACCAAGGGTCCAGCACCCAACTTCCATCCACATCTCTGCAAACACATCTCCTTGCCAACTCCTTTGGTCCAGAAGTGTACACATTGGTGGGGTGATGCCCTCTCGAGAGGGACCAAGTAGGCAAGAGGCCTGTGCAGGCCTAGGAAGCCAGCTTGGGACCACTTGGACAGAGGATTCCAGGGTCCCATTGGTTCCAGATGTGCATGTCCCCAACCCCACAAACTCCTTACTCTAAAGGGAAGGACACAGCTGGAGAAGATCCAGAAAGGAGACCTCTGCAGTACAGAGCCCAGAAGAGGGAGGGCCCCTGGTTGCCTCAGTCTGGGGTCATGCTAATCAGACTTAAATAAACTTGATTAAAACTCCCCCAAAGCACAAAACTCCCAGCATAATATCTTATTTTTGCAGGGTTTGGGTATTCGTGGCCCCTGTTCTGGCTAATCTTCAGCTGAAAACTACCCCTATTTTGCTCCACCACAACACAAACTTGAGATGCCACTACTTGACAAATTTTTAGGAAAAAGATTCTCATACCAAACATTGTATTTTTAGTCAACTCTATTAAAGACTTAGGTGTTGAACAGATCTCGCTTTCCTCTCCCTTAAGGAGAAAAATGAAATATATTCTGTTATCCAAAAACAATTGAGAGTGTATTGCAATACATGTGTGTCTATACACAAACATTAGTAACTGAAATTCAATAAAAGAGAAACAGGCATGGGGTTCAGCCAGGGCACATTAATGGTAGAATAATTGCCTAAAAGTCTACAGTGTACAGAAGGTCCCCTGGGCTGCCCACTCCTCTGTTCTAAGTCCTCTTTGTTGAGTTTTCCTTAAACTCCATGAGATTTGTTTCCAATGAGTACCTACATCATCACCTAATCACTACCTTCATTTGAGCTAACTAGAATTGCTATTCCTCCCAGAAAATAATGAAGCCAGTTTTTCACTATTTTTCAAATGGGGAAACTGAGATTTAGAGAATTGTAGCTTGCCAAAGGCAAGCATTGGGCCACAAATAGAAATTAGCACACATGACTACAATTTCTGTGCTTTCTCACTTATTTACGTAAAGCCACGAGTTCATAAGGTACTGTAGTTGATTACATTATAATTCAGCAAATACTCACTGCCTCTCTTACCCATACCAGGGGAGAAGTGTATCTCCCTGCTCCTACCTTTCATCCCCCAAAGAGCTTGCCTCTGTTAGCCACAGCTCTAAGGAGCTGGAGAAATACGTGAAGTAGACAAACTCAATATATAGCTGGCACTAAGCCCAGCTACACTCAGTTTAGATCAGCTGAACCCCAGACAATGTGTAGGCACATGAATAAGAAATAAATGCCTACTTTTGTAGACCATTGAGCCTTGGGGTGGTTTGTCATACAGAATTTTTATGTATGTAGCTCCTGTTACAGCTACATAATCTGCCTTTTAAGATGCCGCAAGCAACAGTTCTACCAAATGTTTCCCCGCTGAAGAACATGAGTCACCAAGAAGTTTCCTTACTGCATAACACTTAACCTGAAAGCCAATGTTGCACGTTGCAGGCTTTTTGTTGCACTGCTGGTACCATTATTTTTATTAGTCAGCTTTAGTCGTTTATGCTGCAGCAATAAACTACCCCAATAATCTCATTGACTTACAAAAATAAAGTTTTATTTCTCACTGGCCTTCACGCTGCCTGAAATTCTTTTTCATGAATCCTCTTCATTCTGAGATCAGACTGAAGGAGAAAGCTATCCCACAAACATACTATTCTTGCAAAATGAGGGAAAGGACAACACAGCCTCGTGATTCCTTTTAAGGCTTCTGTTCAAATGTAGACTACAACGTTTCTGCTCACATTCCATTTGGCAAAAGCAAGTGACACAGCCAAAGTTCATCTTTAGAGTGGGAATGTGTAATCCTCTCAAAGAGGTTGAGAATACTGGATCAGGACCACAGTACCCACAATATCCACCAAATAATAACCTCTTCATCATTTTCAAGTAGCAGCTCAAAATGTAATCCCCTTAGTATGACTCTTTGGGGACATTTGCCCCTCTTCATTTAAAGCCTGAGATTGGTAATATCACCTAGAAAAAAAGATGTCCATGATGTGTTTCCCATTTCTTAACTTAGATCCTAACCTGCCTGGAGTCAAAAACTCAATTCTTTCCTTGGACAAGCCCATTGATATCTTTTGAATGGGTTTCCTGAGAGGTCAAACTTGAATAACCATAGGATTCTCATTGCAATGAGAGTACACACTCAGCCTCAAAACTTTGTACCCTCAGGTTTTTCTCAGCATCAGGATGGGCTATATTCTTAGACAGTTCTTCCAAGAACATTTCCTCTTACCCCTGGACTCCTGATGCATGTGTCATTCCTATCATAAGTCTGTCATTCATGTCCCTCCCTCCTCCTCATTTGGTAGAATGTCAAATTTGTATGAATGGGTAATAAGGACCAGGCAGGATAATAATATGCTTTGCACATTTCATCCCATCTTCATCACAGCCAGAGAGATGGGCATGGTACAATGCACTAATGTAATATCTGAAGAGCTCATGTGTCTAAAATCACAGCTCGTAAGGAGGAGGACTTTTGAATGGCATCTGTCAGTGAAGATCCTATGCTCTACGCAAGCCAGAGCTGCATCATATACAATGAACCCTTGGGAGCTCAGTCTTCTGGAAAGAGAAAGTCATACTTTGCAGCAAAGCAACACCCACATAATATTGTAGATAGGAAGTTAGGTAGGTGATAATAGATAGATAGATAGATAGATAGATAGATAGATAGATAGATAAATTTGGAATTTTAAAAAAACTCAGTACATAGTTCCCTACCTTCTAAAATAGGAGATGATAAACAACATAATTTAATCTTCTACATACATTTATTTTATGCCCACTCTGTGCCCAGCATTGTGTCAAGAGCAGTGTTGTAAACTGACTTCAATTTAATTTTTTTTCCTCCAAAACTCTTAAGCTTGTTATGTAGTTCAAGAGGGATAAGACAATTCCACGTATTCACATATGTACACTTGTATATATGAAACAAGGAAAGATCATATTAAGAGGAATAAGGTAATCTTTTAAAAATATCGAAGACTTTCTAATTGTCAGCACTTGTTGCCACGTGTTACTTCCTTTGATCTTCACAATAATTATCACTGTTTCATTGGTGAGGAAACTGAGGCTTGAAAAATTGTAATACTTCATTGAAGAGTATACAACCAATACATGCAACTTTGGGAAACAAACCCAAGTTCTAATCCCATATTCTCTCTAGCAGTGTGATGCTAACTCCACACAAGAACAAACGTCTCTCCTACTCTCTCAGATCTTTAGGGAAGGAGAATCCACTCCCTCCCTCAGTCACCAAAGCCCCTAGCTCCTTAGCAGAAATTGAGTCCTGGTGTTCATTTTTGCTAAGCTAGGCTGTTGGGTTTGGCTAGAGGATGCCTCAGGGAGGGGGCGTCAGGCGAGGGAATGTGTCTGCTTAGCAGCTCTTGCCAGCCCTGGAGAGCTAGCATTTTCCAGAGGAATGCTGGGTTCTCAGAAACACTATTGATAATGAGGTTGCTCATTTTTTAAATGCTGTAACCAGATATTCTAGGAAAACAGACCTGGTTCCAGGAGTGCAGCTGTGGTGTTTGGGTTTAAGGTTTGAGGTGGTTGTTTAAGATGAGCTTTCAGCTGGCCTGCCGACCTGCCACTGGACTGAGACAAGCCTGCACAATCAGGTCATTGTGTAGTGGAGAAATCCCTGGGCTCCTCGGAGCCGAGTACTGGCACATGCTAAAGTGGACTTTCTCCTCCTGGGAACCTGGTGAGAATTAAGTGTGAGCATGTGTGTGCATGCATGTGTGTGCATGTGGGTGTTTCAAATCAGAGGAAACCAGTGCAGGGATTATATGGAATCCCCTTTAGCCTCAGTCAGACTTGGAGAACAATGAGAATGCATTTGGACTGAAGAAGAAAATCGGAGGCCAACAGGAAACAGGTTGGCACAGAGCGCTTTTCCAGCCTTGGCAAGAATGCAATTTTCCAGAAGGCCAAGTTTCACTTCCCTCCCATGGGCAGGGCAGGGGGCTCAGCACAGTAATAACTGTAAACTCACGCACCACAGACAAGCCCCTGGCTCTGCTTAGAAAGTCACAGTTCAGAGCCTTATGAGTCACCGATAGCCAACCCCCTGCCTCCTAGACAACATTCTTTTCATCATACCTCTCACATTCTGTATCTATTATCTTAATATTGAATGAGAAAGAAAATGAATATTTACTGCATTAAATTACGTATCAGGTGCTTCACTTAATTTTTGATGGGAAAAACACAATATGACAATAGCCAACATTTATGAGAAGCCTACTAGTTGCAGGCATGGGTCTAAGTGCTGGACACACATTATCCCTTATTTAACCCTCACATGGTCCTAAGTGGTAGACTGTGGAGACAGATAAAGAGAAAGAGCCGCTGAGAAAGACACTTGGCTACTAAGGAAAGGAGCAAGGATTCCACTTTCGCCAACTCCAGAGGCCTCCACTTAGCCCCAAGCCAGCCTTCCAGCCTGGATACATGGGTCCTCATCCTCAGTCTGGATACATGGCCTCTCACTGAGGTCATGCTGAAAAAGGTTTCTTCCTCCTCTTCTTCCGTCTAACATCTCCTCCAAAGGGCAGAATCAAAGATGACCTTATAGTGTAGGGCTTGTCTTAGAGCCCCTATAGACCACCATGTCTTAGCATCACATTGCCAAGGATTTTAGAGTCCTGACAATGCTTACAAGTTCACCAACCCTAGTGAACCAATAGGTATCTGGTAATGACAACACTGGTTATACCTCTGAAAATTAAGTTACATTATACTCAACAGTTCCATTTGATCTGTGTTTCACTTTCATCGCTGCTAAGTACTCTACAGAATCTGATTTTATACATCACTTTTCAGGAGCTATGAATGTGAACTGGTAAAACCTATCTAGTTCTTGTGATAATAATGGGCTAGAGTTAAAGAAGAAAAGATATTCTCAAAATGCAAACTTGATCATGGTAACTTCTAGCCTGCAATGTACCTGAGCTTTTTAAGACCTTGTTTCTAACTCACTGTCTTGCCAGACTTATCACTCTCAGCACCCTCACCCTGGAGACTCCAGGCACAGAATCTCAGTGGCACAAGGCCTCCCAGGTGACTGCACATACTGCTCTCTGAATACACTCGCTTGGACATCACACCCCATCTCCTCTGCCTGTCAACTTCTGCTAGTCTTTCAAAACACCATCACCCCCATGATTCCTCTCTCACAGAATGTTCTGGAAATAAGATAGAGTTTCTGGAGACTCCCACCCTACCCTGTGCCTACTAACTCTCTCACAGCATCCGTCACCTCTACTAGTTATTGCTGAATCCTGACACTCTGAATTCCTTGAAGCAAAGACTATTTATTTTAGTCTATATTCTTGCAGTGTGACACCATTCCTAGTACACGGCCGATGCTCAAAAATACTTAATGAGTGAATGATTCATGTTTATAAATCCACTGCTTAAATATAGACTGTTTCAGAGTTTTAAAAGGGCCAAGGTAAATGGACTAGGAAACCTATGTCAAATATTATGTTCGCAATGGTACATAGGAAGGGCTCCATGAAACTAAATAGGATGCATATCTTAAGGCTATTCTTTGCTTTTATTTTAGTTTTTTATATTAAACATATTTTTAATTGGTTTGATCTTTCAGAGGACCACAGTACAATGATTGGTATCATAAAGAATGGAACTGATATTAAGCATTCAGAAGGCAGAAATTAAGACTGTGGCTCACACCAAGGTTCATGCATATGGAGTATGGACTGGCCATAGAATGCAAACATTGAGCCATTATGGAAATAGACTCTATGACTATTTACATAGATATAGATAGATAGGTAGACAATGTAGTTTATTTTTATGTATAATGATACAGAGGAAAGTCTGGAACTTAGTTTTAACATTAAAACAGTGACATTAATTAGCAAACCCATGAAGAGAGCCATGTTTGTGTAATTCCTGACAATTATAATCACATACTTGAATTGACTTCTCACACTTTATTACACTTATTACCCCCCTCAAAAATATGGGTTTGGGTTTAGTTTTCGAAAGCTCTTGTAACTTTCAGAGACTCCTCTGGTCTACTTATTATTTTTGTTTCTTTGATTTCCTATTAACTATTCTCTGCTTTTACCCTTTTCATGTATAGAGTTAGTGCACCCACAGGGAGGGGGACCAAAAGAAGACTGAACCCAGGGAGAAGAAGGATTGAAAGTTGTCACATTATTCTTTTTGGAAGCAAAAAATTATACATAGAAAGGGAAAATTGTGTGTGTGTTTGTGTGTGTGTGTATTTAAGCGAGACGAAAATCCAAGATCAGGAAGGCCAGACCCCCCTCCCTCTGAATCCCTGGCCTTGGAAATTTTGTTTCAAATACAGCTGGCATTCACTTTTTATACACTGAGCCTCGTGACCTTGGCTGGTACCCAGGTCTAAACTGCATTGATGGCATCCAAATAGCTAATTTGGTGTTGGAAAGGATGGGGGAGGTAGGTAGGAATTAAGGAATGGAAGGAAAAAAATACCCCCAAACTGAAAAAGTTAAATTTCCTGCCAGGTGGCTTCCAAATCATCCAGCAGCTTTATTCAAAGCTTTGAAGTCTTGAGCCAACAGTTCCAGATCTGTAATATTTACCCTGCAGTCTCCAAAAACAAAAGTTGACTGTGTTCCTTGAAGTCAATCTCACCAGCATTTCAGAATGACAGATAGGAGAGGCTGGAAAAGAATTATTGGATGACCTGGAACTCCTCAGCTCCTTAGTAAGACTTTGTTATGCTTCAGTCTCAGTCTGTCTCTCACTCCCCCTCTCTCTGTATAGCCTTTCAAACTTGCTCTACTTTCACCATCTATTCCTGCCCAACCCAGTCACCTGTTGTACTATTTATCAGGTAGGACAAAACTGACCCTTAAACAGCAACAGCTAAATAACTCTAAATTCCTTTAGCCCAGTAATTGAATTTTGCTACTTATACCCATGGACTAAGCAAATAATAATAGTGATGATGATGATGATGATGATAATTAATAATAATAATTATGATAGAGCCAATTTTGCATGTGAAGCAAAATATCTGTCTAGCTATGAATTTATCCAGGGCAGACCTTGGAAATGGGAAGCAGGTGATGAATATATAAAATTCTTTTTTTAATTGTATAAAATTCTAAAACTAAAACATGCTTAAGAGAAAAAAGATTTGATGGTGTTTGTCAATTACCTTTCTTCCTTACTATCACCCATTTTTCTTTGCCCCTTCATGATTTACTTATCTTTTAAATCTCTCTGTCCCTACAGTCTGTCAACAAATATATAGAAAACCTATCATGTGCCAGGCACTGCTCCAGGTTTGAATTAAACAAACTCCTTGCTCTGTTGGAGTTCATGTTCTAGTGGAGAAGATAGACAATAAACAAACAAATAACTAAATAAATAGTTTGATGGTGATCTATTGTACGAATATAAATAAAGCAGAATGAGCAGGATAGAGAGGGGGAAGCAGGGAGATTATGTGCTGTGTGGGCAGAGAACTGAAAGAGATGAAAGGACAAAGAAGAGGCTGTGTGGGAGAAGAGCATCCCAGCAGAGAAAACCACCAGAGCAATGGCGGGGGGTAGCAGAAGACATGGCAATTAGGCAGGATGGTTGGGCCATGGGGGAGAGAGGTAGAAAATGAAGAGAGTAAGAGAGCAAGAAGCTGGATCACAGAGAGTTTTGACTTTAACTGTGTAAAATAAGAGACATTGGAGAGTTTTGAACAAATAAAGAACATGATCTGACTGCTGGCAGACGTTGAGCTGTAAGATTGAGAATAGACTCCTTAAGGGGAAGAAGTGAAGCAGTGAGACAAGAGTCTTTTTTTCATACACCAAGGAAAGAGATAACGGTGGCTTGGACTGGGGTGATGATGGTAGAGGCTGAAATCTGGATATGTTTTGAAGGTAGAGCCAACTAATGTAACTGCTGATGGACAGGATGTGAAGAAAATGAGGTATCAGGGATGACTCCTCAGTGTTTGGCTTGAACAAATGGAAAGAGAGACTCATTCTTCCTCTGAGCTCCCATGTACTTGTGTTAATATCACCATTATAAAATTCTTATAATAAATGTGTATATATCACACTAGATTCATTGTCTTTTAACTTTTAGGTCTTCATATGCTGAAACTCTAGTGGAAGTTGTGGGTGCTTGCCAATGAAGGGAAAATAACAAATTCCTATTTGCATTCAATTTCAAAGGTTGTATTTACCTCCTTTCATTCAGCCATGGGTCCTCTGAGTGGATCAAGGTTCTGAGATTTCAAAATCCAGGCACTAGACTTTTTTTCCATAAATTAATATTGCTCACCTGAGACTCTGAAGATATTGAGGATGTGATGGTGATCAAATACAGCTAGTATTCCTTCTCATGAACATCACAGTCTGATATGGGAAATAGATGAGATGCTAGTAAGCAAATATATAAGTAAACAATTATAACTTGAAAAAGGAGGTATAGGGGGACAAACAAAGCAGGGTGACATAATTTACTATCGTGGGGTGTAAAGTAACAGGGTCTAATCTGGAAACAGAAGCCATCCAGGTATTATAAAAAGAAGGGATTTAATACAAGGAGTGGGTTTGGCACATGATGGGAAGACGAGAGGGCAATGAGCGAAGTCAAAGACTAGCAACACAGAAAGTCCTAGCCACCTCCAGGGTTGGTGGGGCAGTGGGATGAAGTGGTACTACCAGAGCCCAGAATCTGGGACTACCTGGAAGCTAGACTCATAGAATGAGTGCTGAGCCATGGAAATCAGGACTAGAAGTGAGGGCCTATCTATTGGAGAAACCAACCAAAATAGAGAGAAAAACACCCTAGTTTCTCCCCTTCTTCCATCCTCCCATATTCTACCAGTGCCTCCCATTGGTCAAATCTGGCCAGAGCCAGTTTCCTATAATTCAGAGTAGAACAGGAGAGGAACAGAGATGGATTGTGTCAGAGCACTATCACGAAAGTGACTGAGGCATGAGGAGACCTACTAAGAAACAGTGGTCAAGTAGGGCCACTCTGAGAAACCAAAATTTAATAGCTAGTTAAATCTGAAGATGGCCATCAAGGGAGAAACAGAGGGAGAGCATTCCTGGCAAAGGGAATAACAGTGGAAAGTTCCTGAGATGTTAAAGAGCTCTGCCTCTTTGGGAGAGGTGGGGCCTCACCTAAAGCCAGTCTGGCTGTTTACAACTATCACATTCTTGAGACAGTCAGAGTAGGAGGTTAGCCACATGGCTCCTCTTCCACAACCATGTGCCAGGTGGCATACTGCAACGGAAGCAAGCCTCAGACCAAATTCCACCAGATGCCCTAACATTTATTGGTGAGCACACAGAAATATAGCCATGCAACCTGCTCCGTCCTTCCAGGCACCCACAAGTACAATACCTTGTCTGAAATGTGAAATGTGAGCGCTGAGGTAGAGGTAATGATATTCTGACAGCAAGAAGTGCTGCTGGGTTCCTCCACTAAGTGGAGCACAGAAGTGGAGGTCAATGGAGTTCTAAACCAAGTAGGCCACTAAGATAGTGCTGAGTTGCTGGGCCAGCCAGGTTCTTATGCTTTATTTATGCAAATGCAGAGATGCTATTCAAGTCCCCAGCCAGCCATGTATCTTAAACAGCACTCATTTCATTAATGAAAAATTATTTGTGGCATTACTCGTACTAATTAATATGCCTTATAATGAAGATCTAGAAATTGGTATATAAAATACTTGCTGAGGAATTCTTTATTTAGGTTATTTAAATATTAACTAACTATCCCCTAGAGTGTCAATAGAAACAAATCTGCACACTCAGTTAACATGAAAAAAAAATCATACTGTTTAAACAAAAGCATAGTTAGGTTAATTACAGACGATACAACCAAGAGGATGGAAGAATATCAGTCTGGCAGAACTTTTGCTAGTGAGTAGGAAAGTAGATTGAGATGAAGCTGCAGTGGAGGGAAGGGGCTTAACCTCATGGGCCATCTTAAAGAGTTTACATTTAATTCAAACCGCATTGAAGGGCCTTAGAAAGGAGGATGCATAATCTGATTTGATTTTTAAGGGCTCACGCTGGCTGCTTTGTGAGGAATGGATTACAGAGGAGGGAGAGTAAAACCAGAACACTAGGAGTTTAGACAGAGGACGTGATACCCACCCAACTCAATGGCAGTGCAGATGGAGGGATATTGTTTTAGAGACTGAAACACAGGGATGATGATTAGATGAGAGTCTGGAAAATGGTAAGGGAGAGTTTGGAATTGAGTATAACTTTGGTTTTAGCTAATGTACCTGATTATACTAAGATGGAGGAGACTAAGAGGAAAAGATTAGGTGAGGGACTGGGAAAACAAGGAGGGTGAAGAGCAGTCCTTTTCATACTTAGAAACAAAGAACATGAGCTTACCACATTTGTCGGTGCCCACCAGGATGGCCTTGGTGGGTGCTCAGTGTATGCCTGAGATATTGAAAGGAATATATATGTTATTTTTTGGCACTTATCTCAGTGTTTAACTTTTCTCTCTCTTTCCATTCCAGATAGTGACTCAAATCATCAAACACAAGATAAACCAAAAACATAATACTACTTAGACAGAAATAAAGGTTATTTAAGTCATGAGAACTTGGGCTTGAGTTGGCAGGATGATACCAACAAGGAATTAAAAAACAAATGAGCTCAAGTAATCAAGCTCTGGTTAAAAAGATACATCCCACAAATTCCCATGACTGAGATGAACTTCCATTCTACCTGAAGGTCCATTAATGCACCTGCTGTTTGTAATTCTGAACGATGACATTATTGCAAATGTTACTATCCCTGTGGGTGGATGTGGCTATAGTTTTCTTGTCTGGAAGATAAGGGAGTTACAGGAGATTATCTCGGAGACTTGAAAAGCCCCTTTTAGATCCATCTCATCTACAGCTATTTGCAAATGCCTTTTAGAGAGCCAGCAGCACTACATCCCCAGCTGTGGGGTCCTCTCTGGCACCACTTCATGAAGCAGACCAAAAGTACCAGACCTTTTTGTAAATAGAACTGAAGTTGGGGAGAGGCAGAAAGAGATCTATGTCTATGTACCATTTCTGCAAAGGGAGGAAATTCTTCTTGCTATCATTTGGAAAAATATTTTTGCCCTCTTTCTGTACTTCATTATATTTCTCAGAGGAAAGAGAGAATAGTACTCTACGGTTTACTTAATTTTGGAAGCACATTTTCAGAGGGTTGGGTAAAAAAAGGTGAGGGACTTAGGAGGAAAGATCATATACAGAGACAACAGTATGGTGATTACCAGAGGGAAAGCGGGTAAAGGGGAGGTAGAGGAGGGTGAAGGGGGAATAAATGGTGATGGAAGGAGACTTGGCTTGGGGTAGTAAATACACAATACAAGATACAGATGATGTGTTATAGAATTGAATACCTGAAGCCTGTGTAATTTTATTAACCAATGTCACTCTAAAAATCAATAATTTTTAAAAGATAATAATAGAAGAAATAAAAACATACTGAAAGTCTCTAAAATAAATTAAATATTTTTAAATTACCCATGTTATTTCCCATAACTTAAGAGCAAACTTTCCAGGTCTATTCACATATTGAATTATATATAGCACATTTTACCTGGAAGGGAAAATACAGTCCATTACTAGAAAGAAAACTTTACTCTGAGCAGATTATGCATATTCATAAAGTCCAGAACATTTAACAAATTATGTTATTGCATTCTTTCATTAAATCTTGAATTTATCCGTTGTTAAAATTGGGTCCAATTTGTGCCCATGTCTCCTGGTAGCCAATGCAAAACAAAACATAGAATCAGCTACAAAATCTCATTATGACAAAAGAGGAGGCATAATTTTGGAAAGAAAACAATAAAATACTTGCTTTAAATAGCGTGAGGCTGTGGGTAGCAGTGAATGATCCAGTAACAGTCAGCATCTCTCCCACTCTGCCTCTGCTGACTGTGAAACCACATGGCTGTTTTCCTCACTGAAAATTGAGGGCATCACGTTAAAACACAATTCAATGAAGGACTTGGGTATCATAGACCTTGGGTGATGCCGGTGGACCCAAGAATAAAAGCAAAGATCTAGAATGCACTGTCTAATACAGAGGCAATGAGTCACATATGCCTTGAAATGTGACTGGTCTATACTAACATGGGCTATAAGATATACCAGATTCTGAGGCCTACATACAACTAAAAGAAGATAAAATTTCCCATTAACATTTTTACATTAATTATGTGTTCAAATGGTATTTTGAATGTATTGGGTTAAATAAAATCTATTATTAAAAGTTATACCATTTGATTCTTTATTTTAGTTTCTTTAAAAAATATGACCGCTGGAAAATACGAAGTCATGTATGTGGCTGGCATTTGCATCTTGCATTGTTACCAATGGGCAGTGTTGCACTAGAGAGATTGCCTAGCCACTTCATGTTGGATGTGTTACTTTCTCTCCCAGCCCATCCTATCCTCATCCAATATCTGAGGAGTCCTGATGCCAATCTCCAAGGGTTAAATGCTTTTAAAATGTTAACACAGTGTCTGACATGCCGCATGGGCCAAGAAAAGTCTTCCTTCTACACACTCAGCCCAGAACCTTATCTTTGGGGTTTGAAATAGAAAAATAATATTCTGGCTCCTAAGACAGTCCTGCTAAAAGATCTGCCTGTGAGCCCCCTCCCCGAGGTCTGGGGCTGTTTTCTCCGCCTTGAGGAAGTGCAGTACCCTGTGATTTCAGTGTCTCAAGACAGATAACTCTGGCCCCTGCGGAATAGCCAGAGTGATGACAGAGAGGGCCTGTTTATAGAAGAGAGGGGTCGAACACTATTCAAGAACTTTGTTTAAAATTCTTTTTGTAACCACACATCTCTATGTTTGGGTTTGCTGCTGTCATTAAATAAATATCTGGAGAGTCTTTGGGGATCATTCCAGATATATGTGACCATGGTTTTTAAGATAGTGAACTACACTTTTGAGTCAAACTCATTAGATTCCCAAGTCAGTCTCAAAAGGCATCTAAGGATGGTCAAGAGGGGTGGGCAAGGGAAGCAATGAAGTTCTTTTCAATCAGGCCAAGAAAAAGGAGCCCTTGTAAAGTTACTTGCAAGATCCCTGTTCACCAGCACCTGCAGGAATTTCTTATGAATAGTGCTTAGGTCAGTGAGAAGGCACAGCGAAGAGAAGAACCAAGGCAATCTGATCTGTAAGGACAGAATTGAAGGCAGTAAGAATATTTTGTTCACTTGAAGTTTGCTCCACTCTCAGCTTCATGGTTTGAGTGAACATGTGACAATTATTTATGACTAGCATAGACATATACATTTGTGTTTTGTTTTAATGAAATATTTTGAAATGCTGAAGATGTAGGAATATTCAGACACCTAAATTTCACTCTCAGGCCACGGCAAGGTGGCTTAGTTGGTTGGAGCATTATCCCATACACCAAAATGTTGCAGGTTCCATCCCTGATAGGGCACGTATGGGAAGCAACTGATCAATGTTTCTCTTTCACACCAATGTTTCTCTCTCTCTCTCTCTCTCTCTCCTCCCCCCACCCCTTCCTCTCTCCAAAATCAGTAAACATATGCTTGGGTGAGGATTAAAAATGCTTTTTAATTCAGCAAATCAAACTCACTTTCAATTCAGACATTCCTAAAGGGAGACTCAGAGATAAGGGAAATAGGAAAAAAGCATTTGGAATAAAAGGAACCTTCTTTTTTAAACTATGCACTTTATTTTTAGAGTAGTTTTGTATTCATTGAATAATTGAACAGAAAGTACAGAAAGTTCCCATTCACTCCCTCCCTTCCACATACAATTTTCCCATTTTTGATATCTTTGCATTAGTGTGGACCTTTTGACAGTATTAATGCATTATTATTAACTAAAATCCATAGTTTGCATTTGGGTCTACTCTTTGTACTTTATAGTTCTATGGGTTTTGACAAATGCATAATGCCATGCAACCACCAACACAACAGCATACAGAACAGCTTTAATTTCCTTGTTCTCCGCTAACCATTCCTCTCCTCTCCCCCTGCCCCAAATCACTGATCTTTTTACTGACTCTGCAGTTTTGCCTCTTCCACAATGTCGTATCATTGGAGTCATACTGCCTGTAGTCTTTTCAGACTGGCTTCTTTCACTTAACATATGCGTTTAAGATTCCTCTAGGAGGACTCTTTAAAAACATTGAGAACATAGTGCCTTTCAAGAGAGATGAGGAGAATGAGGACAAATAAAAGGCAAATTTTAGACTTAACTATTGTTTTTGGCTCCCAGTAGCTAAAAGACATAAGAGACAAACTCTGGAGGAGGAGATCCCAAGATAAAAGGAGGAATGCTGGCATGAGGTGCAGGCCCTGGGCACCATAAACACTACACATAGTGGGAGAATAGGGAGGGGGCAGGGGGCCTTGAGTTTGTTTGCAAAGAGTAACTTAATGATGGCCGAACCCTAAAAATGAAGTAAGGTTTGGTCCATTTTCTCCCTTGCAGAGAATTTTGCCCAATTTTCCAATGGGAGGGTAGGTACAACTTCTCCTGGGAACAGGAATGTGATACAATACCATTTAGATCTATTATTCCATTATGTTGTTTTTTTCCTTGTCTAGTTTAATTCAGTTTCCAATCAATGATTCAAAAGTGTAATTTGACCCTACAATGGGTCAAAATGATTATTTTTCTTGGTAGTTTTTCCCCCATTGCCATCTTTTCCTAAAACCACATATTCTAGCTCATTTCATTAGGGCATCCTCACTGTAACACATGGGAGTTGGTCTTTCAAAAAAAAAATGCATACCCCAAAGACAGCCTGAAACAACTTTCTCAAGCAGAATTCAATTTTGGTTTCTACACGTCAGAGAATCTTGATTAGGCCAGTGTTGTTAGGAGGTCTGATGGTGAGGAGACCTTCAGGTGGCAGTTACTGCAGCCTGTGAGTTCAAGTTCTGGATTCCTGTCCCACCACCACATAGTTGTCCATCCTTGAAGATGGAAGCCCTCAGTAGAGGGTCATCATGTAGACAGTGACCTCTTAATTATTGCTATGAATTTCTAGAGTCACCCAGTGTGGGATGAATGGGGGATCCAGGCATCTCACCTGACTGGTACCCTTTGTGTTGCTGTGCCCTACTATAGCCTTTGATGGTCCATCTAGGAGAAAAGCTCACACTCTAAGTGGTCTCTGCCTAAGTGACCCAGGGACACGTACTCAGATCTCTTCTGGACAACATGCTCAGGCCGCCATAGCTGGAGGAGCAAAATGTTTTTCTTTCTTCAACCCTTTGGGATAGTGTCATATTTGAAGGAAGAAGCAAGTCATCACACTAAGTGTCACCAGGGAAATAAAATATCTTCTCAGTGTGAGAAAAAGGGGTTTATCAGAACTTACCTCAGGAAGAGCACTACAAGTATTTAAAGATATATTAGGTAACTAGGGGCAAAGTGGTGAGATTTTCCTTCCTCCAAGTGTTAGGCTTAAATAATCCTAGAAATTTGCCAAGTAAGGGAAATTAGTCCATTTAATGGCTGGTTTTTATTTAAGTATGCAAGTTTGGGGCTACAGTGAACTTACCAAAGATAATAGAAAAGGGGAGGAGTGACCCTACCTGGGGTCTCTCTTCTCAAACTCCCCCTTCCCCATAGCATTCAGTCTTCTCTTTAACTGTGAACAAGTTATTTGAAAGACTCCAAATTACTAGCTTCCTAAGAGTCCTCAATCATTCATTTTCCTGAGCTTCCTTAATGTCTGCCTGGCCCAGAGTAAAGCCAAGAGACCGCATCAAGATGCATCTCCCTGAAAGGCAGTGCCATCCAATGCAGGTAGCAACAACCTAAAGTCAAAAGGTTTGCTTCCTTTAGTTGCCATATTTAGAATTTTTATTTTTCTTTCCTTCATATCCACCCATGTAAACTCTGCCTCTTCAAATGCATCTCTTCCAACAAGACTTATCCAGAATTAATTCTTCCTTTCTTCGTATACTCATAATTCCTTGTATATAGGAAAAAGAAAATATTATGGGATGTTAGAAAAGGTACAATGTAATAATCTCTCACTAGAATGTAAGTTTGTGGATATTAGCAATACCTTTCTTTCTTTCTAACTTTATGTAGGACTTCTTCTGGATGCGTGGGCCACACAGAGAAGGTACTGAATGAATGTTTTTGTACCATAATTGTTGTTGTTTCAGGGGCGACCTAGACTGCTGTTCATTCTCCAAACTCAACCTTTGGGAACAAAATCGTAGTCCATTCGTCTCTGATTCACCTCAGAGCCTAAGAAGCCAATGTGTGAAGCAAGGAGTTCCAGAAAGCCTTGTCCTAGAGAATCCCTGCCACTGAACCATGTCTGGCTAGCATTCATCTTCTTTCTCTTGGCAATAACAATCTTTGCACCCACCCCTACCCACACTTAATCCAGGTGGTTTATATGTGGTTAAATCTACACCTCAGTTGTAGAGGTAGAAACATGTCCCAGACCTAGCCTGGGTTTCATCCCCTTGGACAGAGTGTTTACTTCTAATATGGGCACAAGACCTAAGCCAGATCATTGAGATTCAAACCTAGGATTTTTGCTAAAACTTTTTGGAAAAGGACGCTCTTCTTCCATGGTTACTAAACTCTGAGATGTGAGTCTAAGGATGCCAACAGTCATTCTGCCACCTCATGGCTAATGCTTGCCTAAGACTAATCCCAATATGAGAAGGAGGAGAAAATTGACACAGGGTGCCAGGTAAAGCTGGCCAGAAAAAATACAGGAAGCAATATGGAACATACATATACTAAAAGTATTGTTGATGGTTTCTCTGAAATTAGAAAGTAAGTGGGTGTTCTGTATTATTATTTGCTAAATATGTCAACTGAATAGCAGGAGGCTTGGGTTTGGGTCATCGCTTCTGAACCTCTGCTTTCATCTGCACCCTGTACTTCTCAGTTATGTGAAGCATTACTTCCTATTTCTACTTAAACTTGTTTGAGATGGTTTCTATCAACTTGCAACATAAAAAGTTCCTCCCTAGTGCAGAAGTTCTGCCATCTTAATGACCAACAGGTATCCTCTTCAAAAAGAAAGTATCTTTAGGAAAGTATCATAGGCCAGAGAGGTTAATAGCAAAACAAGGAATCTTTGCCATGTGTTTGGGGCATGAAAAGTGTTCAAATTGGATAGTACCTTATGCCGGGAATGATAGAAAATCAGCCAGTGACAAGGCTACATGGACTAAGATGGAAATATTGGGGGGCTACAGGCTTTATGGGCTAGGATCAAAGGAGAATCACCATCACCAGTGCGAGCAGCTCCATGTACTCCTGATTGCCTCCAAGAACAGCTCACCTCTAAAAACTGAAACTTTACCTTAATTTCTGGGCTATTTACAGGGAACAAGAGCAGATTCAAATCTCTAATACAACCCCCAAGTGATGGAAAGAAGCCAAAATGTTCTTACAATTTGAAGGGGTAGGGGGAGAAAAGGGAGGGGAGGAAGAAGAAAGATTTGTTTCAAAACAGCCTCTCACTTGCCACCCCCACCTGGGGGAAGGACAAACCTAGGGCAGTCTGGGTGGGAGAGCAAACAGAAAAGTGTCTCTCTGGCACCTGGAAGCAAGCAATCTGATCCGAGGGCCCCAGAGACAGAGCTTGAGGACAAAGCTTTGCAGGGGTGGGGGAGGGCTATGAGTTGTGCAGATTCCAAAGCCTTCCCTGCCCTGCCCTGTCTCCAGGCGCCAGCATGTCATGTCACTGCAAACAAACAGCATGGGGAAGCCTGCCAGGAGAAATAACAAGGGTGTTTGTGAGTTTAGGAGGCTTCCACCAACCATGTTGGACAGGGCAATCTTCTTCCTTACTTGGATTTGATGCCTTCACCGGAGCTTTAATTAAGTACTTTCTGTATGCTGAGGTGTTGGGCCTGGTGATCATTTAAATTCTCTTGACAATCATTTTTCTGGTTGTCTTACAAAGACTTTTGGAAGGATAAGTCAAAGCTAGTATCATCCCTATTTGGAGGAATAGTAAACTGACATGAGGATCCCTAGATCACACAGGACATCAGTGCAGAGTGAAAAATATCTCTGCATCTCTCATCCGTCCTAGGGCAAGACCTCTCCAGAAATCAGAAGAGCTTTACAGCTCAACAGTGGGACACTCTCTTTGTAACAATTTGTTACAATTAGCTACAACAGAACCACCATTTTTTAATAATTACTTTCAAAAACTAAGGGTTGCAGTGATGGTGTCATAGTGAATGCCACAGTCAATAAAGAGGGCACTTTTCTTTTGTTGACAGGGTGTTTCATTCAAATTTGGCCGAGTTCAGAAAATGTCACCATTTATTATTGATTTTGGCATCTGCATGGCCTATATTTTTGTGGCTCTTTGAATTTTCTTTCAAAACACTTGTAACATCTTGCCAGTTCCCTCATTAATTTTAAGTGACATAAAATCTTTGACATGTGGCCATTTTATGACATTTAAGAATTGTGGCTTTACCCTGTAACAATGACTTGCTAAAGAAAAAGCACAGGACACTGTGCATCTCAGTGTTCCTAGATCCTCACCATTAAGACAGATTTGCCTCATATATATATTTAAAAAATGAAAGCTTTGCTTCTGCATCATTGCATAGTTATTTCCTATGCCCTGTCTTCATAAAGTAGGCCCCAATTCCTAGCCTTCTTCTCATCTTCCTCTTCTTCCCCTCCTGCCAACCCTGTCAAGCAGCCATTATCCTCACCCTGGCAAAATTAATCTTCTGTAAAAGTTGATACTCATTCCTATTCAAGTATAACTGAGAAATAAATATTAATGTGTGTTCTATTCTGCAGATAGATTTTCTAACATATTGCCAGGGAGCAAAGTCTTAAGTTTAAGAAAAGAATCTCTAATGGTGGAAATTTCTAGGAGAAAGTTTCAAACAATTTTTTTGGCAAAAATAAAGGGTTTTTAGAGGCCCTGAAATTAGACTTTGTCACTCTGTCTAAGCCCTCCCCACACTCCACCACAAAGATAGATTTTTTGAGTAATAACCCATCAAATAGCCAGAGTGGGCTGTTTACCTATGGAGCAACACTTAAGTTCTGAGGAATAACTGCACAATAAGGTCTTTGCTGCTCAGAGTATTATCTGAGGCATAATACTCTATCTTAAACAACCAAACCACAGACACACCAAATACACACATTGAAGACACAAGGTGGAAAAAAATGCCTATTATGTGATTGACAATGGCCAGTGTGCTAGGTGTGAGCATGGGGAATGGGTGGAAGGCAGCATCAACGTTCACCCGCCACCCTCTCTGGGAGGGAAGATGCTGGGCTTTCAGAAGTCCATGTTGACTTTCCTATCCTGGCTCATTGGGATCTGTCATCTTCAATGGCTACATTGGGCTTCCCGCAGCCAAACCTGAGTTTTCATGCTGACTGCATCGAGAACAAGACACAACATTTTGGCTTGATCAAATCAATGGGCAAGTTTGGCCTAGGTGCTTCTCCTGATGCTATTTCTCATCAGTATGTAACCTGCACATTCTCTCTGATCCACAGGTAATTTTCTAAGACAGGCTTTGGGGCTGGGACTAGAAGCCCTCAGAGTGCAATGGCAAGTTTACATGAGGGAAACATGTGAAAGGAGACATCTAAGGGCCTCAGTCCACAACCAGCCTGTGTATCCAATCTGGGGTCTTAGATGTGATGAGCTGAAGCCAACAAAAACTCAGGTACCAGCAGTTACCAAATCAAGCTCCATCTCTCCATTTATTTTCTTCATCTCCCTGCTGCCAAACCATCCCATGGACCTTGTACCGGGCAGTTAAGCCAAGGGGAAGAGCCAAGAATTCCTTTATTTGGGGCTATGCCTCTACAATGTTGAGGACGAAGTGCTGGAAATGACCTGCCTCTCAGAACTTATCATCTGATCTTTAAAAACAATCTATGGCTAAATGACACCCATGTGATTAGAACGTCACCCCTCCTCTACTTCTGCCCTCACACCCTCAGCTTCGAAGTATGGACAGAGCTCATTCCCACTTCTGGAATACGTGTGATTGTACAGTCATCTTTAAACACCACTTGAAGATGATTTAGTCTGATTCCACTTCATAGAATTTTTCACCCTGTCTAAGTTTCTCTAGTTCTGAGTCTTTATTTCCCAACAAGCCTGAAACAGTGGGTATCTAATTATTTTTTCATTACTTCCTGTATGTAAGTACTTTGATATTCTCAAACACATTAGTTCATTTGATGCATTAGTGGAAACATGTGAAATATGATTCCTGCTCTACTGATATAAAAACTGAGTCCAGCAGAGATTAAACCTTGTAAATTTTATATGCCTAATCAAAGCCACTAATCAAGATGCAAAAGGAGATGAAATACCAGGCCTCTTTTCCACCAGGCCTAGGGGTTGACAACATATATGTCTTCCTTGATCAATCACCAACCTATTTGACATGATTTTCATGGTTATTGAAGGAAGGTTCTACATTATTGTGGTTCCCTAAGCAGGTTGCATGGCATTTCCCTCCCTCTCTAACAAGCTGATGTCACCTGGCCGGGTGATGCTTTGTGGTATATGATAGGCTATATCACATATCTTTTAGGCATCTATTATTTCACCACATAAGTCTTAGGCTAAAAGGAATTTCAGGGATCATTTAATAAAATAATAGCATGCATTGAATCTTTGCAGCTTTATAATACTTCATCATTTCTAAGCACTTTTACATGCATTAGTTCATTTGATCCTCACTATTCAGAAATTGTTCCTACCTTGAAGAGTTTTGTAAGGATTCAATAGGAAAATGTACAAACACCTAGAGTGGTGTCTGCACATAATATTATATGCTTCATAAATGTCACCCATTTTTACTGTTAACTCTTTGAAATTGGTAGGCAATGTGGTACATTTCCTACCACACTCTCAGGTATCTTCAAAAGATGGAGAATTCTAAGTTTTCTTGACCACCAATTTGGCCATCTCGTACTTGCCTATTTTGTTTGTTTATTTCCAGGTGATATGTAAAACTTGTGTTGTTATGCACCAGCAGTCCCTAGTCAGAATTTCACTGTGTTAGGATGAGAAATCTCTCTCCAACCCTGGAAATTGGGGAAGTTCCAGCATTTTCATGGCTGGCAGATCTGAGCAGTTGACATTGGGGCTTGTTGCTCAGTACTGCCTTTGGCTTGCTCAACCAGCAGTTTATAGAGTTGGGTCAGGTTGGACAGCGGGGCAGTCTGCTGGAATGAGCTCTCAATTGGGAACCAGGAGCCAGGAGTTAAAATCATCATCTTCATCTACTGAGTCACTGAAGACTGGAATCAGGCTGTTAGCCTTCCCTGCATGAGTTCTTGCCTTTTCAAAATGACCTGCTTCTACTTCACTCATGTTTATTTCATAAAGCTTGACTACGTGAAGTTAAAACTGTTCTAGGGGATGTAGGATTGAAATACTTATTTCCAGTCAGTTTAAATACTTAGCCAGTCACAGGGTCAACAAGATGATGGATTAATTCTGGCAGTTAAACTCAAAAGAAGGTAAAAAATGTACTGGGATCACAAGCTTGGAAATCATTCCCCGCTTATGTCCCTGGATTGTGGGACATTGATCAGGCACTCTTTCCATCCTGGCCATGACCAAGTCTAGGGGCTCCAGCCTTTGAGGACGTAGAGCACATAGCAACAGACTTGTCCTCAGGGTCCTCCCTCCACCTGTCCTCCTGATAGAGTTTCAGAATGAACTCTACTGAAAAGTGGGTCATCTGAGTTCAGACTGCAGATGACAGCTATCATGGTAGGATATTGGGGTCCTGCCCAACATAAATGCTTTGTAGGGTAATCACTGGGATGAGACTTGATTTACACCAAGCTTTTTCCTGTTGGTGTGAATATGAGGTTATTGCTTCATTCCAGGATATCATAGCTTTACTGTTCCCATATCAAGATTTTTCCCAGGGAAATTCTGAGACAGGAGTACAGAACTAGTTATTTATTTAAAAACTAAACACATATAGTTCTCTACTGAGCAGAAGAACCAAGAAGAACTATGTGCTATTCTTTTAATGCATCTCTCTCTCTCTCTCTCTCTCTCTGTCTCTCTCTCTCTCTCTCTCTCACACACACACACACACACACACACACATACACAATGAAGCAAAACACTAGAGACACATTTAAAGAACAAGCCTCCATGACCAAGTTGAGCAGTATTGATGCAGAAGGTTTTAAGACCTCTTCTCCTGCTTCATGCCCCAACATGCATTTTGCTTGGCCAAGAACATTAGTGAATAATGAATGACATGTATACAATGAGTGTTGTGGTTTTATTTTTCACCATGGATTTGCCATATGTTTATCTGCATACAGATATTTGAACTATGTTTTCTGACCAATTATGAGTTTCCCACCAAAGTTCCTAACACAAGGAAACTTACAGAGATTCTCTGAATCTACCATGTCATTGATGAGGAAAGAGAGACCCAGAAAGCAGTCAACTGGCACTACAGCTACCCAGCTGGTTGATGGATTATGACAGGTGTCCCAACTCCAAGTTTGAGGTTTTATCCTATATGCTACATTGGTTTTTCTTCACAGAAACAATTTTTACTATGTAAAATCTGATTAAATTCTCCTTTACATAGAGTTCCCTTAATTAACTCACTTCTTTTGTGGTTAAGAAATGAGTAATTTAATGGAAAATGGCTAAGGAAAAAGATAAGGCCTTGTCCTAAAATGGGGGACTTTGAGGTCATTTAACTTTTCTACAACATTTATGTCAAGTGGTTTGCTAGTCTCTGGTTAAACACTTTCAAATATGAGAAATGTACTGTCTCATTTCAGACAGCTCTAATGATGATAAATTTCTTAAAACTAAACCAAAAACATGCCAGGCTCTAAAAGGCAGACTTTTTTTTCAGTCACTAAAGTTGAGCTGATGCCCAGGGCTTCTAGTGACAATGTCTCTGTGATGATCACAGTGGTGACACTGGTTCAGATGACACCTCCCATCTTCTGGGGATGACATCAGAGGAGAACTCCCTTAAGGGTGGTGGGGGTTGGTGACCAGCTCAGAGAACAGTAAACTCACCCAGTCTTTGGGGCAGCAACAATTGAAAACAGTGACAAAGTATTGTGACTGCAACCTCAAAGAATCCACAAAGCATTTGTGTTAAAGAGCCAGGATTCTGCCCTAAGGAGAAACATTAGCTAATTTGTGAGGAGCAAATAACGTGGTGCTTAGATCATGGTCATGGCCTACTCAGGTCTGCCTTATTCTGCCTGCTAATGACTGTCCCGAGCCTGGCCACTGGCCTATGAGGGAGTGCCACTGTAGGGGAGGAAACCTGGTGCAGGGCA
Source organism: Anoura caudifer (assembly GCA_004027475.1). Taxonomy (NCBI): domain Eukaryota; kingdom Metazoa; phylum Chordata; class Mammalia; order Chiroptera; family Phyllostomidae; genus Anoura; species Anoura caudifer. Next base: position 315,852 of record PVKU01000293.1, read on the forward strand.
ATGGGTCACCTTATGCAGTTCTTCCACCTACAGGATTCTTTGTGGGTACCATTCTCCCCCTTCTTAACAAGTAGGTATTGATGGCCATTCATGGCTAGGGTTCTAAATACCTCAAGGGTACATTGCTGAAGCCAGAAACCCTGATTTTATAGTCCTAGCCTTGTGAGCTTGAACAAGTCACTCAATTTCCATGGACATTGTGTTTCTCATTGAGCTAAGTCAGAGGCTAAATTTAGAGGAATAGTTGAGCTCAGAGAGCTTGGTTCTATAGAGGGCTCCATGTCTGAAGATAACCTTCCACCCACTCAATCCTCTTCCAGTCAGGGGAAATTCCTGATAGATGAGCTAGAGGAGCTGATTTGGACTGTCACTTTTAACAGTAAATATCTACTATCATATACTGAGTGATCACTAAAATAGCAGGCATGCTTGTTTCGGTTAATTCTCCAAAGCTGCTGTGAAGTGGATAATAGTCACCATCACAGAGGTGAGAAAACCAAGGTTCAGAGGAGTGAAATCACTCATCCACAATTACTAGCTGGTAAGTGTGGAGTCAAAATTATAATCTAGGCAGTGTGACATCAGAGCTCCATTGCTTACTTTTATAGTATACTTGTCTCTCTCTCTCTCTCTCACACACACACACACACACTCCTGTTCAGCAAGAACTTGCTTTGTGAAATGAAGGCCCCTTCTTACCACTTAAGACATTTGCAAGTTATGTATTCCAGGCATACATTCTAGAAATATAAAAGGGAGGGAGTGTCAATCTGAGAGGCCAAGGTGACCTTTCAGTAACAGATAATAAGTATGAGGTCTTCACATTCACAGGAATACTATTTTAGACAAATTTCCATACTAAGAATATTGTAGCACAGTATGCTTTTTGGTAACAATTTATTTTTAAACTTACAAATACTTTAACAATATTAGAGAATACTAAAAAAGAAAGTCAGGTACCATGAGTGTACCACCCAGATAACACTTGTTGATATTTAAAAAAAATTAAAATAATGCATATGCATGCTTCAAAAGTCTAAACATGCTAACAGAAAGTAGAAAATGGAAAACGAAGGCCTCTCCCTGTCCCCATGTAGTCTTCAGACCCTCTCCACAAAGACAATGGTTATTAACCAATTCTTAAATTTCTTTCATAAAAAGAAGTTCATACTTCTTACAATAAGCCACATCTTCCCTTTTCATTAGTGTTTATCTTAAGGACTAACCCTGCTACGCCACATCTGGATTGACTGTGTTAGGTTTAATGGGAAATCAATACTAATATTAATAAAATGGTGTTAATAACAACTGGCATTTATTAAGCATGTATTATATGCGACTCACTGTTCTAAGCACTTTCTATATATTTATTCATTTGCTTCCCAAAGCCACATGAAGTGTTTTGCCAGATACTTCCATTTGCTCACCCCTCCCCAATCCATTCTTCACTCTGATGTTTGCACCAGGAAGGATGTATAGGAACAGCATCACCAGCTCCTCGGCCTCTGGTTCTTGTTGGGTTCAGCCAGTGGAGGTGGATCCAGAAGAGATAAGAAAGAGGGAGGGTGAAGAGAGAGGTTGGGTATCTGGTCCCTTAGTATTTGGTCTCTCCTGATGGTCACCTGGAGTTGCTCTATGCCACAGCTCCTGTCTGGTGGCCCTTTCCACCCAGCTCTCTTTATGCACAGTATATCATAGAATACCCCGTCTTCTCACTAACTGATGGCCAAGGTATACCAATGGCTCTCCACTTTTGCCAGTCTTGCATCGGCCCTAATGGCTTCTTTTACCCTCTTCACGCCATTGTAAATCATTCTTTTTGTTAAACTCTCCTGAAACTGGTCAATTTGAGTATGCAGCTTGTTTCCTGCCTTTGTTCCCATTACACCATTAAGAAAACTCATGCTAAAGAAAGTGAGTACCTATGCAATGTACACAGCCAGTCGGGGCTGGAACCAGGATTCAGCCTATGAACTGGATTCCCAGATACTGCTCGCTCGCTCACTCTCTCTCTCTCTCTCTCTCTCTCTCCCCCTCCAGAGGAACTCTTCAAAGAGACACACCTACTTGTATATTCCCATGACACTCAACATTTTCCAAGGTTTTACTAACAGGAACAATGCTTTTGTGAATATCCTTATGTATTTATCTTGGTAAACATGGAATTATGTGTATAGGGTCAATTCTTAGCAATGCTAAGTCAAAGAGTGTGTTACAATTTTTAATTTGAAGCAACCTTGTCAAATTGCTGCACTACTTAATCAAAATTAAATACACTCATATATTGTACTATCACCTGGTAATTCTACTTTGATGCAGATATAAATGTAAATATAGATATACATGTAGAGATAGAGACAACAGAGGGGGGTACAGATAGAGACAGAGGGGGGGAGAGATCCAAGAGACTTCATATAGGGGCGTATACAGGGGTGTTCGTTGTGACAGTTTTTGTTTTGGCAGAAGTGGGGAGTTGGAGGCAATTGAAAGTCCATAACCAGGGAATTGGTGGAATACCATGGGATTCTGTGCAGCAGTTAGAAACAACAGTTTCAATGTATCCATAATAATATTACAGCAAATACACTGCTGGGTGAAAAAGTAAGATGCATATCATAATGCCATTTTTGTAAATTAACAATACATCCACAAAAAACAATATTTCACATTTTGCAAGAATATATTCAAAATGTATATTAAACATATGAGAAGTGATTGCCTATGGGGGTCATGTGTAGGATAGAGGAATGAATGAAGATGGGGAGGTGGCAGGAAGTAGAAAAGTATATTGTCAAATTTTCTTCCAGAAAGGTAGTATCATTTACATTAAGACCCACAATGTAAGAGAGTGACCATTTTTCCAAAGCATTTGCAGTAGTGGATGTTATTGAATTTTAAAATAAGATTTCTCAAGCTGATGGTTGTTACCAAACTTAAATTTTTTCCAGTTTGATAGTTTGGACTGTATTTTTCCATTATGAGTAGGATTGAGACATTGTTATCTCTTTGTCTGTAACTTGGGATACTGTACACCGCTAGACACATCCCTTGCTTTTCAGGGTTTGACAGATGTACCAGGGCAAAGTCTTAGATCAACAGGTCTTCTGCCATCTACATGCAGGGGACTGTCACATGGCCAGTGGCCACACAATCAAGATTAAAAGTGAATGTGGGTGTCATGGTCATCTTTAAACCCTCTCTTCACCTCCGAAGTCACCAACTAATGACTGGCAGCTCCATGACTTTTCCAAACCAGGAGTCCATCTAGATGTGCTTGGTTGGTGCCCTGGCTGGGTATTCAGAACAGTTCCAACTGTTTCAAATTCACTCACACTTAATGCATCAAAAAGCACTGCCCTCCCTTTGCACTGGGTTACTTAATGTTGTGGGGCTGTTTCCATGAGCCCTTTTTGTTTAGCTGGCTTTTTTTTAACCTTCCCCTCCACCCCTCTTTTTTTCTCTCTCCTTTCTTGGAAGAAGTTGATCTTTTGCCAAGACTAAATGAAAATCTGGCTCCAAGTTCAACTCAGAATTTACTAGCTGATAAATTGGAAGTTGGGAGTGGGTTGTGAAGATGGGGGGAGAGAAGAGAGGAGAGAGGCTTTCATTTGGGGGCAAGTTTAAACTTGGAATTAGAAGCTATTAAAGTGTCTGGTTTGTGCTGAGTCATGTGGAGACGGGAGTCAGGGGATGATGCTGGCTATTTGCCAGCCACACGCACTGCCCAGGTTGATGAACAAGCTCCAGAAGAACTACAACAGGATTATAATTGCACCAGCATTTAAAATATATCATTAGAAGCCACGTGGATGACACAGAGCAAGCAATCAGCTCGGGCCTGTTGTGTTCATTTATCTAACTGGTGCCCGAGCATCTGTCTTTCTTTCTTGGACCCCAGACTCCCATTCTGTTCTTCCCCTACCTTCACTCATTATGACCCTTCCTCCTATACTTCCCTCCTTCCTCCAACTGAGTCTTCAACAAACCTCTCATTCATCGTGGGGTGAGGTGGAGTCATGGTGAAGACTGCAAGTCTTAAAGAGTTCTAAGAGGACAACTTTTCTTAAGATGATGATGTTGATAATGATATTAGCTCATGTAATATTTAAAAACAATCTTTAAAGGTATATAATGTTACATCTATTTTTATAGCTAAAGAATCTGATCTTACCTTTAAGTGGAACCTAATCAACAAAACAAATAAGTAAGCAAAATATAACCAGAGACACTGAAATTAAGAACAATCTGACAGTAACCACAGGGGAAGGGGAAGGGATAATGGGAGGTAAAGGGGAAAGGGATTTCAGGAACAACTGTAAAGGACACATGGATAAAACCAAAGAGGGGTGGAATCAGGGGAGGGAGATGGGGATGGCTGAGGTGGGGAGGGAGTGATGAGGTGGAAAAGCAGGCAACTGTACTTGAACAACAATAAAATTTTTTTAAAAAAGAACTTAAGCAACTTCTCCCAGTTTACAAAGCTAATTAGTGCAGAGTCAGGATCTGAACCCAGGATGTCTCTGTGCTCTGAAACACTACAACCTCTGCCCTTCTTTCAAATACCCTTATCTCAGTTCAGAAGTACCCACTGACCATCCCAAAGGATACCTTCCCCTCATGTTTCTGAACCGTGGCACTTGGTATTACTCTCTCTATTAAAAGGCAGAGAAAGAAAAAAAAAGGCAGAGAAGATCAGCAAAGAGCAGGTAATTTCAGATCTTTAGTTCCTTCCATGTCATTTCCTTGCTCAAATCTACTTCAAAGATCATCCAAACATTCAGTCACTCCTTTCCCTCTCCCCCAACATTTTATTGTGAAAAATCTCAAACACACAGAAAAGTTGAAACAATGGCACGATGGACACCTCTGGGTGTACCTAATCATCTAGATTCTACAAGTAAGCTTTTGCCTTCTTTGTTTCATCATGTCTACCCATCTCTGCTACCTTTATTCATCTACCTGGTTCATTTTATTCTTTTGATGCACTTCAAAGTAAGTTGTAGGCATTAGCACATTACACCTCTAAACTTTTATGTTTCCTTCTTCTTTACTTTATATGAAATAAGAATCGTAGCTAACAATTATGGAGTGCTTACTCTGTCAGGCACTGTGTCAAACACCTGCAGTGCATTGCACAATATGGTTTCATGGTAATCCTATGAGTTGGGTGCAATTACCACCCTCATTTCACAGATGAGAAGAACTGAAGCATAAAGAACAATGGCTGCAGCTAACATTTGTCTAGTGCTTTCTTTGGCAATGCACTATGCCAAGTGCTTTTCATGCATTATCTCATTTAATCTTTGCAAACCCCGAAGGCAAATTTTATTACAGATGAAGAAGTTAAGACTTGGAGACTTAAGGTCCTATAAGCTAGTAAGCATTAGAACCTGGGTGTGAATTGAAGAAGTATAATTCCACACCCTTCTATTGGCTTACATCCCTATTGTCCCACTTTTTTATTTGGTATTATGTTTTTGATTTTTGCTTTCATTTATGTCTACCATCAGACCATGTCATCTCATGGGAGAGTCATACTTTAGTCTTCTTAGTCCCAGGCCTTCAGTCAGATACAAGTTGGCACTTCATAAATGTTTCCTGAATAGATTTATAAACAGTGAATTGTAATAACTGAAAGCTTCATGTCTTAGAACCAGTGGAGTGAAACAGTGCTAAGTTCATGACCATTGAACAATGGAAAGCTTGAACCCAATGTCAACTGTAGCTGCTGGTCCCCTGGGGCTTTCTTTACACTAGTAGGTCATGCAGCTCCCCACTTCATGCAGTCTGGGTGACCTGAAGGATGGGTGGGTAGCCTGGAGGGTCTGAGTGCTCTTTCTGGTCTATGCTGGAGCACACACTATGTCCCTTGGTTCACCAGCAATCTTTTATGCGCCCCCAACATGGCAGGTGTCAAGCTAAAGGTTGGGAGGATGCAAAGGTAAAATAGGAGGACTCATTGAAGAGATCCTACTTTAAACAAGGCCTGGAAAAGACAAGCATATTTATCACCAGAACAAAAGTTATGATTGGGCACTTTATAGGAAAGAGTTCAACGTACTTTTAAAAGACTCCCAAGAAAGAACAAATCAGACACTTCTCCAAGGAGGACATACAGAGGATCCAAAGACACATGAAAAGATGCTCAGAGTGATGCAAATTAAAACCACAATGAGATACCATTCCACACCAGTTAGAATGCCCATCACAAACAAAGCAACAAACAACAAGTGTTGGAGAGGTTGTGGAGAAAAGGGGACCCTACTGCACTGTTGGTGGGATTGCAGACTAGTACAACCACTATGGAAAACAGTACGGAATTTTCTAAGAAAACTAAAAATGGATCTGCCTTTTGACCCAGAAATCCACTGCTAGGATTATATCCTAAGAACCCTGAAACACCAATCCAAAAGAACCTATGCACCCCAATGTTCACATCAGCACAATTTACAATAGCCACGTGCTGGGAGCAACCTAGGCACCCATCAGTAAATGAATGGATTGAAAAACTATGGTACATTCACACAATGGAATTCTACGCAGCAGAAAGAAAGAAGACGCTCCTACCTTTTGTGACAATATGGATGGAACTGGAAAGCATTATACTAAGCAAAATAAGCCAAACAGTGAAAGATAAATACCATATGATCTCACCTGTAACAGGAACCTAATCAACAAAACAAACTAACAAGTAAAGTATAACCAAAGACACTGAAATTGAGAACAGGCTGACAGTGACCAGAGGGGAGAGGGGAGGGAATTTCAGGGGAAAGGGGAAGAGTTTGCAAGAACAAGTATAAAGGACACATGGACAATAACAAGGGGGGATGGAAATGGGAGGGAGGTGGGGAGGGCTGAGGGGGGAGGACTGGGATGGGGGTAAAAGGCAGAAAACTGTACTTGAACAACAATTAAAATTTAAAAAATAAAATAACAAATCAGAGTATAGAGTGGGGAGGAGACTCAGGGATGACCATGTCAAAGAATTTTGTTATTTGGGATGGGCACAACTTTCAACAAGAAAAAACATGGCAGAACTGAATAAGCATAAAATAATACAGTCCCATAATGCTCCAGTTGCTAACAAAAGTGTGAAAGCAGACCCAGAAGGGCCAAGCTACCCCATGCTGAACTTCACATTTAGTGTTAAATGTTATTAACTGCCTCCACTGGAGTTATTGAGTAAAAAATCCCAGGGTGAGAAAACAGACAACAATGAGGCCAAACTTAATTGCCAAGTTTATTACCAGGCAGAGCAGCATCACGGATGCATGGTGACCACAGCCTGGTTTCCAGACTGAAGCTCATGAACGGTGCCCATGGCAGCAGGATGCCAAGGCTGTCCTGGCTGGTATTGAGATACAACGAAAGGCACAGCGTGGGAGAAGAAGAGCTTGAAGGACCACCTCAAATGGTGTGTCCCAGGCACCAAACATAGGCTATGCAATGTTCAAAGCTCTTGACTAGATTTCATTTCTTTTGAGTCTCATAATGAAAGATACAAGAACTGTTATTTAGCCCAGTTTTTCCAATGAGGAAACTGAGGCTGAGAAAGCTTGATGACTCATCCAAGATCACATGCCTGGGAGAGGAAGACTCTCCAACTCCAGATCTGGTGTCTTTGGCATTAAACCTCGTTAATGGGATAAGAAGATCATGGTTTGGAATGAATATGGTATGCCACAGACATAATTAATTCCTTTTTTTCCAAATCTGAGAACTTCACAGTCAGTGTAAGCATTATTAACTGCCTTTATTGGTGTTATTGAGGAAAAAGAAGTCCAAGAAATTTGAAGAGTTAGTCAAGCCTGACATTGGATAAAAAAACAGCCACTCAAAGGGAGTTTACTCAAGAACATCTTTTGATACTGCTCTGTGGTTACAAGCACAGGTTCTGAAGCCAAACTAGCTGAGTTCAAATCACAGTTTACTACCTACTTACTGGCTGTGTTACCTTGGGTACATGACTTAGTCTCTCTGCGCTTCAGTCTCCTTACATGCACAATTAAAAAAACCATTGTACCTAAACATGCAAAATTGTTGTTTGGATTAAATGATATTTCATATGTTAAAAAAACTCTATAATAAGGCCTGGTACAAAATAATTGTTTGGTAACAGTAACTTGATTTGTCATTTATATCCCATTTACAACTTTCTGCTAGGTGCTTTAAAGTTTCAAAGAACGGAGATCCGCTCAGATGACTTCACAGGATTAGGGTTTATTATAAAGATATGTGGCGTGAGAGGAGTCCAAGAAACTCCATAGCTCCTTGGATAAGCCTCGGAGGTCTGGAAAATCATTCTTCAGACTAATGCATCTATAACATGTCAAATGACCAAACCAAACAGCGCTGGTCTGTTTGTCTCCCAAGTATGAATTCTTTACTCCCTTTTCATTGTGCTGTTTCCTTTTCATCTTTTCTTCCTTTAGTCTGTGGCAAAGGGTTGACTATACATACCCCTTAGCCCATGGCCTATTCTCTGGCTTGCTTCTTATTTATTCAGCTTTATCCCCATTCCTTCATCCTATTCTTCTCTGCCCCCATCCCTTAGGCAACCACACTCACTTGTGTTTAATGTGTATATTTTGTCTTGTAAGTGTTCTTATAAAATAAGTATTTTCAATGCACTCACTATTTTTGAAAGTGCTACTTCATTATATATCTCTTCTGTTTCTTACTTTTTTCACCCATCACTGTTTTTTAAGTTCATCCACATGGTTAAATGTTCATCCACACCATTTATTTTATTGTTGCTTAGTTGTCCGTGATACATACCTGCCCTATATTGCCTATCAAATCTCCACTTATGGATTTCCAGATTGCCACCAATTTCCTGTCACTAGAACAAGCCATAATGAACATCTTCAAACACATCCCTTAGTGGGCCTATGTGAGATACTCTTGGGAAATATATGAAGGTTTGCTTCAATTTGCCTAAGTTATGTCAGCTTGCTCTCCAGAAAGGCTGTTCCTGGCAACACTCCCAACAGCAGGACATAAATCCACTCTACGTACTTCGCCTTCTTTCTGCAGCTATCTAACTTTGAATCCATGGCTTCTTGGTCATTCCCCTTTCACCACAATTCTGCTTCTTTCTGTTACTGCTTCTCTTCCATTCCCTATTTAGCCCTTCACAGCAGCTACCTGTGCACTGCTTCTCTAATCTCCTGCACATCCCTCATAGTTTCTTCTTACTCACAGCTTCTACTGCTTTCTGTAGCAACAGTGTCTCTTGGCCTCCTTGTCTTTCTGTTTTGCCTTCAGACACACTGATGGTCCTTCAGTCATTACTCAGTATGGAACACTTCTGTGAAGTAAGTTCTTCCCCTAGGCCATTTCTTTAGACTGTTATTGGCTCATACATCCATTCTTGGTCCCATCAGATGCCTCCAGCATGCTGAGGTTCACATGGAATAAACCCTGCTGACATCTAGGGAACAGGACTCTTCCCATCAGAGTCTAAGAATATGATGGGCCTTCAGCACCATGGATTATCCAACATACACATTGATTTTACATTTTATTAAATTAACCAAAATTTATCAAGTTTGATGTGAGGTAGTAGCTGCTGTTATTCAGGTAGAACATCAATCTCAAAGTTATTTTATAAATAAACACAGAGAGAAATAATCACCTAGCTGCCCATTGTTTATCTTGGACCCTCTTTTTTTTATATATTTTATTTATTTTCAGAGAAGGGAAGGGAGGGAGAAAGAGAGGTAGAGAAACACCAATGTATGAGAAAAATATCAGTTGGTTGCCTCTCTCACATCCCCAACTATGGATGGGACCTGGCCCACAACCCAAGCATATGCCCTGATGGGAAATGGAACCAGCAACATTTCCTTTCACAGGCCACTGCTCAATCCACTGAGCTACACCAGCCAGGGTGGGACACTCTTTTTTTCTCTCCTTATAGTTCTTCCTCCAACTCATACACATGGTATTAGAGAAATCCTGTCTTAATTCAAAGGACATCTTATTCCTGCTGCCTGGAACATACTTCCCTAATTTCCTTTTGACTTAACTAAAGCAGCTCCATTCTTTAGAAGAATTAAATGTCACGTCTTCAGGAAGATCTTTACTGACCTTTATTTATTCTGGGATAAATTTTCCTGCTGGATACCCCTATACTTTTCCATCGCATGCACCGTACTTTATTATAATTGTTATTTTGTCCTACAAGATATGAGCTACCTAAGGATATGGATTACACCTGTCCTGTTCACTTATGTATTTCTTTTTACTATGTGCTCAAAAAACATTTAGGTGATTTTGTTGAATGATAGAGCAGTGACATCTCCAAGACACTGAATTTAAATCACAGTTCGGTTATGAGATCTCAGACAAATCATAATTCCTGCACTATCTACCTCAAAAGTTTTTATATATGAAATTGATTTTTCAAATTGTAAGGCTCTACAAAAACATAGCAAGGGCATTTGATGGGTAAAGATAGTGAGATAATTTTATGTTTATTAAGAGGAATTTAAATGCCAACTACTTGAGTAGGAGAATAAAATAACATTCTGATCCTAACGTAAATTCACAAAAGAAAGATTATCATCAAAAGGGTGTGAGAGATGGAAGAGACCCTGGAGCTTGTCCTGTCTAGATACTTTGTTTTAGCTGGAAAAGAAATTAACTGAGAATCTGTATGACATATACATAGCTATATACCAAAAGAGCTAAGAAAAAGGGTCTCCTAGTCCTGTCCCTCACATACCCTGAGGCACGTGCCTTTGTGGGAGGAAGCACCATTAAGCTGCATGTGGTCTCTGAATGCTTTCAATGGCCAACCAAGCTCCTCTTTGGTTGTTGCCAAACCGACCTTGGATTCCAGCTTCCCACAAGCCATTATTTCTAAGAATCATAGACTCATCAAATTCTCTAGTGCTTTTTTTTTGTTTGTTTCTTCTGTGCCTCTCACTGACCCATTTCTTCTCGCTGACCCATGAAGGAATAGCAAAAAAAGATATTCATTTAGGGTCAGATATTTTATGTGTGATGATCCAATATGCACCCCACCCTTCACCCCACATTAGTTGGCTATGGGGATTCAGACTCTAAACCTCCGGTTTCTAAGTAGAGTGAAGTTGTTCCCCAGCACACATGGCTTCCCAGTAAGAAAAATTACAATATTTACATTTTTTTCTAGTTGCTCCAGGAATTAGAAGCAGTGGCAAAAAATAATCCTAATAAGGAGTCCTTTGTGACCAGCTGTTATAAAACAGGATTTTTCACAAGTATTTACTCTCCCCGCAGAACGAAGCATTGAAGTGCAAAAGTTCACCCGAGCATGCCCACTGCTTTTCTTTAGGCCTTCCAAGAGACACACAAGCCTCTTATTTTTCAGGGCCCATCTGGTCATAAATTGCAATCGACATTAATTTATGAAAACAAATGACACCAGCCTACTCCACGACATTTTGAAATGGGAGAATTAGGCAGGGTAATAAAGCAGGAATAGAATAAAAACACTCAGACCCCAGAGCTGCCCTGGCAATGTCCCAAGCCACACAAGGACCCCAAGTATCCCTATTCCAACACATTTTGCTGTTGCAAAGTCACAGTTATTTGATCACAAGACATGAAATTAGCTGTTTGTCACAACGTGTGGCAGGAAATTAAACACATCCAAGGTTTTCTCCATGCGACCAGGATCACCAACCCCTCTGCAACATATACCTCAATGGTGATCACTGATGAAGAAAAGGAATAAGCAGCTAGAGGGATAAGATATTAGTGTTATATTCCTTCTCTACAAGCCAAAGAGCAAAGGTGGGGAGTGGAGTATAACTGTTCCTTTTCTCAATTACCAGAAGGATTCTTGACCAGGGAGAACTGAGGAAACTGAAACATAACCAGAATTGAGAACAGGGTGACAGTGACCAAAGGGGAGAGGGGAGGAAATTTCAGGGGAATGGGGGAAGGGTCTGCAGGAACAAGTATAAAGGACACATGGACAATAACAAGGGGGGGTGGAAATGGGAGGGAGGTGGGGAGGGCTGGGAGTATGGGCTGGGATGGGGGTAAAAGGCAGAAAACTGTACTTGAACAGCAATTTTTAAAAATATTTTTAAAAAAGAATCCTCAAAGAGACCTTCCTTTAGCACGTTTAAAAGCCAGAGAGATTCTCATCATTCTGACTTTGAGAAAAAGATATCTCAAATGGGACAGAATTCTTCATTTTTCTTCTTGAAATGGTTCCATCCTGGGAAGTGCATTTATGGTGAGATATCTCTGATTGATTCCATCCTGTAGCCTTCTTGGTTGGTCCTGTGGAATGGGCAAAAAGTAACCCTCCTGCTTATAAAAGCTGAGTCCTCCCTGATCTTCTACTGCAAGTTGAAGTGATGGACTCAGGCACTGTGACACAGAACCTAAGGGCAGAGACCACATCATGAGGAAAAAGAGAAAGTTCTCTACACTTTCCCAAGACTGACATGAGATAAATGTACAAGCTGTGAATCATTCACTTGAGGACAGAATTGGAAGAGCTGAGGAAAGCCCAGGGGAACCAAGGGGAAGAAAAAGTACAGGAAAAGACTTCCAGAGATAGAGAGAGCAATTCCTCAGTGAGCCAGCTTGGAGAAAACACTTTAAGGAAGGCACGTCTTCAGCCTGTCTGTAACAGATGTTTACTCACTCACTGTGGTCCTGGAGCCAGCTGTGGCTGACTGAAGAACATTTTCCATCACAGATCCTTTGTGGTGAAAAAGAATAAAGTTGAAAATGGATGGCACCAGATTGTGTCCATGATTTATCATTTTAGTCTTGTCACCAAGAATCAAAGAGCCCTATTCAGAGAGGCTAAAGTGTAGGGAAAAGCAAAGAAATAGATTGGATATGAATCAGTTATTTGAGGTCAATCTGGAAAGTTTCTTTAGAGTATTAAAAAACATTCAAAAGAAAGAAAGAATAACAATCAAATGACCACTCATGACAAAGTTTCAAGGGTAAAGAATTTAATATTCTAAAGTTGTACAGCAGCACATTCTTAGGATGAAATGGTATCTCAACAACTTCATGAGGATATAATTCCTGGGGTGGTGAGCCTTCTCCAGGGGTCGTTTTGCCCATTACCCTGATTCTAAGAAGAGCTGTAATCAGACCAGCATGGAAACCCTCTGCCCTTATGGAATTTGTCCTGGTGCTTTATAGTATTCAGAAGTAGCATGATTCAAGGTTGAACCTGGCACAAAATTTCTTGCTCTCCTCAGATTCTTTCCTCTTTTCTGCTTCAGGACTTTCTTTCTTGCTGTCCCTGTGCTTAGAATACTCTTGCTTCAACTCTTCTCCTGATTCCTTCTCAACCTTCTGATCTTGGCTGGAATGTCACTCAAGGGCTTCCCTTGTGACCTTATCTAAAGAACCAATGATCCCTTATTATTTTCTATTCCATCGCTCTGTTTACATAATCATAATTATTAAATTATCACATTTTGATAGTTATCAGATTATCAAAGAGGAACTCAAAAGAAAAATAAGAAAATATTTTGAATTAGATGAATACAAAAATGTGTGGTATGTCACTAAAGTACTGCTTGTAAGGAAATATACAGTACCACATATGTATATGAGAAAAATAAAATAAAATCTCCATTTGATCTTAGTCAAAATGCTGAGAAGAGATAAAATAAAATCTCAACTTACCATACTTCAGTGTCCACCTTAATAAAATAGGAAAATAAGAGCAAATTAAACTGAAAGTAAAATTTTAAAAATGTAATTGCAAAGATCAAGCAGAAATCAATGAAATATAAAAGAATAAAATAACAGAAAAATAAATGAACCAATGATATATGGCAGTTCTTTAAAAAACATCAATAAAGACTTCTGGCCAACATGGAGGCATAGGTAGACACACTGTGCCTCCTCGCACAACCAAAAGAAGGACAAACAAATTTAAAAACAAAAAACAATCAGAACTACCAGGAAATCACACTGTATGGAAGTCTGACAACCAAGGAATTAAAGAAGAAACATCCAGATGGGTAGGAGGGGCAGAGACAGGCAGTAGGGTAGAGAAGACTTGAGGCAAGGCAGCAGCTGAAGGACAGGGCAGGAGAGGCAGTGGCTGGTGGACTAATTAAAAGGACAGCTGGTGGAGCAGTCGGTCCCACATTCCCATGCAGATAAACTGGGAGGAACAACTAGGGAGTGAGATAGACCACCAAGGTTCCAACACAAGGAAAGAAAGGATCAAAATCTCTGACTAAAAAAACCTGCGAGAGTTGAGGTGGTAGGAGAAACTCCCAGCCTCACAGGAGAGTTCATTGGAGAGACCCACAGAGTCTTAGAACATACACAAAACCACCCACCCAGGGATTGGCACCAGAAGGGTCCAATTTACTTGCAGGTAGCAGCAGAAGTGACTGATAGCTGGCAGAGAGCAGAGCAGGTGGCACTGTTCCCTCTCAGAACCCTCCTCCGCTGACAGCATCACAACACAGTGACTTGGATTGCCCTGCCTTGGTGATTATCTAACTTTCCACCCCTTACTATGTAACAGGCTCACCAAGACAAAAAAAAAATGGCCCATGTGAAAGAACACATCAAAGCTCCAGAAAAAATATAATTAAGTGAAGAAGAGATAGCCAACCTATCAGATGCACAGTTCAAACCACTGGTAATCAGGATGCTCACAGAATAGGTTGAGTATGGTCGCAAAAATAAGGAAAAAATGAAGGCTATGAAAAGTGAAATTTAAAAAAAAATATATACAAGGAGCCAACTGTGATGGGAAGGAAACTGGGACTCAAATCAACCGTTTGGACCAGAAGGAAGAAAGAAATATTTAACCAGAACAGAATGAAGAAACAAGAATTCAAAAAAAATGAGACTTAAAAACCTCCAGGACAACTTTAAATGTTCTACATCCAAATCATATGGATGCTGGAAAGAGAAGAGGAAAAGCAAGAAATTGAAAACTTATTTGAAAAAATAATGAAAAAGAATTTCCCCAATCTGGCAAAGGAAATAGACTTCCAGGAAGTCCAGGAAGCTCAGAGACTCCCAAAGAAGTTGGGCCCAAGGAAGCACACACCAAGGCACATCATAACTAAATTACCAAAGATTAAAGATGAGGAGAGAATCTTAAAAGCAGCAAGAGGAAAGGATACAGTTACCTACAAAGGAATTCTCATAAGACTATCAGCTGATTTCTCAAAAGAAACCATGCAGGCAAGAAGGGGCTGGAAAGAAGTATTCCAAGTCATGGAAGGCAAGGACCTACATCCAAGATTCCTCTCTCCAGCAAAGCTTTCAATTAGAATGGGAGGGCAGATCAACTGCTTCCCAGATAAGGTAAGTTAAAGGAGTTTATCATCTTGAAGCCCTTATTATTTGAAGCATTAAAGGGACTTATCTAAGAAAAAGAAGATAAAAAATATGAACAGTAAAATGACAACAAACTCACAGCTGTTAACAACCAAATCTAAAAACAAAAAAACAAAAAATTAAGCAAACAACTAAAACAGGGACAGACTTACAGAAGTAGAGATCATGTGGAGGGTTATCAGCAGGGGAGTGGGAGGGGGAGCAAGGGGGTAAAGGTACAGGGAACAAGTAGCATAAATGGTAGGTAGAAAATACACAGGGGGAGGTTAAGAATACTATAGGATATGTAGAAACCAAAGAACTTATATGTATGACCCATGTACATGAACTAAAGGGGGGAAATGTGGGTGCAAGAGGGTGTGCAGGGTAGAGGGGAATAAAGGAGGAAAAATGGGACAACTGTAATAGCATAATCAATAAAATATATTTTAAAAAACAAGTAAATATGATAAGCCTCTAATCATAATTATCAGGAAAAAAATCAAAGAGAAAGAGAATATAAATTACCAGTATCAGAAATGAGAGTGGGCATCATTACAGAGCTTGCAAATATGAAAAGGATAATAGAGGAAGATTATGTAGAACTTTATGCCAATAATTTGATAATGTAAGTGACACAAAGAAATTTCTTGAAAAACACAAACTGCCAAAGCACATTCAAGAAGAAATAGGTCACAATATCATGAACAGCCTTTTATCTAATAAAGAAATTTAATTTGTAGTTTAAAATCCTCCTGCAAAGAAAACTCCAGGTTTACATGCCATCATCGGTGAATTATATTTGAGAAAGAAATAATAACAATGCTATATAAACAATCCCAGGAAGTTAAAAAGGGAAGAATATTTTCCAACTCTTTCCATAAGGCCAACATTACCCTGATATAAAAACTATACAAAGACATTATAGGAAAAGAAAACTATGGACTAACAGTCATCGTGGACATATATGCAAATCTTCTGGACAACATTTTAGTCAATAAAGTCACAATATGTGTAAAAAGAATATGACACATGACCAAGTAAGGTTTATCTCAGGAATTCAAGGTTAAATTAACATTTGACAGTTAATCAATATAACTCACTACATTACTGTATTAGCAAACTAAAAAATAAATGATTATTCTAATAGATATAATAAAGCATTTGACCAAATCCAATATCTACTCTTGACACCCTCAAAAAAATTAAACACACACACACACCTTTCAGTAAACTAGAAATAGAAGGAAACTGCCTTTACCAAACTTAATGGTGACATAATAAAGACTCTTTCTCTAAGATCAGGTATGAGAAAATTATGTCATTAATTTTCATTTGTTTATATTCAACATTATACTGCAAGTTCTAGACAAAACAATCAATCAAGAATAAGAAATAAAAACTCTCCAGATTGAAAAGAAAGAAGCAAAACTTACTTTATTTTCAAACTACATGATTATCTATATAGAAAATCAGATGGTGGCTGAAATCTGGCAGAGAGTGAAGCAAGCACCATTGTTCCCTCTTGGACCCTGCCCCCACATCCAGCATCACAACCAAGTGACTGGGCTGCCCCACCCTAGTGAACACCTAAGGCTCCACCCCTCACTACATAACAGCTACTACCAGACAAAAACAAAACAAACAAACAAAAAAAAACAAGGATGGCTCAAAAGGGAGAACAGACCAGGGCCCCAGAGCTAATTCATCTGAGCAACCAGGAGGTGGTCAACCTATCAGATGCAGAGCTCATAACACTGGTAGCCAGCCTATCAGGAGCACAGTTCAAAGCTCTGGTGATTAGGAAGCTCACAGAATTGGTTGATTTTGGTTGCAAATTAGAGGAACAAATGGAGGCTACAATAAGTGAAATGAAGAAAAACTCACAGGGAACCAATAGAGATGGGAGGAAAACTGGGACTCAAATCAATGGAGTGGACCAGAAGGAAGAAAGAAACAACCAAACAGAAAAGAAGGAAGAAACAAGAATTCAAAAAAATGAGGACAGGCTTAGGAACCTCCAGGACATCTTTAAACATCCCAACATCCAAATTATAGGGGTACCAGAGGGGGAAGAGGAAGAGCAACAAGTGGAAAACTCATTTGAACAAATAATAAAGGAGAACTTCCCCAATCTAGCAAAGGAAATAGACTTCCAGGAAATCCAGGAAGCTCAGAGAGTCCCAAAGAAGGTGGACCTGAGGAGGAACACACCAAGGCACATCATAATTACATTAGCCAAGATTAAAATGAAGGAGAGAATTCTAGAAGTAGTAAAGGATAAGGGCACAGTCACCTACAAAGGAGTTCCCATCAGACTGTCAGCTGATTTCTCAAAAGAGACCTTCCAGGCAAGAAAGGGCTGGAAAGAAGTATTCCAAGTCCTGAAAGTCAAGGACCTACATCCAAGATTGTTCTATCCAGCAAAGCTGTCATTTAGAATGGAAGGGAAGATAAAGTGCTTCTCAGATAAGGTCAAGTTAAAGGAGTTCATTACCACCAAACCCTTATATGAAATGTTAAAGGGACTTATCAAAGAAAAAGATCAAGAATAGGACAGTAAAAAGATAGCAAACTCACAGATATTAACAACCACACCTAAAACAAAAGCAAACAACTAGACCAGGAGAAGGAACACAGAAATGGAGATCACATGGAGGGTCAGCAACAGGGGAATGGGAGGAGGAGGGAGGGAGAAAAAGTACAGAGAATAACTAGCATTGATGGTTAGTAGAAAATAGACATGGGGAGGGCAAGAATAGTGTAGGAAAAGTAGAAGCTAAAGAACTTCTGAAACATGGACATGAACTAAAGGGGGGAATGTGGATGGGAGGGTGTGTGAAGGGTGGAAGGGAATGATGGGGGAGAAATGGGACAACTGTAATAGCATAATCAATAAAATATAATTTAAAAAAAAACAGAAAGTCAGATGGGATATACCAAAAATCAATTGTATTTTTCATCTTAGCAAAGATAACTGAAAATAGATATTAAAAACAATATCATTTATAATAACAACAAAATGTTAAATATTTATTAATTATTTCGACAAAAGATGTGAAAGACCTACGCCCTGAAAACTTCAAAACATTGTTTAGGGAAATAAAAGACAACCTAAATTAATGGAGAGATATATTATGCCATGGCTGGAAATATATTGTTAAGATGCCAGTTCCTACCAGATAAATCATTAGATTCATTGCAAGAGGAAAAGGGTCATCAAGGAACATCTGTAAAGGACCCATGAACAAAGCCAAAGGGGGGAAGGATTGAGGGTGGGAGTTGTAGGTGAGAGGGGTAGGACAAAGTGGTGGTGGGAAAATGGAGACAACTGTACTTGAACAACAATAAAAAATAATAATAATAAAAGAAAAAGTCATCATATTTTAAAATAACATTTGACAAGCTGATTTTAAAATTCATATGAAAATTCAGAAAACCATGAACAATTAAAGCAACTTTGAAAAAGAAAAGCAAATTTGTATATCTAACACTACTTGACTTCAAGACTTATTATAAAAGCTACAGTAATTAAGACTGTAATTTTGGCATCAAGATCAACAAACAAATCAATGAAAAAGAAGAAAGAGTCCAGAAATAGATCTACACAGATATGGATGACCAATTTCTTTAAAACAATAAATAAACCAAGGCACAAGGATGATTTAGGGTAGAAAGGATAGGTTTCCAAAAAAT
Organism: Anoura caudifer; assembly: GCA_004027475.1. Lineage (NCBI taxonomy): Eukaryota > Metazoa > Chordata > Mammalia > Chiroptera > Phyllostomidae > Anoura > Anoura caudifer. The sequence continues at coordinate 334,872 of PVKU01000293.1, forward strand.
GGTGCTGGAATATTTGGGTATTCATATGCCAAATGATGGTGTTCAATACATATCTCATACCATATACAAAAAATAACTCAATATGGTTCACAGAATATAGAACCTGTTCTATAAAACTTTAGAAGGCAACATAGAAGAAAACTTTTGTGAATTTGGATTAGGCAAAGATTTATTTCATACCACATCTAAGGTATAATCCATAAAATGACAAAAATTATACATAGAACTTCAACAAAATTTAAAATGTCTGTTCTTCAAAGATCACTGTTGAGAGAATTAAAAAACAAAACATAGCCTGGGAGGAAAGATTAGCAAAGAGTTTATATGATAAAGAAGTTGTATCCAGAATTTGTAAATAACTTCCAAAATTTAATTAATAAAAAAGCAAAAATTCTAATAAAAATGAGGAAACAATTTAAATAGACACACCCTAAAGAAAATATATGGCTGGGAAATACATGCATGAAAAGTTATCGTTAGTTATCAGGGACATGCAAATTAAACTACAATAAAATACCACTCCAGATTTATTGAAATATCTAACATTTAATACACTGACTCATATGAAGTGTTGGCAAGGATGCCTAACAGCTGTAATTCTCATACTGCTGGAAATTCAAAATGCCATAGCCATGTTGAAAAACAGTTTCTTAGAAAAGTAGGCATGCACTTATCTTAAGATATAGCAGTCCCTTTGAAAAGAATGTGTATTTTGCTTCTTTGGGATGAAAGGTTATATATATATATATATATATATATATATATATATATATATATATATATAATCAGTTAAGTACATTTGATCTAGGACATTGTTCAATGCCACAATATCTTTGTTGATATGTTGTTTGGAAGATCTATCCATTTTTGACAGTGAGGTGTTAATATCCCCTACTATAATTGTGTTGCTGTCAATATCTTTCTTGAAGTCCTCCAAGATGTTCCTTATGTATTTGCATGTTCCTATATTGGGTGCATCTATGTTTATAATGTTTATGTCTTCTTGATGGATTTTTCCCTTGAGTATTATGAAGTGTCCTTCCGTGTTTCTTTTTATGGCCCTTGTTTTGAAGTCTATTTTGTCTGATATGAGTATTGCTATCCCAGCTTTTTTTTCCTGTCCATTTGCTTGGAATATTTTTTTCCAATTCACTTTCAATCTGTGTAGGTCTTCTATTCTGTGCAACATGTGTGTGGGTCATGTTTTCTTATTCATTCACCTACTCTATGTCTTTTGATTGGAGCATTTAATCCATTAACACTTAAGGTTATTATTGATAGATGTTTATTCATTTTCCCCCTTTGTACCTGTGCTCCCCTCTCTCTCACTCTTTTCCTTTCTTGTAGTAATCCCTTTAGCATATTTTGTAGTGCTAGTCTGGTGAAGATGTATTCTTTCAGCCTTCTTTTGTCTTGGAAACTCCTTATTCTACCTTCCATTTTAAGAATAAAAGATATATTTCATAGTACTCACCCATAATTAAGAGTTAGGTCCCTTGGTTTTGTTATTAAACTGGTACTGTAAAATAAAAAAAAAATTAAAAGATACAGCAGTCCCACTCCTAGGTGAAATAACAACTATCTTTACACAACAAACCTGTACATGGATGTTTATAGCAGCTTGATCTGTAATTTCCCCAAATTAGAAATGCTCTGTATGTCCTTCAACAGGTTAAACAAGATGTGTTATATCTTGTACCTATAATGGTAATAAAAAAGGAATTAGTTATTGATACAATCCACAATAGATAGATATATCTTAAAATAATTTATGCTGAGTGAAAGAATCCAGACTACACCCCCTAAAAAGATGTATAACCAGACAGAACATCCAGAGCTCTGACTTTATCAGCCAGTGGAATTCAGAAATGATTTTTTGTCAGTTATACCAATGGTATAAAACACTTAGAAGATGTCAGAATTTATACCACCTGATTCTGCCTTTAGACACTAGCTTATTCTCTAGTATGCATTTGGGATCACATTCTTTTATTTGCTAGCTCTTGAATAACTAACATTTCTTTAGACACCAACTTTCCCCTACTACTGCTACCACTACAAGGAATTGGAGAGCTGTGTCTCAGAACTCAGGAGCAGCTAGACCCATGCACTGGACCACTTAGGCATTTCATGGCCCAACCTCTGAGTTGCAAGTTTGATGCCTCTAGCTGAAAGTGGAAAAAACGTGGTCATCTAAAGTTGATCCACAAAAAAGATAAAATTCCTGTACTGCAAAAACCTCTAATGTCAAATTCTCCAGAAACATAACATGGTTCTGTATCCAGACTCATTTGAGTCTCCCTTACTCTTTCTTGAGAATTGGAAGCAAAGGGAGCTACTCCTGCCCAGAGTGTGGAATTAGGTATATGACAGGCGAAGCATGTGTTCACCTCCTGCACATACAGGTCTCTACTTTGTGCTTCTGTTTTACCCTCTGTTTTGATCTATGAGTTATTTTCTTCAGAGCTTATGAAAACAAGTTCAATTTTGTAATTATATTTTTTAATCTTCAACTTAATTCGATGATTTTATAACTGGTTTTCTGGTTAAAAACCTCAGTTAAATTCATCCCAGGGGAATCTCCTCTGTGGCCTGTCTTTACAGTCAACATCTTTCATTCCATCTATCTGATCATTATGAGGGAGATTCAGCCACCCAGCAGAAATTCTGAGTCTTCCATTAATGCTATACGCTCTCCCTCTCTGGTTTTTGTGAGTTACAGCAATTGCACATCCATTGGGATCGTGAGAATTCTCAAGAACAGTATACTCACAAGAATTCCTTCTACCTCTTCCAGCCCAAGCAGCTGCCTGTAAAATTACACATTTCAAAAAGGGTCCTCGCTGGCCAGGTCATCTGTTTTCCATATCCTCTCCCGGTAGTCTCCAATCCTGCCACCCTTCCCCCTCCAATTCATCTCATTGGCATCATTGCCTGCCCTAAACTGTGAGTGGGATCGTCAGAGCAGGAATTTCCAGGCCAGGAACCACAAGCCCGAGTGGGAGAAAGTCATGCATACAGCCTGTTAGCACCCCTGAAGAACCAGAAACACTAAATAGTCCTATGCCATCTCAATAATGCCAACTTAGCAGTTTTCATTGCTATCACATACTTCTTGAAGAAGAAAGTGAATGGAGAGGAACAAAGAAAAGAAAAAAACACAGAGAAAATGGTGGGAGAATGCAGGATGCTAGCATTTCTTTTTTTTGCCTTCTGGGACTCTTTAGCTGAAAAACTGTCTAGAGTTCTGAGAAAGTTTAGTCATGCCTCTCCAGCTTTGCCCATCACTGGACTCCTTCTGGGTTACCACTGCCAAATATTTAAGAATTTCTGAGAGATTATTTTTCAGAGAAACAGACAGTTTCTAAGAAGTTGGACTCCAAGAAAAGGGTTCAGTGTGAATAGAAAGAAGTATTTAAAACACATTTGGTACTAAGGCCTCAGCTATATATTCAAGTGATTAACAGTATTTAAAAGTAGTGAGAAACATACTAAGGGGTATACAAGTGTTTATTTTAAAGATGAAACAGAGAATAAGGTTTTGAAATGTTGACAGAACATTGGCCTGGTTTGGTAGAACAATCCACTTTCTCTTTTATTTTTTTTTTCCTCATTTTTATTTTCCTTTCAATAATGTGTATGGCATGGTAATCCAGTCCCATCAACTGTCCAAACAGCAGTGGCCAAGCAGTCTTGACCCACGAGGCCCAGGATTAGATTTACTCCTTGGTGACTCTGTAACCCAAATAAAGATTCACCTCTTAAGGTGAAGGCCCAACATCCTGAAAGTCAATACAAAGTAACTCATTCAATAGTCCCACCTCGTTTTACCCTTATCCATCTAGGCTTCCACTTGTATCTGTCTTCCCTTGCTGACCAGAGCCCCTGTGTTAGCATACAATGAGCACATCTCTGAAGATGGACTTCACCTCTTTCCTCTCTTTTATCTCTGGGAACATCATTCCACTCTGGTATATCCTTTGGGCCCCAACATTCCTAAATATCAAACACCTTATATTCTAGGTCTTTCTATCCCTAATTGATTACAAAACTAAGAGTATGCCATAAAGTCAGATAAAATTGAGTAAGAGTCCTCAGGTAACGTTTACTTTATCTACTAATCCATGGCTTTCTAACTTCGTTAGGCCAAACCCTCTAAAAAGTCACTGCAGGGGAGGATATATAGAAGGATAATTTGAAAAAGCATATGGACACTCAGGAACATTCAGGGGTCTCTGCAACACTTGCATACAGAATGTTAGAATTTGGAAGGAATTTTGAAGTTATGGTCCAACTCCTGCTAGTTTCACCAGTTGTGGAATTAGCTGGGCAAGTATGGACACCATTCGTGCTTTCTGAGCTTCATTCAGTGACAGACCCAGGTCTAGAACCCAGTTTTTCTGATAACTTTCTCTAATGAAACCTTTCCATTACCTTACTTGAATGTTTGCTCACTCTTTGATGCAAATGGAGAAATACAAGCTTTGTTTCCATCTGCTATGAGCATGGTACCCTCTCTTGAAAGCATGTGCAGCTCTCACAGCTTCAGCTGTGAATGCCCAGGTCAGCCTCCAGAGGGACAGGGGAGAGTGACCACAAAGCAATCATACAGAGTCCACCATCGGCTCTGAAACCACCAAGAGGCAGCACCTTGAGAGAAATCAGCACTGACCATGGGTTCCCCTTTTCTAGAAAACTCTTTTCTCTCTGAAGGCCCCAGGCCTCGACCTCCAGCCTCAGCTCTGGAAAAGCAAATCTTTCTTAAAAGCCAGCACTTGACCTTGTTGACTAAGGGCTAGAGAGCTGTTCATTCATCATGAAAATTTCATAAGCAAAAGGAATACATATATCTTAATTCCACCCTTATGTTTATATGATTTATTTCCTGGGAGTTCTACTCTTAATTGAAAAGAAAAGAAATCTTCAAAGATTTCTTCAAAGACTTTGTAGCTTTCTGTACTCAGGTCGTACTGATAAACCAAACCCTTTTACTAGAACTGAGAGCAGGGTAATTTAGTTTTTTACTGCATCAAGTAACCAGGGTTGTGTGGTCAGACCATTTCTGGAATGTTCTCCTTCTCTGAAGGCCCACCTGTTCCAGTCCACTAGACCTGCCTTGAAGGTTGTCTGAGGTTTACTCTGTTTCTCAGAACTTTAGCGGAGTTCTGGGAAAGTCTGAAGCAGTACTGAGGAAAAGACAGGAGAAAATGGGAGTTAGCATAAACAATAGGTATTTAAGTTATATCACTGGCTGAAGTTTCGCCAGGGAGAATTTTGAGTGCTGGAATATATTTTTAAATATCCACGAATAGTTTAAGATTAAGGTGAAGCCATGGAAGCAGAATAAAATAATAATTAAGAAGACTGAATGAGAGATATACTGATTTGGTTTCTTTTCCCATCCATGACTATACAGAGATGCCGGCTAAGGAAATATACTTGTTAACTTGTATGAGACAAACTTTCTGAAGGATGTTTTATTCTCTCATTACCTGTGTCATCCTTTCTTTTCCTCTTTTCCTCTCTCTTGGTCCGAGCACCATAACACATTCATGTCCTAAACTTTTTTTATGGATTACTTTCCTTAACTTTCCTTTCTTCTTCAAGCTCAAACATCAGAGCTTCAAATTCTGAGGCCTTCTGCTGATTGTATTTAATACACCCAGCTTCTCTTTCTTGGCCTGTCTATTCATTCCTCAAACTTGCCCCTCTACCATCTTAGCCCTCAGGTACCCAGAAACCAGCCCCAACCAGAAAGGATGAGTTAGGTTAGCCTGCCTTTTGAGCTCTCAAAGTCCCCAGCCCCATCTCCTCTTCTTTTTGGAGTCTAATGATCATTCTATTCCTTACAGTCATGTATGAATCTCCATTTTCTTCATGGACAAGAACTGCCTTTCTCAGGATCCAGGGATGAGCCTTCTGGAATGTCCTACATTTTCCTTTCTCAAGAATTTCCCAATAGGTAAGAATTTGAAAACAAAAATGTCTTCAAGGTAAGAATACCTGAAAAGCTGACCTCATAGGTGACCCAGTTGAGTGCTAACAATAACAATGCAATGTTCAACCTCATAATATCATTCCATTCTTACTATCATCCTGTGGGGTAACATAGAGACATATTACAGATGATCAGGTCCCAATTAAGAAAGGAACTTGTCTACAGTGTTAGTAAGAGCATTTCATCTCAGAGTAAAAACCAACTCCTTAACATAGCCTACAAAGACTTACATAATCTCTCTCATGCTTTCCTCACTGAGCTCATTTTCCACCACTCTGACTCTTCGCTGGCTTTCATACTTTCTGCTAAAGTATAATTTTCAAAAGTTTAAAACATCATTTCTGCAAAAATGTAAAATCAACACATGTCAAATTTTTATTCAACTCATTAATTAATGAGAATACTGTTAAGATTGGTTCAAAAGAGAATTTGAAGAGCAGAAATATATGTATATATAAGCTGTCAGAAACATTGATGTGAATTTTGATAATTGATGCAAAACTAGTTCATTTTGTATATGACTGTAAAATATATTTGGATCAATAAAATTGACACACATGTATTTAGGATGAGCAAGAAAAAAAGAGAGAATTCAAGTTACAAAAATCAGGAATGAAAGAAGAAATATTATTATTAATCTTATGTAAGTAAAAGAATACTATGAACAACTGTATACCAATAAGTTAGATAACTTACATGGAATAGATAAATTCCTAGAAAGCATAAATTATAAAAACTTAAGAGATAATAAAATGGATATAGATCTGTAACAAGCAAAACAATTAAATTGGTCATTTTAAATCTTACCAAACATTCAAAGAATTAATAGCAATCCTTCAAATCCCTTCCAAATTGTAGAAAAGTATAAAACACTTCTAAAACATACTATGTGATACCAGTATCACTGGGTCCTCACAAATGAAGATATCGCAAGAAAATAAAATAATTGGAATATATCAATAAATGTCCTGCATGAATACAGACACAAAAATACTCAACAAGCATCAGCAAACCAATCAAGCAATGTATCAAAAAGATTATACACCAAAACCAACTCAGACTATTCCAGAAATGCAAAGTGAGCTAAACATCTAAAAATCATTTCACGTAATACACCATATTTTTTATTTTATTTTTTTATTCTTGTGAAATTACAGCTGTCCTCATTTTTCCCCCATTACTCTCCCCCACACTTCCCACCCCTACCTCCCACTTTCAATTCTTTCCCATCCCCATTGTTTTTGTCCATGGGTCCTTTATACATGTTCCTTGATGACCCTTCCCCTTCTTTTCCCCATTATCTCCCTCAACCCTCCCCTCTATATTAATAAAGAACAAAGTCATATGATTATCTCAATAGACATAAAAAGGTAGACAAAAATCAAATGCTCTTTATTATAAAAGCACTCAGCAGAACAAGAAGAAAGGAACTAATTTCCTCGATGTGATAAAAACCATCTATAGAAAACCCATAGCTGTCATATTTAATAGTGAAAGACTGAACACTTTCACCATAATATCAGGAGCAAGACTAGAATGTCCACTCTTACAACTTCTTCAACGTTGTAGTACTGATTCTAGCCAGAGCAATTAGGTTAAGAAAAGAAAAGGAAAGAAAAGCATCCAGATTGGAAGAGCAATGAACACTATCTCTATTTGTATATGGCATGAGTTTGTATATAAAAACTTCTAAGGAATCCATTTAAAAAAACAATTAAAACTGATAAATGAATTCAGCAAGGTTACAGGATATAAGATCATTATTAAAAGAGTACCTGTACTTCTACATAATGCAGTGAAACTTTTAAAAATTAAATTAATATTTCAATTTTATTTATAATAGCATCAAAAAGAATAAAATACTTTGAAATACACTTAATAAAAAGAGCACAAGATATACACTGACATTTGTCATTGAAAGAAATTAAAGAACATCTAAATAAATGCGAAACTATTCCATGTTCCTGAATCAGACAGCTTAATAGTGTTAAGATGGCTTTGTTCCCCAATTTGATGTAAAGACACAAAACTATCCCTACCAAGAAACAACTGTCTTTTTTCCAAAATCAGCAAGCTAATATTCAAATTCATATAGAAATTCAAGGGATATAGAAGCGCTAAAAAAAATCTTTAAAAAAATCTTGAAAGAGAAGAGCAGATTTTCAGAACTCAGTTTCCAATTTCAGAAATTATTACAGCTACGGTAACCTAGAAAGTGCAATACCAGCACAGGGACAGACAGACAGATCAGTGGAATACAACTGAGAGCCCATAAATAAACTCATACATTTATGACCAAATGATGCTCAACAATGATGCATAGACAATTCAAAGGGAAAAGAACAGTCTTTTTAACAAATGGTGAAGGGACAACTGAATTAAAATTAATGAGAAAGTTCAACCATACAACATATACAAAATTAACTAAAAATAGATTATAGACCTAAATGTAATAACTAAAACTCTTAGAAGAAAACATAATAGTAAATCTTTATGATCTTGGGGCAGGCAATGGTTTCTTTAATATACCAAAAGTGCAAGCAAGAAAAAGAAAAAGTACATAAATTGGACTTAAAATTTAAAACCTTGTTCTGCAAACAATACCATCAGGAAAGTTAAGACAGCTCTCAAAATGGGAGAAAATTGTTATATATTTGAAAAGGGACTTTTTCCAGAATACAAAGGATGGGAAATATATGTTTACAGTTGTGAGTATGCAAAACACAGAATTTATTTCCATACAAACAACAGTAAATCTTCTTTTGCCCAACCCTGTATATAAGGAATTCTTAAAACTCAATAGTAAAAGACAAATTTAAAAATGAGCAAAGGGTTTAAATAAATATTGCTCTAAGAAAAATGTAAAAATGGCCAATAAGTGTATGAAACAATGTTCAACATCATTAGTCATAAGGGAAATGCAAATTAAAATAATGAGATAGCACCTCACTGCACTAAAACAGCTATAGTCAAAATGATGGATGATAATAAGTGTAAAGATGTGGAGAAATCAGAATCCTCATTCGTTGCTGGAGGGAATGAAAATGGTGCAGTCACTTTGGAAAATACCTTGACAGTTCCTCAAAATATTAAGCGTGTACCTGCCACATGACCCAGCATTTGCACTCCTAGTTATATACCCAAAAGAAATTAGAACATACCTCCACACAAAAATCTGTATACAAATGTTCATAGGAACACTACTCGTAGTAGAAATAATTCAAATGTCCATCAACTGATAATAGAAAAACAAAATGTGATATATATCATGTGATTGAATATTATTTGTCAATAAAAAACAAAGTATTAATGCATACTACAAAGTGGGAAAATCTTGAAAACATTATGCTATGTGAAAGAAGCCAGTCTCAAAAGACCACAAAATTTTTTATTATATTTATATGAAATTCTTAGAATAGGCAAATCTATAAAGACAGAAAGTAGATTCGTGATTGCCTAGGGCTAATGGGAGGAGGGGGAAGGTAGAAGAGAATAGGGAATACCTACTAATAGGTATGGGGTTTCTTTACAAGGTGGACAAAATTAGATGGTGGTGATGTTGGTAAAACCCTGTGAGTACACTGAAAACACATTGAATTGTAAACTTTAAATGGGTGAATTTGATAGCATAAGAAAGAATTTTATCTCAATAACACTGATTAAAGTGTAATGTTTGAGGCCATGTTTTCTACAGGGTAGAATTCAGTTGTATCACTACTGAACAGTTTATTATATAGCTTTGAAAAAAATCATTTGGATTGCTATCATTTTTTTACAAGTTAAATTCTACTTCTACAGAGATGTAAAGTAATGTAGGCAATAGAAATTCAGTCAAAAGAGAATATCTCAATATACTCAGGTAACCCCCAGAAAATACACTAGACAATGTCTAGCTCTTCACTGAAAGGAAGAGCTCAGTAATATCTTGCTCATTTCCAAATCTTGGACAATTTATCTTGAGTTGTCTTTGAAAAGGCCTCTGCCAGCTAAATGCTCTCTGCTTCAAGCATCTTCATACACATCTTAACCTGGCTCATTTCCTGCTCAGAGAGAGCTTCCCTAAAATACAAATACTGGTTATCTCTTATTATTTAACAAATCATCCCCAAAATCTCTAGCTTTAAACAACAATTATTTATTACTTCACAGTATTTCTCAGCCAGGAATCTAGAATCAGCTCATCTGGGTGGTTCTGGCTCAGAGTCACTCATGCAGTTTTAGTTGGGATGTTGGCCGGGACTGCTGTCATCTGAAGGCTTGACTGGGCTGGAGAATTCCTTTCCTAGACAGCTCCTTACATAGTTATTGGCTGGAGGCCTCAGTTCCTTGCCATACCTTCATAAGCTGCTTGAGTGTCCTCCTAACATATAAACTAGCTTCTCCCAGAGCAAACCATCCCAGGAAAACATGAGGAAGATACAGTGACTTAATTATCCAGCCTCCAAAGTCATAGACCATCACTTCTACTTCATTCTATTTTTTAGAAGCAAGTCACTAAGTCTAGCTCACATGCAAGGGACAAGTCTTCACCTGCTTAAGAGAGTGTAAAAGAATCTGTGGGCCTATTTCAAAGCATCATAACATACCCACACATAAGCACACCCTCTGTCTGGTACCTCAACTGCCTTATTCAATTTTTGTGTTCTTCATAGCATTTGATATTACTATATTATACATCTATGTGTCAACTATTGACTTCCTTACTACACTGCAAGACCTATGGAAACAGGGATTTTTCATTATTCCACAATGAATACTCAGCATCTAGAGTAGTTACCAGACACAGAGGAGCTCAATAACCCTTTTGTTTTCTAAGTAAATGAATGTGTAGATGAGGTTACAAGTTACAAGAGGGGAACCAGGTTTGGGCATGAGAAACTATGCCTCCTAAACTGGTATAAATCCTAACACTTTATCCTAGAGGAATTCTAATGGTGAAAGTAGTGGTTTGGGGTATGGGGAGGTCCATAAGAATTTCCTCTACTCTTCCTGGATCCAAGACAATGCCTGCTAACTGAAATATTGCAAATGCATTCTCTGTTCCATATATGTAAACAAAAATGCTCCCATCATTTTAGAGTCAATGTGGGGTCTTGGAGGTAGGGTGTGGGGATGTATGTGTCTGTTAGCCCCACATTTCCTCCACTATTTACAAAGAGAACGTTAGGGAAGCCCTGAAACCACCCTGGATCTCACGGTTGAACACAAGCATTCCATCTGGGCTTAAGAAGAAGAGACTTTGAATGCTACCTTACATGTTCCCTTTGTTTACCAGGATTCAGCAGCATTTCTGAAGCCAAATGTTGATGTTCCTGGGTTCTGGGGATGAAGGAAATCCACATGCAATTAGGAATCAGATTGTAATGGAAAGTATAGAGGATTGAAAGTCCAGAGACTTTGTATCTACCACTAACTTGCTGAAAGCCTTATTTTCCATGCTTATGAAGTGGCACATGTGGTTGGGGAGAGCATAGATAACTTCAAATTCCTATTCAGGTTATAAAAGTGTATAGGTTCAAATATATCTTAATATTTTTTAATGGTCTTAGCCAGCTTCTCACAGAAAATTCAAGAAGGATCAGCATGAGATTCACTTGCATTTCTCTCTCTTCTCTAGCAGCCTCTGGACTCTAGGAAGATGGGAACACACACCATATATAAAAATATAAATATAAATATAAACATAAATATAAATATATCCATTTCATTACAATTTCTGCAAAACAAAGAAAGGTGATGGGAGATGTTGAAAACAAACTCTGCCCATTCACATTATATGATATGAGGCATCATGTGGAAAACGCCAACTGTGGTGAACTGAAGAGGGGAAGTCCTATCTCCTTCCTATCATCTGCCAGATATTGTAGGTAGAGCCCAGAAGAATGGTAACTGCTCTAACGAAGAAAGGGGCTATAATTTCAGAGATAATAGTGAAGTCACCAGCTCTCAGAAGGTACACCATCCCACTGCGCCCTTTGGTGTCCATTCAATGAAGTTCTAAATCAAGACCAACGGAGCCCTGGTCCTTTGGGCCACTCTAAGTCTTAGAAGCCACCTTATTAAGCCTAGCTGAAGAGATAGCGATCAGGGTAGAATGGAAATAAAAGAATTGATATTTGCCCTTTAATTAATTTTCAGGAGGAAAAAATGTCTTAAAACTTTCCATCTGCATGTCCGCCTCTGCCCAGTGAAGGAGCAGCACCCTCAAACAATAACAGTGATGATAAAGAGAAAACAAAGCCACTCTGTGTAAGCACTGGCTCCCGACAACTCCCTGCCTTGCTGTGGCAGCAGAAGGAAAGGACACGAGACTCTCTCCCTCGGGGATGTCTGGGAAATCATATCCTGGCTAAAGGTTTGGGTCTTGGGGCTGCCACATTTCAATCAAAAGCTCTTTTAGTAGAGTGGAGGAGGAGGAAGAATAAAAAAGTTATTGGGAGGCGGGGAATGACTGAGAGGGCAGAAAACTCAGATTTTTCCTTTGGGTCTTGTGATATATGCAAGCTGACAAATTAAAGAATGTCAGAGCTGAGAAAGCTCTCTTAGATGTAGTCCAATGCCCTCATGTTTTAAATGAAGAACCAGCAAAGAAGTTAAAGGATTTGTTTATAGTCGCATAGTGGGAAGACTACACAAAGGTTAGGAGGCAATTATTAGAGTTGCAGACAGAAATGCAAGGGTCTGAAGAACACAAGAAACAAGGAAGAACAAAGGTGAGGTGCTGACTTCAACTGATTTTTAGAAGCTGTGATGAAGAGTATTTAGTGACTATTCAGGAGGATTATAATAAGGATGAAATCTATAGTGTTCCTAGATTTCTCCCTTGGGAGACTGAGTGCATCATGTTGTTAATCAATACAATGGGAGACACAGGAGAGGAAACAGAGCAAGAATTTGAGACTTTCATATTTGAGAGGAAAATTCAGTTACAGTGTCCAATAATCAATTTGGCTTAGAGCTCAGGAGAGAGGTTCGGAAATGAGAAGACAACAACACGTAGGTGATAATAGAAGTCATGGGAGTAGATGACAGCTTTGGGAATGAATCTGTAAAAGAGGGAAGAGAAGAAAGCACTTGAAGAACCCTGACGCTTGAGAGGCAGGGAGAGAAAAAAGAACTGGGCCAACTAAGGAGATACTAGTAGGGTAGGGGAGGACTTGGAGTGAAGCTGGGAGAACCCAAGGGAGCTCACTCCAAATCCAGGGACTGTGGAGTTAGTTCATGTGTACATAGCCAGGCTCCCAGAGTTTTCACTCTTTTCTGATCATGATGAGGCAGGAAAATCTCGAATCCATTTGTCCTATTTTTCCCTCCTAGACCTCTCAGGATTATAAAGTTGGGAGGCTCCTGATACAAAGTCATATTTCCCACATGTAACTCAGGATGGGTGCCTCCAGAATCAGCCTCCACTTAGAGATTTACCTCAATGCTCCATCAACCCCACTTCTGGTGTCTTACACTGAGGGTCTGGTATGTAGATGTGTCTATTCAAGCCAGGTAGATGCTCCATTATTATCTATGAAATTGCAGCCACTTGGACAATCTCCTGTTTAGCAGACTTAGATGGAAGTTTGCAGAAGAGATGAGAGAAAGGGGGAGGGAGAGAAGGAAAGAGCTAGGAAAAGCAGTTAAAACCAACATCGAAACAGAAATCTGTTTTCTCTCTGAATTTAGCAAAATGTTAGTAGTAAATAAGCAACAAGTGCACTTGTTGCTTCTACCATGTGCACTCAACTCAATTAAATGCTAGGAATATATATTTCCCAAAAAAAATTGAACCACTAGGTTTCTCAAATCAAGGTAACATGTAATCTAAGGCAACAGGATGAATTAAGTCAGGACTTCAAACTAATGAACTAGGAGTCACAGGGTGTACACAGGTGGCAAACATGAGGCCCGTGGGCTGAATCCAGCCCTCCACCTTGTTTTATCCAGCCCGGCACCTTGTTTCTACCTGGTGGCAGCACCGAGCTCTTTGCCGCTAGTTAAGAAGTAGTCACATTTATACAGTCCTAAAATTATATTTGGCCCTTTGAAGACAACCATGAGGCTGATGTGGCTCCCAGTGAAAATGAGTTTGACACCCCTGGTAGGAAAAAGAATAATCCTGGAGTAAGAGTAAAGATATCTTAGTTCTAAACTTGGTCCTGCCAACAATGAGTTGTGTTTTGGGGGTATGCCTACTGAAGAAATGTTGCCTGAGCAAATAGATGGTCAAGTACCCATGTTAGGTCTCACAACCTACAATGCCACATAAGACATCATCCCCAGATGACAGAGCAAGAAGAGAGTACTAGTGGAAAGCAAAATAGGGAGAAAATGTTAGAAGCCCAGGGAAAAAAGAATATGTTTTAAAAAGTGATTACGATGTTTAGAGTGTGTAGTTAATGTAAAAGGACTTATGTAACAGCAATTTCAGGAGGGAAAGAACAGAGTAGAGGAAGAATAGACCCTTGAGGGAACTCTAAGTATTCATTTTCCCTAGAGAAGAAGCACATGCAGGAGGATATGGCAGACAAGTCTGGAGGTGTGGGATGGAGCTGAGCAAACCGTGCTTGATTTGGTTTGCTACTCACAGGAAGCTATTGAGGGTATTCTGTTATTTATTAAATTATAATTGAGGTTTTGTCTTATGAAGATCAAGTCATCCTAGAGACCACTAACGCATTGAATGAGAGACACAGAATCTGAAAGGTCATTCAAGAAGCTGTTTCAGCCGCTTTTCTTCTGTGAGTCTCTGTTCCTTCATCTACATAAGGGAGGACTGGGCCAAGCTAGTGTCAGGTCTCTACTCTCTCCTAACATTCTGCTTCTAAGTTTAACTGGATGTGGACAAATGGAGAACAACTGGGCAGTTCTCAGGAGCTGTCAGTGCCACATTGGATGAAGGTGCTAAAGCAGAACTAGGAGAATTTGCCATTGACTGTGTGTGTGCATATGTGCATATATGTTGTTATTTTTTTAAATTGAATGTTCCTCAAGATTATTCAAAAATTCAGTCTCATTTGATCAGAAACTAGCTTGCTATTTTTAGCTCTCTTTAGGTGAATAAGCTATGTCTTACCCAAAATGAGTGTTTGGTGTCAAGCAGGAGCATTATTCCTGTCCCGTGAATGAATGCAGTCATGGGTCTTAATGCCAACTCTATCATGAAACCCAAGTACAAACTACCCAAGTATTTAGTATAAACAGAACTTGAGACCAAACATCCAGCTCTTTCATGCTTCCTCTGGAAGGCTATTCTCCATGATTATCCCCACCCTCCTTTACACTGTCTTCCCCAACTTCTGAGTTTTCCAAAGCATTTTAGGAATGAATAGCCATTGTTAATGCTAACTGTTCATTTTTTCAAAATAAAACGTTGTACAAAGTATGCAGACAAGCACAGAGGTATGCATTTATCTCAAGAAGCTGGGGCTGTCCCAGTGTATTACCCCCATTATTTTCCACTGTGGGCTCCCAAAAGGGTTGGATGAGGCTCAGTATTCTTCGGTTTATTTCATGTCTTGCCCAGCCAGCAGCTCAGGAGGTATGGAAAATGAGAGAGTCCAGTCTGGAACCTCAGATCCTGGGACTGGATTTCCCCAGCAGCCAATCTTTATCCTTAAAAGGTTCTGCTCTTCCAGGGATCCATCCTCTTGATTTCAGCTCAACAATCTTGCCTGCTCTGGCAGCACCTGCTCACATCAAACTTGGATGCAGTGGTGTTAGGGGAGGAGGTGGATTAAATACCTTTGCCTATTACTTCTTGTCCTCCCTGAAATAGTCGACTGGACTCCAACACTTGGTTTGGGGAAGAATTTTAACCTGAAGCCATCTGGCGAGACAGAGGAAATATCTTTTTATATTCTGCTTCCCTCAGGAATACTGGGCCAAGAGAGATTCGTGCCTGTCTCACAAAGAGGAAATGACTATGGCTTCTGGGGACATCTCATTATAGGTCAGTGGGGTCAAGGGCAAAAGAGGATGGGACTGCAGAATCTACTGTACATCTACTCATCCCTAGCTTGGGAACTTTCTATAATCTAACCACTAAGGTCTCATTTTCCACATTGGTAAATTGAAGGTAAGACCCACATATCTCACCTTAGTTTAGTGAGGCCAAAACAGGAGAGAATCATGGCCAACAGATTCCTCTATAAACAGCCTCCTGACTGGGTTTAACAGGTTTGTTTGTTCACAGGGCACTGTGGTCCACCCAAATAACTCCTGTACTAATTTGATTCAAAGTGTGCAACGCAATTTCTCCTGCATCTAATTCTTTCACCTTTCTCACTTCTACAGGACATAATACATTTTGATAGATAACTGCATATCAAATCAAATTGATTTGGATGGAGGTGGCATCTAACCAAAATTTGAGTCTGCAGGGACTTGGAATATATGAAGCAAGAGTCTAGCTAAACAATCTTTTATAACACTACAGAGTACAATGTGGTAGAACCAATAAGGAATTTGAGTAAGCCTTTGATGCTTTGAGCCACATTCACCTGTAGTGAAGAGAGAACACCCATTAGTGGATATCACTCAGATGGCAACCAAGAGACTGGGATATGGGTGGCCTCCCTCCATCTAGATTGTGGGTGGAAGCTGTCATCCCTAGAGGCAAGTCCTGCCATACTAAAGATGCTACCATATCATCCTTACACTCTTTTGTTTTTGTAAATTTATGTCTGTTTATATAACCTTTTCTTCTATCTTGGCAGGAAGTTCCTTTTGTCAGGGGACAGAATTATTCAAATGGAGTATCCACTAAATGACCAGTGAGACATATGAATGGGCAGGTTTGATATTCAATGTAGAGGAAAGTGAAAATGGTTCTAAATTAGAGACTGGGCTCAGGAGAAAACAGGGCAGTTATCCTGAGACCTAAGAAACATAAGCGTAACATGGACTTCCACTTTCTGTGTTTGGTACAATTCCAAGCAATGTGTTTTCCCCACTTTATAATCCAACTCAGGTAATGAGGTAGGAAAGGTTAATGTCACTGAAACAGCGTTAAAGACAATGAAGTCTGTCAGTCTGTCTTCCCATCCCAGTAACTTGCCAGATATCCACCCTGGCTAAACTGCTACAGACTATAAAGGAAAAACCCAAAGATGTCAAATAACTGGATCAGGCTAGGCCTATGTTGTTTCTCCCCATTTTACTTATGCTTGGCTGTGTAACACAGAGCAGGTCACTCCTCTCTGGAATTTTCCACCTATAAAATTATATTAGAGCTAATAACTGACCTACTAGAGGGCAGGAGAGTGGACTTCAGCACCTCAACACCCTGATGTTGCAAGTTGAGTTGCTCAACCTCAGGGTCATGACTCATGACTCTGGCCATGAAGCATAGTTTGTGTGGCTACCACTTCCCGCTGTGCCTCCAACCAAAGGTCGAGAAATCTCCCTTCTGTTCTTTGTTGATTTTTTTTGTCTACATGTGTTGTTTGTTTTCTTCTTTGTAGATTATGAGGAGTTGGAGTAAAGGAAGAGGACTAATGATCTAGATACTTTGTGGAAACTGAATTTTAGTTATGAGTCCGAGCACTTGATTTCATAAGGTACAAGTGTGATTGGAGCATTGATGAGTGAGGAAGGGTATGTCTGAAAAAGGCAGGAGGAAGAGGGAAAGCAGAGAGAAGATAACTTAGGATGACAAGCACAAGAACTGGGCCCTAATGGTCCTAGAACTCATGGAGAGGGGCCCAGAGAGGCACAGGTCTCTACAGTTAAGAGCTAGTATTAGGAAGTGAATTCAAGGAGCCATTGGTCCTTCAGCCCAGGGACTTCCCTTTATGGTCTGGTTGCCAAGTTCATGCTGGTTCTCCAGGCAAGGGCTCTGAGAGTGGCTGCCCAAGCTGCTGTGGAAGGCAATGCTGGCAGACCCCCCGATACCTGAGATTTCACCACTGACCCTGGTATGTTGGCCAGGCCTGCCCCACTCCTTTCCCTCCTCTGCCTCCCAACAACGGGATGCCAGCCTGTCTGCTTTGTCTGGGAGACTTCCGCTGTGTTTCTGAGAAATGTTGGCTGTTGAGAAGTTCCTCTAGGCCTCCGGTCCTCCTCCAGTTCAGTCCTGCCACAGAAAGGATGATTATTTCCTCTGTGCACCTTAAGGACAGAGAACCCACTCACCTGTGCGGAGGTGTGAAGGAAAGTGTGGAGGAAAGTGATGCTGGCACACTCTGCTTACTGGCCTTTCCCAACAGCCTTTCAAAGCTCACTCAACCTAGGCTGAAGCCCCTCCCCCCGCCCCCTAAGTTTGGGACAGCCACCACCCTTCTATTCAGAAACAAGGGGGATGGGTAACTTTGTAATTTCTGAGACCTTGGCCTTCCTGATAAGTTCATAGTGTGTTTTTGCTAAGTCAGTCTAACTGTCCAGGTCCCCATTTTTCCTCTCACATTCACTACTTTATCCCCCTTTGTCCATGACCTTATTCTGTTGAACTCAGATACCAAAGTGTCTCTTGGGAACAGATGCACTAAGACCTTACTACTCCCATACCCCCACCCCCACAAAAACCTCATGAAATCTGAAGGGGGAAGTATTTGACCTTCAGTTACTTCCCAAGGCACTGCCTAATTTATTCTTTCTTTTTAAGAAAATTATGTTACATCTGTAGAAAACAATATACAGTCTTTGTGTTTAAAATCACCCAAAACTGAAAAGTATAAAAAAAAGTAAAACAAAAAATAATGTCAATATTCCATCATTAAAAAGTCTTTGTCATTATTAAGTAAAAATTATACCTAACATTTCTCAGTATAGAGAGACAGACATAGTTTTACAAAAATGGGATCTCATTACTTTTGACTTTTTAAAAATTGACAGTATTATGTTTGCTTGAATGTAAACAACAAAAAAGACTTATGAAACTTAAGGAATTGCTGAATATCACAAAAATGTTTCATTCCCACTTGAGACACTAATTTTTTAAAGAACCCTCTTTGTTTGGGGAGTGTGGGGGGTTAGGGAAGGAGCTGCAAAACTAAGAATCACTACTTTTTAAACTTACTTAGTTTGGACTGTGGCTTGTCAGGCCAGAACTTGTATTTTACATGCATTTTTAAGTCATGTTATTCAATAATAAAATCAGGATTCAACAAGTGTTTTAATTATTCTTTACACTCCTGCTTCAAAACTTTTGCATTGTCCTCATATAGAAATAGCACTAAAACTTCCTCTCCAACGGCACATCTACCCACTAAGGGCGAAGGGATGGCACAGGTGTGGAAGAGACTGAAAGAATCCTATTTCTGAAGAAAACCCTTTTGAAGGAGACTTGTCTGCCTTTTTGCTTAATTCCCCTTTTCTTTTAGCAGTAACAGTCTAATAACTAGCTTCAGCCAGATTTCTAGAAAATTAGCTTCCTCACCAAAACCTGCCTATACCTTGTGACTTAAAAATGTTTAGCCTCATTTTTCAATGGCATTTACTTACTTACATATGTTTTTATAAAACTCCCTAAGCATTGGAGTAGGCAGTTATCAGAGTAAGTAGGTGTAACAGTTAAAGAAAGAGCTGGGACGTGTTTCAGTACCAGAGCAGTACCTAGTTCAAAACACCATGGTATTCCAAACTCCACTCCTATCTCTCTCTTAATATCTCTATTTCAAGAGGTTCAATGAGATGGGTCAAGGTCACTTTTAAAATCCTGATCTTCTCCTCTTCTTTGGCACCCCAAACTCCCTGGCCCCTTGTGCTTCTCTTCCATGGGAGAACTTCCCCTTTCTGCCATACCATTTCATCCAGCTGTCCTGGTCTCTCGGTTCTCTCTGCTACTCCTCCCTTCCCAGTGTGTTCAGATGTTGTCACGAGCCCCTGCTGCACGTAGCCCCTTTTCTCTCAAGAATTCTTATCCTTCCACTTATCAGAGAGTGTAGGGAAGGGAGGGGAGGGGAAAAGATGAGCAGACAACGGTCATAAGGGGAGAAGAGCAGAGAGGCAGTGAGCCCCACCTCACTAATGATTTGTGTCTAGTCACACTCGCTTTGTGTGTGGGCTCTGGGGAAAGGTGGTGGTAGAGGGTAGGGAGCAAATTGTTTTCAACCTTAATCTCTCTCTCCTGTTGATTTCTCTATTCCTGGAAATAGAGAAGAAAGTGTGGGAAGTTGAAAGGTAGCAACAGTGCCACCTTTTAATTAGTGCCCCCAAATATCAGGAAAAGCAGATTTCATAAGGGTCTTTTAAAGGTTGTTTTCTGTCTTGGACCAAGGTTTCTTTGTTAATGATTCTGCGTTTGATTCATGTTTGGGGTGGGGGTTGGGGTAGATGCTTGGGTGGAGATTGAATGGAGTTAGAAAATGAGGAGAAAAATAAAAAGTATGCTACCAGGTGCTTTTAAAAAATCAATCCAAACGAAAATAGCAAAAGGATGTCTGTGGACAGCTATGCTGGCTGAGACTAGAACTGGAAAGGCTCTGCCTGCGGGGGCTGCGTAGCAACAGAGCTCTGATTGGCCAGACCTGTGCAAAGAATAGGCCCATAGCAAAGGCTCTGAGCTGCTCCTGCAGGCAGCTGAACTGGGGCAGGTCCAAGCAGGCCCTGCAAAGACATGCTCAGAACTATCCACAATACAGCTGTTAGCTAGCATGGTTGGTTCCAAGTCCTGATAGCATTTGGGGTTGTTGGCTCCCAACAGGTAATGCTGCAGCCTACTGCCCCTACCTGTTGTCCCTGACTCCCATGGGTTAGACTTGTGTTTTCACAGACCACAAACTGTTTGAGACAGGGTCTCGCCAATCATGAAAACAGAGGCAGAGAATGTCTCCGAAAGAAAATCTGCCAGGGAGTCAGGAGTCTGTGTTCTAGTTCTCCATTGGGCATTGATTACTGTATATATCTTCCATTAACAGAGGGCTTATTATCCTCCAGGCATGGTGATACACATGTCACCATATTAATCCATAAGCCCTCATGACAGCTCAAGGAGATAGAAACAATGATCCCATTGTGCAGACAAGGGAACAAAGGCAGAGAGAGGTGCAGGGATAGGCGATTTGTGACTGTGTGGGGCACACAGGGATGCTCACGTATGGGCTGGCCGCCTGCACTCAGTGTCACCTGGACAATTAGACTACTTTTCAGGCAACAAAGTCTTCTGGCCAATTTTGACCTAAAATTAAAGCCAATAGCGCCTATTATTAAAAATAAAATACCAGGAGAAAAGATAGAAAGAAGTCTGAGTATTTTCAGTAGGAAATAAATAATATATGATAGATTTACAATGTGAATATTTTCAAGCAGTTTAAAATGAATGGAATGGGTCTACATACATTAAAAATAAATTTCAAAAACATCGTTGACTGAAAAAAACTGGTTGTAAAACAGTTCATGGAATGTGATGTGATTTAGGTAAAATTTGAAACATAAAACAATGTTATCTATTGTCTGGTATATAAATTGGTAATAAGCTAATAAAAAATGGAAGAGAATTATATGAAATTCTTGATAGTGTTTGTCTCTGCAGAGAAAAGGAGGGGACTAGTATTAGAAGAAGAGCAAAGTAGTTTTCAGCTTTAACTATATAATAGTTTAAACACACACATACATACACACACACACACACATTTTAAAGCTATCTTAAGCCTAAGTAACAAGTAAACCTTTCAAGTATGAGTGGGAAACATGTGTGCTTATATTATTCTCTTGACTTTTCTGAATTTAAAAAAAAAAATAGACTTCTTTGCAGGCATCTTCCTTCATGCCACCCTATTTATGCAGGCTTAGAAATTAGTCCATGGGGCTGTTTGTTGATCCCCCTATAACATCCTGTAGGACCATAAGGGACAGTAAGAGATGAGGATGTGGGTGCTCTTTTGAAACTAAAAGAAAGTGAAAACAATCAAGAGTCTTGTATTTTAAAGAAAAAAGAAACTTGCAAGGACCTTACAGATGTCAGTCCATACTGTCCAAGCTCCTCCCCCTTCCCTGCCTTTCTCAGTCAGAATGCAGCTGGGATCAAACTTTCCCTGTATAGGGCTCCAGCCAACCTCAAGGGCTATATATGCCAAAGTACTTGCTGTAGCTTTGTACATATTTCAAAAGTAATGTACACTTATCCATGAAAACAAGTTCTTATTCCTTGCATCCTCTTTTCCTTTCAGACTCAGGAAACAAGGGAGGGCAAATAATATCTCAGGTGGGAAGAGAGTAGAGGAAGTTTCCAAGCAACTCTACCTTACAGACCAAGTAAGAGAAACTACCTGAGTGTCCCAAGGGGGAGTGCAGGTAGAAAAGAAAGACAGAAGTGGGGCAAAGAGGGCAGACTTACATGTCTTTATATTCCCCTCCTGGGGTGAACCCCAAGGCCAGAGGAAATATGGTGGAAATTTCTGGGGAAGTATAGAAGGAACCTGAGAACATCTGGGGTGGAAACGAGCTGTACTGTTCCCCAAGCACAGCCTAGAGGAGCGCATGTGCTTTTGGCAGAGCCACAGTCAAAGCCATAGTCAACATGGTCTGGGAAGTAGCTCAACAGTGAGGCAAGAAAGTAGCTAGATTGGCAAGCTACAGCAGCCCTTTCCACAGCCCCAGTCACGGACCACTGGTGATGAGCAGTGGGCCCAGAAATCCACAAATGCTCCAGGGAGGGGCCAAGGAAGTGCTGAGAGGGCCCTGGGTTAAGAAGAATATGCCACATTGTCCCCAGAGGCCACTTGAGATCAGTGGTCACCAATCCAGGAACCAGATCAGACCATCTATTTCACAGTGTAGACTAGTGGGGATTCAGGGGATACCATTTTGACTCAGAACCCCCCTTTTTTCTTCCTCCATGAAGTTTCTTTGGTTCCCCCTTAATCTCCAAGTAACCTTGGAGATGAACAAGGAAGGAGGACAATTCCAAACAACTCTGATCTCTTTGGGATAAGACGTTATTTAACGAAGAGACTGAAATGTCAATAAGTGGCAAGGTTGTTTCCCGACTAGCCAATGTGGTTGAGGCATTAGATCAGTCACAGAAAAACTTTAAAAGCTCCACGAGCCACATTTGCTTTGTATATTTTAATGTAGCGTGAATCAATTGGTGACCATGACACACACTTCAGGTCTGACCTCTGTCATAAAAATAAATATCAGAGATCAAAATTGAGAGAGGTGCATAGAAGTGAGACATTTCTAGGGTTGTTAAGGAACTGGAATTCTCCATGTTCATTTCATTACCTCTTTAAATCCTCAGTGCTTGTGAAAACAATTTTTTTGTTTGTTTTAACTCAGTGTTGTGATTTAAAAGGCTGTGATGGAAGGTATGGACTTTCTAAGTTTGGAATAGGGACTATGGTAAGTAGAAAAAGTAAATAGAAATATTTTTAATGCATACATGAACACACATATCCACATGCAGAATACACAAATGAATCAGATGTCTGCTCTGATACTAAGCCATTAAGCAATTACCTGGACTATAGGATCAGCAAAAGCCCGAGCCCAAAATTCAGCAGGCAGTTAATGAGCTTAGCATCCATCATCTCTGGCGTCCCTGTAATTCTTTGTTGAAATGAAATATAAAATAGGGTCTAAAAGAAGCTTGGCTCCAAGTAAGATTTCCTTCATTTGCCTTGTCCCAGGGGCTCTCTCTTGCATTTGCAGTAAGCCCACCCAGACGGGATAAACTTTGCAAACTCAAGCAGTCCTGCCAATGGTGGGTGGGCGGGGGGTGGGGGGAAGACAGTGCTCTAGTCACCATGTGCTGGGGAGGCAAGAAGGCATACCATCAAGCCCCACCCCCTTCACTGATCTGGGCAGTGGGAGCACCAGGCCATCAGACCCATGGGCTGTCCTAAGCTGAACTCTACTCAACTCTATCCCCACTGCTCACCCGCTCCCTGACGAATGAGCCCTCCCCTTGCTGGCTCAGGCTTCCCAGGCTTATTTGGTTTAAATTACTTCTTTGAACTTTGGTCTCATTATTTTTGGACCGTCATTTGGTCTGGAAGACTTTCTTTCCATGGGTTCCTTCTGTTCCTCTTCCTTTTCACTCTCTTGGATGTGCTTCCCAAAGGATGTGCCTCCTTTTACAGTTCCTTTTGGGTGGTTTTTATTACCTTTATGCGTCTAAATCTGAGTAGGGAGAAGCTTCAGAACCACTGTCATATCCCCCTTGCATTCCTTCTTGTTCGGTTGTTACGGGAGCTCCTCAGTTTAAAGGGCTTGGGGAACCCTGCTTCTTCAGCAGCTCAGGACCCAGCTCACAGAATGGCCTTTTCTAGTTTGATATAAGAAACCAAGTCATCCTGTGCTGTCATCCTGTTCCGCTGTCATCCTGTGCTGCCACAACCTACTCCCTACTCTCAGGAGCAAAGCCATAGATCTGGGGCTGCCCTTCAACAGTCAAAGGCCCCATGACATGATTTCCATCTCCCCTCAGTAGCAAGAGTTCGATGTAGTAGCTGAATTGGCTTAGATGCTTTGAGCTGCAAGTAACAAAGAAACTGTATGTCTCAACTGGCTTGAACAATAAGAAAGCATGTTACCTCCCATAGCAAAAGTCCATGGGTAGGTGTTTTCCAGGTTAGTCAATTCAGAGCTCAATGAAATCAACAAGACCCAGGTTCTTACCATCTTCCTACCACCCTCACTGTGTGAGCTATTCCTTGGGTAGCTAACCTACTGGTTACAAGGTGATGACCACAGTCTTATTCAGACACTACAATGTCCATCTAGCTATGAAATTTTACAAGTTACTTCCACTCTCTGGACTTTTATTTCCTCATCCAAAGTAGAAATAAATAGTAAAAACCATTTATATAGGAATTATTCTAGGCCAACCAGTCTTCTAAGCCTTTCATTTAGCAGTTTAATCTGAACCACAATATAGTGAGGTAGGTACCATAATTATTTTCATTTTAAATGCAGAAACTGGGGCACAGAGAAGTTAAGTGAGCTGCCATAATAACACAGCTAGTAAAAAGAAAAGTTATGATCTAAACCTATACCATCCATGACCCTAACCACTCAATTTACTGCCTCTTAATGAAAGAGTAAGTCAATAACAACAGTGCTTTGCTCGTAGGCTGAATTGAGTAAAGAAGATAACACAAGTCAAGCGTTTAATGGAGTGGAGTGAGCATAAGAAGTACTCAGTGAATACTTGGTAAACATTCTACAGTCACTTCAAGTGTATACAAGTGAGCCTGGTGCAGGCTGACAGAATTAAACAGCTCCTTACTGGTTTTCTCTTAGGCCAGCCTCCCCCTGTGCCACATCTTGTTCCAGGACCCAACTTTTGGTTTACTTATAACTAGCTTCTAATATTTCCCTAGCTCTTAACAGGTCAAGGCAAAACCCCCATGAGTACAGAGTCAGGTGATCTACAGACTCAGCCTGTATCTCCCTGTCTGTGCTCTTAGGGGTCCTTCCCAAGTCTTTCATCAGGCCTAAGGGAATGCCCCACTGCCACCAACCCATACCAGTTTTAAATCCTGTTTCTGCAGTTGCATAGTAGTACCTTTCATTTTCGTCTCTTTAAAAATCATGAGGTAGCTCAAACATAGAGAAAAATCATAGAGAATAATAAAATATACACATGCACCACCAAAGATATTTTTAAATGTTAATATGATATGTTTCAGGCCTTTTAAAAATAAATAAATCAAATAGTTAAGGCACAATGTAAGCCCTCTTCCCTCCTTCGCTTCTTTTGTGGTAACTACTGTCTTTTTTTTCTTTTTTTAATTATATTTTATTGATTATGCTATTACAGTTGTCCCATTCCCCCCCTTCATTCCCCTCCACCCTGCACACCCCCTCCCACCCACATTCCCCCCTTTAGTTCATGCCCGTGTGTCATAAGTTCTTTAGCTTCTACATTTCCCACACTATTCTTGCCCTCCCCCTGTCTATTTTCTACCCATCGTCTATGCTACTTGTTCTATGTACCTTGTCCCCCTCTCTCCTCTTCCCTCTCCCCTATTGCTAACCCTCCCTGTGATCTCCATTTCTGTGTTTCTGCTCCTGTTGTATTGGTTTGCTTAGTTGGCTTTTGTTTTAGGTCTGGTTGTTAATACCTGTGAGTTTGCTCTTTTTACTGTTCATATTTTTTATCTTCTTTTTCTTAGAGAAGTCCCTTTAACATTTCATATAATAAGGGCTTGGTGATGATGAACTCCTTTAACTTGACCTTATCTGAGAAGTACTTTATCTTCCCTTCCATTCTAAATGACAGCTTTGCTGGATAGAGCAATCTTGGATGTAGGTCTTTGATTTTCATGACTTGGAATACCTCTTTCCAGCCCCTTCTTGCCTGTAAGGTCTCTTTTGAGAAATCCGTTGACAGTTTGATGGGAACTCCTTTGTAGGTGACTGTCCCCTTATCACTTGCTGCTTCTAGAATTCTCTCCTTCATTTTAATCTTGGCTAATGTAATTATGATGTGCCTTGGTGTTTTCCTCCTCGGGTCCAACTTCTTTGGGACTCTGTGAGCTTCCTGGACTTCCTGGAAGACTATTTCCTTTGCCAGATTGGGGAAGTTCTCCTTTATTATTTGTTCCAATAAGTTTTCCACTGGTTGCTCTTCTTCTTCCCCTTCTAATACCCCTATAATTCGGATGTTGGGACGTTTAAAGATGGTACATATCCCACCTGCACAGGTTTTTATGTTTTTAGTACATTTTAATTTTTTTAACTTTTTTATCCTCACTAAGGACATTTTTTTCATTGCTTTTTACAGAGAGGAAGAGAGAGAGGAAGGGAGAGAGAGAGCTGAGACACCAATGCAAGAGAGAAGCATCGATTGGTTGCCTTCTGTACTGGCCCAGACCAGGGATCATAAGCTCCTGGGCCAGGGACCAAACCTGCCACCTAGGTATGTGCCCTGACTGGTAATCAAACCTGTAACCCTTTGGTTATGGATGACACTCCAACCAACTGAGCCAGACCAACCAGGGCTTTAGTACATTTTTATACAAAAATATTTACTATTATTTTGTGTTTGGTAACTTGAAAGATAAATGGCACAATAATGTATGGAAGCTTCTGTAACTTGTTTTTTTTTTTAAATCAATGTTTATGTTCACTTATTTTTGTTTGCTCTTTTCATGCTTCTCTTTTCTTCTTCCTCCCTTTGGCTGTATTAATA
The DNA here is from genome assembly GCA_004027475.1 of Anoura caudifer. Taxonomy (NCBI): domain Eukaryota; kingdom Metazoa; phylum Chordata; class Mammalia; order Chiroptera; family Phyllostomidae; genus Anoura; species Anoura caudifer. The sequence continues at coordinate 361,937 of PVKU01000293.1, forward strand.
GAAGTGTAGTTATCCTTCCCTACCACTGCTTTTTCTCCACCTGGCTTCTGATTTAGAAGTTAGAGTGTACTTCTGCTACTTTAATGGTTACTCATAAATTTGTAATAAACATACCTATATATACATTTCTCTAAGATCTAAATGTGTTTATTATCTCTAGCATGCTTTCTTTTTTATTTTTTAATTTTATTTTTCAATTACAGTTTCCATTCAATATTATTTTATACTAGTTTCAGGTGTACACATAGTGGTTAGACAATCGTATACTTTATAAAGTGTTCCCCCTAGTTTTTCCACTACCCACCTGGCACCATATACCATAACAATATTACTGACTACATTTCCTGTACTTTACAGCCTCGTGACTGTTTTGTAACTACCAATTTGTACATCTTAATTCTAGCATTCTTTCAAACAAGACAAAGAGGTCAGCATGTTCTAACCACTAAGCACCTCCACCACCAGTATTCTCTGATGCTTGTTGGACATTTAACTTCACTTTTTTATTGCAAAGTCTATTTTCATACTGTCAATAACAAATGCCTCTACTGAAATTATTTACAAATATTTCTGTTTTGCTTCCAATTCTTCCCTCTAATTTTACTTTTCTCCTTTTTGAACTATGTACACAGGTCTGTGAATGAGAAAATTCTTTCTTCTTTATGTAGTTGAATGTGCCCTTATTTTGCCCTCATAGTTGAATAATAATTGTGACGTTGAGGGTTAACTATTATTTTTTCTCAGAACTTTGAAGATGTTAAGTTATTTGTATTTGGAGTCTTATGTGGCTGAAGATAACTCTTTTGTCCATCTAATTGCTGTTCCTTTATAAGCAAGCTGTCTTTTCTTCAGCTAGCTTTTAATATTTAATTTTGATCATTCATTTTCTACAGTTTCGCTACAGCATAAATAGATGTGAATTTATTTTTATTTATTCTGTTGTCCTTTGATGTGAACTCTCAACCTAAGGATTCATGACTTCAATTCTGAAAATTTATATCATTCTATGTATTATTTTTTCCTGGAATTCTTAATCCAGGAATTCATACATCTTCAGATGTATGTTGGAGCCTCTCAGTATATTTTTTATGCCTCTTAACTGTCCATCATATGTTTGTGTTTGTGTGTGTAGATAGAAAAATGGATAGTTATAGATAGTATATTTGTATATATACACAGAGAAAAGTAGATAGATAATATATTTGTGTATGTATACATACAAAGTAGATAGATATATAGTATATTTGTGTATATGTACATATATATACACACAAAGAAAAGTAGATAGATAGAGAAATTGGCTCACACAGCTGTGGAGACTGTTAAGTTCAAATCCGCATTGTGAGCCACAGGCTTGAGGCCCAGGACAGCCAAAGGTACAAATAAAGTCCAAAGGCAGTTTGCTGAAGAATTCCTTCTTACTTGAAAAAGGATTGATCTTTTTGTTCTATTTAGGCCTTCAACTAATTGGATGAGGCCCACCCATATTATGAAAGACAATCTGTTTCACTCTACTGACTAACATGTAAATCTCATCAAAAACATTCTCACAGAAACATGCAGAATTATTTTGACTAAATACCTGGGCACCCTGTTGCCCAGTTGACACATAAAATTAACCATCACACCCATTTACACACTCTCTTCTTGACAGTGTATAGTTTAAAGTTTATTCCATTTACCATGTAGTTTTTTCAATGTTATAAAAATGCTATGTTTTTGGTACCACAGTTTACCACTGTTATATTAAATATTCTCTTATGTCTGTCTAATTTTTGTTTCCCTTGTTTCATCACTTGTTGTTTTATCTTTTAATTTTTATTATTGTTATTATTCCTTCACCTCTTTGACAATCTTAAACCAATTTATTTTAAAATCATTTCAGATTGTTCTATTATTTTAATTTTACCTGAAAGTAATTCATTTTCCCATCTGTTTATTTTATTAGCTGCCTCTCTTATCATTCATGTTTCTCATGCATTTCGGAAGTTTGGCTTACTGGTTCACCTTGTATGAGCCCACTCCAGAACCAAGTTATGTATTGGCAGCACAGGGTTTCCATCTCGATGTGAATTTAGAGATATTACAGTTTAATCTTCAACCTAGCAGGTGTCTTGACCCAGGTCATAGCTCAGGGGCTGGGTTCTGTTTTCTTGTGCTTCCCTAGGCATGTAGTTTTCTATAACTTATAGAATCAGATTGCTGAATTTTTCAGCTTCTTTATGACTTGATAACCAAGGCAAGGATAGAGCTCCTTATACTCATTATTACACTAGCAGAATTGAATATACAGATGCCTCTTCTTTTTTTTTTTTTTTTTTTTGGCCAGTGACCCACAAGGTGGAAGATTCAGCCACATCTATTGTACATGTTTGTTGTTTTACTGATCACTACAGCATGTCAGAAGCAAAGTGAAGTCTTCGAGTTGTGAACTACATACCATTTGGACTAGAATTCCCCCATGTCTATTGTTATAGCTTTTCTATTATTTCTCTCCATATTCTCAACATTCTCTGGACCCTTTTGAACAGGGTTTTTAATTACCTATTTTCCAGTCAAGTCCCCCAAAAGAAAGATGTACTCAAATGGCATGATTGAGGAGAATTTAATAAAAGGACTACTTATGAGGGTGTGGTCAGAATCAAAGGAAATCAGAAGGAATTGGTGAAGCTCTCAAAACTAGCAACAGCATGAAGGCAATACCACTCCTAGGACTGAGGAAGCAAATAGAAAAGAAGCAACTTACAAAACTAGTAGAGACTTAGGTCTGTGGCTGTAGGAGACAGCTGCCTGGCAGGAGCTCTGGCCTTTGATAGAAAACTACTGCCAAACCTTAACCTGGCAAGGACAGAGACAAGGGAGAAAATACCCCCAAACTCCTTCTTCTCCTTTTCTTTGATCTGCCAGTGCCTTCCATTAGACAAATTCAACTGGAAGCCAGACTGCAAGGGACTCCTTAACATAGTCACAAAGTGTCAGCCTGTCAGGGTCCAGAGCAGGGCGGAAAAGGATAGAGAGTGAATCTGGATGTAGTAAATAAAGCATATCCAAAATATTGCACATCCCAAGGCTGTACATTTCTCAAGTCACTTCCATCTTAAAAATATATGTCACACCCATCTAAAAGTATATGTTATCTCCCTTTTTCACTTCCCCTCTTCAGCTACTACCATTTGCTCTTTCTTTCACAGGTCATTTCTTGAAGAAGTTGTCTAAATGCACTGTCTGTAATTTTTCCTATTCACTGCTCAACCGTCTACAGTCCAGTTTACAAGCCCTGAGATTTCTTTGAAGGAAGTTGCTGATTTCCTGCTCAAGTATAAACTCAATCTAAACTTTTTAACTCTTACTAATTTCATTGAGACTCTTGTTTCCTAAAGCACCTTCTCCTTTGGCTTCTGTGCAATCATTTCCTCCCAGTCTTTCTCTTATGGGACCACAGTGGCAGCAGGCAGAAGGAGCAGCTTCGTGGGCTGAAGAAGCAGCACCCACACAAAACCTACAGTGTGTCCCAGCAGAAGGAACAGCATGAGTAATGTTCATTAATTCTTATTTGCCATCAGTGGCTGCACTGTTGACCATCAGACTCTATAAAGTTACTCATTAAAATGAAAAAGCTAAAGTGATCTGGAAGGAATGTAATTTTCCATAGCAAAGACATAGAGAAACCTTCGCAGAGAGAGATATTTGTTTTTGAAAATATGTAAATCTCAGCCTTCCATCAACACTCCATTTATTTGGCATGACCCTTTCCCCCAGGCCATTTCTTTTCCCCTTCAGAGCCTCAGTCCGCAGCACCGAACGCTGTCAGCTGACGGCACTCCATCCCCAGGACATCAGAACTGTAGAATGCTAACCAGAGACGGGGCCATCGGTGCGTTCCATCCTGGCAGGCTGCGGCCCCATGTTGTCCTTTTGTTCCTCTGACATGTGAAGGAGGTGAGAAGAGAAAAGTAGGGTGGAAGAAGAAGAGGTGCTAAAGACTGAACAGTCAGGTGGAATTCAAAGTCCTTTTTTCCAAATTAAAGAGACATATTCTCTGCCAGGGCTCTGGGCACGGGTACAGCAATAAGCCGAACACCAGCATTCAGTTCCTTGCAAGTGGGATCCACCTTCCCACCTTGGAGGGCTGACCGAATGCAGTTGAAGAGCCCAATGGAAAAAGCTGAGTGTGGCTGGGCAACGCACACAGGCCTGTGCCTCTGGATCCCCTTGTGTTCCCTCCCCAGAAGTGCTTGACAAATATGCAGTACTAAGAGGCTGTCCAAGGAATGCAGCCGTCTCAGCCATTCATTACCAAGGCTCAAAACCACTGGGCAGGAAGAGCAGACGGAGAGAGCTGGGTAGGATCTGTCTCCGGTGAGGTTTGGAAACAGGAGATGCCCCTGACTGAGCAGGCTGAATTGATGTGGTCTGGCCTAGGGGCAAGGGAATGGACAGAACGACCTTCACAGCTCTCAGCCAGCCTGGTGGGTCTATGAAAAGAGACTTTTGATTCATTCTCGGGCTCTACCCAAGTGACTCTGAAATATTCCTAGACAGTTGCCAGGAGAGTCAATGGTGGGTAGAACAAAGAGCCAAGAGCCAGGATTTGGTGTTTCAAGCCATTCCTTTCAAACCCTGCCCCTTAAGTGTTTTCCTTTATGCCTGTTTGCCAATCCCCTTTCTCTGATAAACTGTAAGACCCCTGAGGGCAGAGGCTCTTTCCTCTTCTCCCCTCTCCTGCCATGCTGCGCTAGGCTACCTTAAAAAAAAAAGAGTTTGACTTAAGATCATTTCTCTGAGTCTCAATTTGTCAGCCACAGGGCTCTGGAGAGGATGAGCGGATTAGTGGTGGCAAGAATGACGAGGAGGAATAAACCTGGACTCATAATGATTACTCATTTATGGTCTTCCTATTTATACTCAACTCTGACGTCCATTAAAGAGAAAGGGGGTTAGTTAAACATTGTAGACACATTGCCATCCCAGACCCAGAAAGCCAAAGGTTTTGCCTAGAAGAAAATTCCATTAAATATGAAGGTTAAACGAGGACCCAAATCTAGTACCTACCTGCATCTAGACTCATCTGAATCCTGTTGTGGTGACTCTGAGCAGAGAGACAGATATGTTGGAGGGGTGACTGCAATAGGTCAAGGTAGGGCAAGTCAGAGAGAGTGAGTCAGGTGAGCTCTCCCTCTGGATGAAGGTTTGAGTAAGGACTGTGGAGAAGGAGGAAAGTTGGAGTAAGCAGATGCAAGGATAGTTCTCTACAGGCAGTGCTGAGCAGTGGACGGATGCCTGGAGGCTAAGGCACACAGATAGGGACCTGAAAGCATAGCAGAGGCTAGGAACAGTGGGAAGTAGATGCCAGATGAAATTGGGCTGGGGGAGGGGGTGGTGATGAGCAGGTGGAGAGAGGCAGCCCTTAGAGTTCAAACTCAAGAGATTAGATTTACTATAAGGGGACATACTCAGCCTAGTTGGAAATCCATCCAAATATTGGTGGAGACAGGCAACAAACTGTGGTCTCTCAAGGAGGATTGTGAGAACTCTGCTGATGCCTGAAGGTTTCCAGTGCAGGCAGATCAAGGAGAGGAGAGCTGCTTTCTCAGAAGAACTCACAGTCAGGTGGAGGTGAGATAAGCCACCAGCAAGTGAGGGCATGCACCGCAAATGAAGCTTTTAAGAGAGATCTGCCTCCATTTTAGAAAAACAACAACAAGAACAATAAAAACACCACTCTTTGGGATGGCTATAAAAGGGCTTAATTGAACATCTGTGAGTTACATCTGGTATCTCAAGTGTCTGGGAAAGAACACTGGGGAAACTGGCAATGGAGGAAAGTCACTGCATATACGTCTTCACTGTATTACACACCTAAGACTGAGAGGTGGCATGAGCGCTTGGCCTTGGTTTTTGACGGCTGTCCTATACCCACAGCACAGAAAACCCATGATGTGCAATAGGCTGGTTTCAAAAGTCCAGCTTCTCCAGGCTACATTAGTTTTTAAAAAATAGTTTTTGGATGCTTATTCTAAGCACAGTTTTTGGTACTGGGAAATACCAGGATAGATGTTTCTTCCCTAGAAAAGATTCTTGCATTCTAACAAAAGAAATGGAAACTAAACAAGTAAACATACAATTAAGATCATTTCAAGTGATGCCAAATACTATGAAGGAAATAAAATATCCAGGCTGCACAGGGGAGGAAGTGGCATGCTAGAGAGTTGTGGACAGCACGGGGGAAGAGGGAGTGGGCAAAGGCCTATCCAAGGAGCTGGTGTGTGTGCCAAGACTGGAATGGCAATAAAGGGCAGCCAATGCACCCAAGAAAGAACCAGAGAGAGAAAGCCTTCTGGGAAAAGGGAACAGGATACTCGAAGCCATCAAACCTGGGATTTATAAAAAGCAAATTAATAAAATGATAGTCACTGCTAAGTGTCTATTGTTAAATGAGTGAGGGCTGTGGCTAAAGTGTCACACATACAGATGGAATGGAAAAGAAAAAAGTAAAATACTGAATGCTTAAATGGGACTTAACAAAAGTCAAGATTAAGAGAGACAAAGGGACTTGGACAGCCGGTGAGCAGCATGTTCCCTGTGTGTGTGACTCCTAGTTAATTAGCTTGTGCTCACAGAGCCTGTGAGAGTGTGGTTGCTGAGCTCACACCTGAATGCTGCTCCCGGGGACAATTTCTAAGACCCTGAGCAGAGGCTGAATCTGTCTCCCGGAAAGCAATTTAGAAGAGCAGAGAGAAAAGCACAGTGAGCAAGCACCTGGGGCCTCCTCACTCTCCAGGATGATGGTCACTGCCCATGCTTTCAGGGTCTGTCCTTCTGCAAGATGGTCAGAGCCTCCAGGCACATGGCTAAGCTCACTGTGTGTCTACAATGTAGCCACCATGATGATGTCATGCAAGAGAGCAGGGATTTTCTGCACACCCTCAACCTTTGTTATTATTTCAAATCAAGGAGATAGAATTACGGCTGGCACTGAATGCTAAAGACTAATTGCTAAGACCCTTATGCTCCAGGAGTGTCCCACCAACCCTCTATGTTATTTTCCCTCTCTGTATTTAGGTTTACTGCATATAAATTTAGGAGACTGGATGTCTGATATCTAAGAGCTCTTACAGCTCTGGCAGTCTCATAGAATACAGAAGGTCTATCATTAGAGAAGATGCATAGGAATGCTTAGGAGCTACCAGCATAGCAACATCAAAAACTCAAGTGAACTAGGAAGATCAAGTATATTCATTGGTTAGCAAAGTTTTGGACTGCAAGTAACAGAAAATGCAACTAACAATAGATTAGGTTGAAAGGTGCTGATTTTTCTCTTGTAACAACAAGCTGAATTGCTATGACAGAGGGTCTAACATGATTAGGAAAGAAATGAACATGGGTCACAGGGGACTTGTTATCAACTCATGTACATGGGGGGGGGAACATCATGCCATCTGGGATATCACTCAAGCAGTGGATCGAGAGTGGAAAAGGACAAGTTGGAGTCAGTGAGGCTAATAAGTGGTTTCAGCATCAGAGAAGGAGTTTGGGGAGATAAGAAGTCCCGGAAACTGGTCTTGAGACAGAGTTGCTGAAGTGCAGTGAGGATGGAGCAGGAGCTAATGACTGCTCATGAGGTTTGGATCGTTTCTCTCCACCCCTTAGAGTCCCTGAGTCTTGGTTGGCCCCACTCCACCCCCTTTCTGCCTTACTCAACAAATCACATCTAGAACATTAAGAGAAAAGTGGTGGGAAGTGGTAAGAACAAAGGAAGGCAGCCACCAGTAACAGCCCACCCTTAATGTAGAGTAACCAGCCAACAGAGAGCAGAGCTAAGAAAGAAAGGAAGCTGGAGGAATTGAATGTCCATACCTCACAGGGGAAGGTGTTAGAGTGGCAACATTGCGAATGGTCTGGAAGCAAGAGCAAGCAAGGAGCCAGGAGAATCTACCCCTCTGTCTGCAGGGACACCAGATAAGCCTAGCAAGCTGCTACCTTCCTGCAAAGCATCTCTCTGCACTCCAAAGACCAATCTCATTCTGGCTACAAGAAGCTCTTTAGTGCCTGCTGGTCATGTCTTATCATGCTTCCATGTCATTATGGATTTAAATGGCCATTTCTCTCGTTAATGCCTTTACTACTTTTCTCTCCCTCAAGATCTTAACTGCCACTGCCCTTTTCATTCCAACAGTTGAATGCCACCAGTACCACAATTTTTTTTAAAAGATCTCTAAAAAAGATAGCTTCACTCTCAGGATTAATGTGTCTCCAAAATGTAAAGACACAGAATGTAAGTTCCATGAACCCACACAGATCATTAGCCCACTGGAATGTAAGCTCCATGAGGGCTGGATTTTGCTCTTTGCTCATTGTTGAATATCAATGATAAGATCAAGGCATATGGTAGGTGCCTAACAAATATATCTTGAGTGTGAATACAAGCAGCTGTGCTAGAGAACATTTGTGAGACACTCCAGCATTACACCTAATTATATCTTTCTCTGCCAATAATGACCCATTATCCTGCCAAAGCCCCATCACCTTGATTCTTTCCTGCCTCAGGTAAAGTTTCTATCCACTGGATTTTAGGAGGTGAGCTCTCTCATTCTTCACGGCCCCAATGTCCTGGCCACCTCACCACTCAGAGAACATGTCCTGATTCTCTGGGCCCACAAGCACTCAGTGGCTCGGCATCCAGCATTTGAGCATGATGCTTCCTTTTGGGGCTTGGAAGACAATGCTCTTGCCTTTCATTGGTCAGAAGGGCTTTGAAGCCTCCAGAAGCCAGCTTCTGGGTTTTCTCCAGCTCCCACCCCTCTGCCAATTGCTTGTGCTTTGCACAAATGCTTTGGCCTTGATTCATTTGGTGAGGCACAAAAGGGTCAAGGGAAGGAGGGAGCCAAGGTTCCCAGGTCTCCAGCGACTAGGCAACTCAAGAGGAAGTAAAATCCGGGCAAATCATCATCATCATCTCTCCCCAGCACTCCCAGTTCCCCTTTTTCTGATGGAAATAAAGTGGATGTGAGAGGAAATATCTGCTTTGCTTTGAGCAAATTCATTTTTTTCTTTTTTTCTCTTTCTCTTAGCCCTCCCTCTCCCTCTGGGAAGCCACATCCTCCAGTTACTCCAGCTCCTCAGGAACAACCAAGGCACAGTCTCCTCAAAGGATAGTATCCCATTTACAGACTATATGGGATCATTTGTCCTTCCTCTTCCCTTTGGCAACCACGTGTCTCAGGCTGAGCTCAGAGCATAACAATGTCTGCCCACTCCTTCACTCAACAATTGTCTGTGGCCAGCACTGTGCTAGCTGCTGAAGACATGGTGACAATCAGGATAAGCATGTCCTTTGGGAGCTTATATCCCAGGGCAGGAGGCAGACAAAAGAGTGACCCAATAAATAAATGTCATTACAACTTGTGATAAGTGTTTAAGAAAGCAGTTACTAAGGTGATATGAAAGATATTAATAAGGGCAGGGTCACAGAAGGTCAAGGGAGGTTTTAGAAGGTCAAGAAGGTCACAAAAATTTACAATATTGAGGATGACATGGAGATAACTATGAAAAGAATAAGTAAAGAAGATTATGAGGAGAAAACAGACAGAATAATGACTTTAAGGAACAGAAAAGAGCTGGGAGTTTCTAAGAACTGTATAAAAAATCTACTTTGACATAAAACAGAGCATCTGATACTCAGTAAGTGAGGCAGAAGACAATGACATAATGAAATCAGAAAGGTAGGAACCTGGAGAGGAGCTTCGATTTTATTTTAGGTGCACTGGGAAGTCATTAAAGAGCTCTGTGTAAGGTCATGTATACCCTGGGAGAAACCCCTAGTGGGTACCCTAGAGTAACTCAGAGACACACCCCGGCCCCATTTGGCAGCCTGTGTTCTCAGCTCCCAGCCCCATGCCCACTCCCAGCAACCACAGGGAGTTAAGATCATGTATAATTATTTCACAGATTTTTTACTCCTCTGATAGAAGCAATAACAAAATAAAGTTCAGATCAGTTCATTTGGCAACCTCTGAGCAAATGGAAAATTTATTCAATGGTCAACACTCAGCAAAAATGAGATTTTTGAATTATTGTTAAAAGTTTTAATGATCCAGCCTCTCCCTGTCCCCCATGACTGTAAATAATCACAAATTTGTTATAGGACAATAAAGGCCTTCTTAGGCCAGGGGATGTTTGCCAGGCATTTCTACTAAGGCTGGTTACAAAAAATGATATCTAATAAAGGTCAGACCTCCTGGGAGTCGGAAATTCCTACTACACACAAGTGTGCAGAGAAAGTATAGTTTCTTCATGTCTGTATAACTGATACAGTTTTCCCAGATGCCCACATGTGTGGAGAAAAGAAAAAAGTAAATTGAATCCAATTGTGGGGAGACGACGTTCTTGTATCAACATGGTGTCTTCTGGATCCTTGTTGACTAGGGCTGTACACGGGTTGTGTATGTCCCAGCTAAGCGGTCTTGAAAAATTATTGCACTATCAACCCTTTTCACTCTCCTCCACCCCAAGCCTCCTGACCTCACAAAGAAACTCACCCAGATCAAGCCACTTACCCCTTGTGCCAAGTCAACATGTACACATTGCCATAAGCTGAGAAGAGAGACAAGACTGTCTGCGTTACCCCCTCTTTTCTCCCCCAAGCTATCCAAGGCACTTGTTTTCATTGGCTCATTGAGTACCAAAAGGCTGCATGGTCTTTTTTTTTTTTTCTCTGCAGATTAAGAATTTTACTTTCAGCAAGGTTTTAATTCTGCAAAAATTTCATTTCAACAAATCACGTAGAATAACTGTAGCATTAGTTATAAATTTTGCCTGTGCAGCCAATTGTAGTTTTGGGTTAAATAGCATCAGGGATAGAGAAGCTTAGCTTTTATTTATTTATTTTTTAACCTTTCAACCACCTTCACCATTTCCCCCACTCTCATCCCCTAAACACCAAGCTGTTTTCTGTATCTGAGCATTTAGTTTTTTGTTTGTTTTTGGATTATTTTTGTTTTTTAGATACCACATGTATGTGAGATCATACAATATTTTTCTTTCTCTGTCTCACTCATTTTACTTAGCATAATGCCCTCAAGGTCCATCCATGTTGTCACAGATGACAGAATTTTCTTCTTTTTTTATGGCTCAATAACATTCCTGTGTATGTGTATGTGCATTGCATTTTCTTTAACCAGCCATCCACTGATGAACAGTTAGGTTATTTCCATGTTTTGGCTATTGTAAATAATGCTACAAAGAATATTAGGGTGCTACCACTTCACACCAGTCAGAATGGCCATCATAAACAAAGCAACAAACAACAAGTGTTGGAGAGGTTGTGGAGAAAAGGGGACCCTAGTGCATTGTTGGTGGGCTTGCAGACTGGTATAACCACTATGGAAAGCAGTATGGAATTTTCTAAGAAAACTAAAAATGGATCTGCCTTTTGACCCAGCAATTCCACTGCTAGGATTATATCCTAACAACCCTGAAAGACCAGTCCAAAAGAACCTATGCACCCCAATGTTCATAGCAGCACAATATAAAATAGCCAAGTGTTAGAAGCAAACTAGGGGCCCATCAGTAAATGAATGGATCAAGAACCTATGGTACATTTACACAATGGAATTCTATGCAGAAGAAAGAAAGAAAGAAAGAAAGAAAGAAAGAAAGAAAGAAAGAAAGAAAGAAAGAAAGAAAGAAAGAAAGAAAGAAAGAAAGAAAGAAACTCCTACCCTTTGCAACAGCATGGATGGAACTGGAGACCATTAAGCTAAGCGAAATAAGCCAGTCGGTGAAAGACAAATACCATATGATCTCACCTTTAACAGGAACCTAATCAACAAAACAAACAAACAAGCAAAATATAACCAAAGACACTGAAATTGAGAACAGGCTGACAGTTACCAGAGGGGAGAGGGGAGGGAATTTCAGGGGAAAGGGGAAGGGTTTGGAGCAACAAGTATGAAAGACATATGGACAAAAACTAGGTGGGGTGGATATAGGTGGGAGGGGGGGAGGGTTGGGGTGGTGGGCCGGGACAGGAGTAAAAGACAGATAACTGTACAAGAACAACAATTAAAATTTAAAAAAATAGAAAAAAAATAAATTAAATTAAATTTTTTAAAAATTCTTTCTTACACAGACATCTATATGTCTAAGGACTCTCATATACCAGATAATTTTTAAAAATTCAGATCGTTAAGGTGACTGAAATTCAGCTCAACAATAGAAAGTAACAATACAGTCCTGGTATTTGAAGCAATGGAATTAGATCTGAAGATAACAGGATAGGAAAGAAGAGAGTAGACTAGATGGAAAAAACAGAGCACTTTTTTTTTTCAGAAATAAAAGCATAATAAATCAACCTGCAAAAAAAAAAAAAAATACTAGGGTGCAAATACCTTTTTGAGATGTAATTTTATTTCCTTCAGATAAATTACCCAGAAGTAGAATTTCTGGATTTTATGGTATTTCTATTTTAATTTTTAAGGAACCTCCATACAGTTTTCCATAGTCACTGCACCAATTACATTTCTACCAACAGTGCACAAGGGTTCCCTCTTCCCCACACCTTCACCAACACTTGTTGTTTCTTGCTTTTTTGATGATAGCCATTATAACAGGTGTAAGGTTTTATTTCATTGTGGTTTTAATTTGAATTTCCCTGTTGATGAGTGATGTTGAATTACCTTTTCATGTACCTGTTGACTGTTTGTATGTCTTCCCTGAAAAACAAATCATTTATTCAGATCCTCTGCCCATTTTAAAATCAGATTTTTTTCTGTTGAGTTATATGAATCCTTTATATATTTTGGATTTTAACCCCTTATCAGATATATAATATTTGTAAATATAATTCAGTTTATTAACTACTACTAGTGATCCTCACTGATCAGCCCATGCTAGTGGCACTGTAATCACTACCGACTAGGTTTAAAGAAGAAATAAAAATAAACCATGGTCCTGGCCTCCAACAGACTTGGACAAGAGCAAGCATCTTCTTTATGATTTACTGTAATTAGAGCATGGAAACAACTTGAAAGCCCAACAGTGGGGGACTAATGAAATAAAGAATGATAATTCCATACAGTAAGAAAAATAAAACCGTTATAAGACTGAAATAGCTGTAAATGTGCTAATAAAGAATAATTTCCAAAATATGTTGTTAATAAGAAAAAAACTAAAGTACAAAATGGTGACTATAGTAGCTACTCTTTGTTCACAAGAGGGCTCGTACTCATACAGTTCTCCGGAAACCACCCCCAGATGTGCTATCTGTCTCTATGACAATGTTAATATCATCATAGAACAGCCCTGGGGAGATTCACACACACGCGTGCACACGTACACACGCACACACACTCACACACATCTATATACCCTTTTTAAACCACAGACATGCAATTATTCTTCCTGTTATTTTTTATCGTTTATTTATTATCTATATTAAAATATAAATAATTAAATAATGACCCATAGGTAACAGACATGCAGAGAAAAATAGCATGTTGGAAGGACTTCAGAAAATTGGCAAGAATGTCCATGTTAAGAAAAAATCTTGAGATCCAGCTGCTTAGTAAGTGAAGTCTCTAGGCTTAGGCTAAGAATTTGATATTTAAGGGCTGGTAATTCAGACCAATCCTAGCCTTCAGCATCATTACTTTGAGAAAAAGACTCCAGATTCAAGGTGGGACCTGAAGTGCAGGTCAGCACCCCTAGATAACCCTCTGCCTGGGCAGACAATGGGGAGAGGGTGCGGTTAGCAGTTCATGCTCAAGGCTAAACCTTTTATGAAGCACTGTAATCAAATCCTACACTTTTCAGAATTGCCACTGTTGGTTTAGACTTTATAAGAGTTCCAACCCTTTTTATTACTTTTCCAGCCTTTTTTTCATTCTTCTTTTGCTTTTGGTTTCACAACATGCTTTGGCCTGCTGCCCTTCTCTTGAGTCAGTTCACTCTTTCTCAGGAGAAACTGACTAAGAAGCAATCACTCTCTGTATGTGAATTCTTCTCATGGGGTTTTCTCACTTATTAACAAGTTCTCTCCTGCTTCTATGGGAAGGAAAGAAACATACTCGGGACCACATTTAGAATGGGACCAGGAAGAGGTCCAGAATTCTGGGGCATTCCAGAAATCTACATTGAATGGAGGCACATTAGCCATCCTCCAGGTCCTCTTAAGGTTATTCTTGGATCAGAGATGTCAGGAGTATTGGCCTTTCATGGCTAGACAGGGAACCCTTTGATTCACTTATCTCTGGTTACATTTAGGAAGAAGGGAACCAGTGACTAAGCTTACTCCTGGCAGCAGTCGGACCAAGACTAACATCCAACATCCAATAGGGAAGCCTTCTAGAGTGTCTAAACTGCCCCATCACTCATTCCATTGGAGGAAGGCACTATGGGCAGCAGTTAAATGGTCAGTGAGTCTTACAAAGGCAGGTCATATAATGTTAAGCCATCATCAGTCATTTGCAGCTGAACTCTATAATGTTCACCCTTGATGCCAGAGCAGACCCATGGAGAAGGAGATACAAAATGAAGGAAGACCTAGAGATTATTTAGCTCAGCCCCTCATTTTATGATTAAGGAAAATGATTCCCAGGACCACCAGTGTAAATGCAAAGCTAGTTATTGGAGGACACAGAGAAACTCAGTTCCACTTAGGATGGCCCCATGGGACCAATTTGTGGAAGCATAGCACTTTAAGGACTGAAATGCTCAGGAAGGAGGGTCTTAGGACAGAGACAGAGACTTCAGAAAATACCAGTTGCTTATGGCTATTGGGAAGGACAAGGTGAGGAAAGTTGGTGTTCTGTCACCGATGTGTGACACACTACCACAGAAGTTTGTGATATTAAATAACAACAATACTTACTGTATGTTGCCATGTATACTGCACACCCACATTTTTGGCCAAACTTTCAGGAAAAAAAGTTTTCATTTTAATTTTTAATAAAATTATGTATTTATTTATTTATTTATTTATTTATTTATTTATATTTAGATACTTGTTTTTGTATTATAAAGGAATTTTAGCATTTATTTTTAACATATTATGGTACAAGAAATTTTATGTAGCAAATAATTATAAAACACAAGGACAGATACAAGGTATTTTCAGGTACTACCCATATATAATGTGCAACCTTATTTTCCTCTCAAAAATTTGGGCAAAAAAGTAAGCATTATACACAGTGAATATGGTATTTTGCTCATGAATCTGAAATGTAGACAAGTCTTGGGGAGGAAAGCTCATCTCTGCTCCTTTGGCATCAGCTGGAGCAACTGGAAGATTGGGATCATCCAAAGACTTATCTATTCACATGTCTAGCTGTTGATGCTGACCATCAGCTGGAACATCAAATGGGGCTGTGGACAAAACCTTTCATGTGTCCTCTTCATGTGGCTTACTCAAAGTATGGTGTCTGGGTTCTTAGGGTGAGTGTCATGACAGAAACCCATGCACAAGCCAACTTTCTTTGCTTAACACAGGCCTAGAAGTCACACAGCATAACATATAGTATATTCTATTTGTTACTGCAGTCACAATGCCTGCCTGTCTTCACGAGAAGAATTAGGCTCCAACTTTCGATAGGAAGAATAACAATTTGCAGACACATTATAAACAACTACAGTAGGTCAATTTTTGATTGATCATATTTGAAGGTTCTTACCGAACTAACTGAACTGATTTAGAAAGTTCTTCCCAGCTAATTACCGGGCAGGCCCTGAGTCAAGATGTAAATACAGAGGCTGCCTTGGGCCAACAGAAATCCTATGATTAAGGAATATAATTTCTAATTCTCCTGGCTTTTTGAATTCCTGAATTATCCAGCTCACCCCAGATTCTATAGCTTAAAACAAAGGTGTCTCAAGAGATAAAAACATAGAATGAGATCACTCATGTTCTAGGTTCCTGAAACTGAGAATTCAGTTAAGTCTTTCAGAATCCATCAAGCAGCTAGGGAAAGTTCACTGAGAGAGGAACAGAGCAGGCCCCCACAAACTTTCAACAAACAAGGACAGGGTAAGAATCTTAAGATACTAAGAAACCTAAATAGAACTGGCAAAGCGGTTTCTTAATAATTAATTGGGGGAGGCTGAGTGGATCTTATCTTCTCTGGCTACTCATTGGAGATCTATGGACACAAGAATGCTTTTTTCTCCCTGGTTTAGGAAGGCAAGGTAACCTCTGAATTTTTCAGGGAAGTGTGCTTTAAGGGAGCCTAACTGCTCTCTGACTACTTGTACTTTTTAGTGAGCTTTCTAAGTACCTAGATTTCCTACCATATAGCAAGCATGCTTCTTGAGGGTAAGGTAGAGTGCCTTCTGTCTGCTTTTATTAAAATGTAAAACCACAGCACATAAATGTCTTAGTCCCACAGTCACACCACCAAAGGAAAAAAGACTCAACATACAGGATGGTTAATCCACACAGAAGGAAGAAACTTTGGTAAGTGAGTAAGCAGAGGCAAGGCCATGGGACAGAAATCATCTGGGAGGGAAAAAGAAGAGAAAGGTATAGAGCGTAAGGGCAAGTGAATCAGAACGAAGAGGAAAAGTCACTAAATACAGATGGGAGAATGAGTGTTAGGGAAACAGTTAAAAGGAGAAGGGGCCCTGAAACTAAGCATGTCCAACAAAAATTTACCTTTGGATAGAGTTGAAGAGCTGAATTCTGCACTTCTGTGAAAATCCACTGAGCCCTGCCCTTTGAGAATAAGAAGCAGAGGAAGAGAGTGCCACCAACTGATCTGAACTATTATTATTGTTGTTGTTGTTGTTATTATTATTATCTCTCCACACATACTATAGGTTTCTCATTATGTATCTACTGTGCAATAAAGACATGCACTTTAGATTTTCCTGACTCTAAAGTGCATGTTCTTGAAAACAGAGGGCAGAGGCTCTTCTTCATCTTTCAGTAAACTCAGGTGCCTAGGAATCAGTCTTGGGACTTAACAGGACTTACAAGGCCACTGTGTGGGTCCCAGTGTAACTCCCCTAAGAGGAGAGGTTCCATCATCTTCCAGAGAGTAGCCCTCTATGGGCTCTGTGCTTAGAGGAGCTCTTAAAAGAATGAATTAGAATGGAGGACAAAGCCAAGGCACCAACCCATCATATGTGAACACTGAAACTTAAAAAGGGGGCAAGATAGACAGAAGACAAGAGAGGAGGAGAGGGTAAAAAAAAAAAAAGAAAAAAAGAGTGCACAGATGCATGTGTGTGTGTGTGAAAGGATGTGAGGGGGGTAGGAGAAAGGAAGAGAAATAGAAAAAAAAAAGTTGACATTTGAAAAGTCTTTCCTTAAGTTGAAGCCACAGTAAATCAGACTTGATAATGAAATTCTGCTCAGATTAAATGCCCAACGAAAAACTTGGAAGCAAAACCTCAGTGTCATATAAATCTTACTGAACAGGGAAATCAAAATGTTAGCAACAATTACATTCTTCTGATAACAAAACTGGTTGTGAAAACGGAAAAAGGAAGAATGGAAACACTTCTGCAAACAATTAAAGGGAGAACAGGGATCATGGGTGGGGGGAGCTGGGAAAGAGAGGGAGGGGTATACTGGCAGTGATAAATATAGAACTATAATTTAAGAGACAGTAGGAAACGCTTTGTGTGTGTTAATTGGAAATGCATTCGAGAGACTGCAGTTTGTTCACCATGAATGTCATGACCTTGGGTTTCTTGAGGGAATGTGGGCTCCACCCTGTCCCCATGGTGAAGGGAAGAAGCGAGAAACCATGTCATTCAAAGGATGAAAGAAGTTCCAGTTTATATGGTGGAAGGAACCATTTTTTGTTTTGTTTTTGTTTTTCTGTTTTATTCTTTTGACTAAACAGGGAAACACTGTGGGATTAGAGCAAAACCATCTTGTTTGCCAAGGAAAGAGACTCAGAGGTGGGATGGTTTGATAAGTGCCTTATCCTGTGTTACAGTGACAAGATGGATTCTCTTTTCAAAAGAAATTTATTTAATAATTTGAGAGAGAGAGAGGAAGGGAGAGAAAGAGAGAGAGAGAAACTTTGATTCCTTGCTTCACCCATTTATGCATTCATTGGTTGATTCCTATATGTGCCCTGATCAGGGATCAAACTGGCAATGTTGGCATATCGGGACAATGCTCTAACTAACTGAGCTACCTGGCCAAGGCTCTTTTCTACTCTTGGTGGCCAAAAGTCCTGGTTAATCAAATGAGCATTTGACCCAAGGTAAATGGAAGTGTTGGAAACTGGCCTTGGGAAGGGGATTCCCCTACTTATCTGGGCAATTGCTAGCATTGGCAGAGACAACAGCCCCAGGCTCTGTGTCTCAGAGCAGAGAAGAGTGGGTTCTGGTGAACTGAGAAGTTGAGCTCTTTTATATATTTGGGCTGAAACTCTTAGACTTGAATGAGCAAATGATAAAGGATAATCCTTTACTAAATATCTGCCAATTAACTTCCACTCTGTCACTTGTTTTTCAACAAGTGACAGACCCTTCTTCCATCCCTTCACACACTCTGAAACACAACCAGAGCATTTAGAGCTTAGGCCTCAATGTTGACCTAGGGCCCTGATGCCCAAGTAATAGCTGTATCCCAGGCATACAGGTGGTATATGAA
The DNA here is from genome assembly GCA_004027475.1 of Anoura caudifer. NCBI lineage: Eukaryota > Metazoa > Chordata > Mammalia > Chiroptera > Phyllostomidae > Anoura > Anoura caudifer. Next base: position 380,541 of record PVKU01000293.1, read on the forward strand.
GAGCACAGCATAACCCTGATTAAAAAAAATCAGGCTCCCAAATCATCCCAGATTCACCTAATCAGAATCTCTGAGGGTGATGGGGCCATGAAATCTGCATTTGTAACAAGCTCCTAGGTAAGTCTCCTGTGGCCAGCCCAGTCCCTATCTCCAGACAAACATTTGGGAACCACTGAACACCAAACACCTTATTTTTACTATTTAACCAAGATTCAGGGAGGAAAGATACTGCCACACACAGCTGACTGAAACTAGAACTCAAGTATGCCACGTCTCTGTTCAGGACCTTGACACTATGCTTGCAATCTCCTTCAAAACATGAGTAAGACCTGGGTCCTCTCCACCACCCAAGTCAGGCCTAAGCCTACCTCTAGGAGTGCCTCATTCATGGCACCTCTGATGATGGTGATGATGATTATAATGGCAGTGGTGATAGCTAATACTCACCTAACACTCACTATATGTTTGACACTATATAATAACTTATTCAATCTTCAAAACAATCCCATATGGTAAGCACTATAATCCCCCCCCCCTTTTTTTTTTTTACAGCTTGGAGAATTGAGGCATAGAGAGGTCAGTGAAGTTGTGCAAGGTCACATAGCTAGAAGGAGTTGGGACTGGGATGCCAGCCCAGGACTGGCAGATGGTAGGAAGTGCCGACTTCCATAACGTACTTCCCCTGTGCATTTTAGCTCTTCACCTTTTTGTCACACAAGACCATCCCACTGTAAAGTACCTCCCTTGACCTTAACTCCTCCCAAACTGCCCTCCCTGCCTGCTTATAGGTACAAGAGAAGATGGCAGAATTATCCTGAAATGAAGGGGAAACACTCAACAGAGATCCCATACCAGGAAGGCCTTTTAGGAGTGGGCCTGCGAGCCAGGCATAGAGCCAATTATGGTCATGCCTTCTTTTCTCCACCCCTAGGTTCCTACAAAATTGAAAACAGGACTCAGATGATGATCAAAGTAAGCATGAGCTTTGTTCCCCTGCCCCCAAACAGACGGGTTCTGGTTTACTATGTTGGAGGACATGACTCAAACCTTCTTTTGTTCAGACAGCTCTATTGGAGACTTCCTTTCTACCACCCTCCCCTTACCACAAAATTCAGACACAAGGATCTATCTTGGGAAAAGTAGAGAAAGCAAAGCAAATTCAGATGAGAGAGAGGGAGGAAAGAGCAGAATTGTTCCTCCAATTATGATCCCTCCTGAGGGATGGATCAGAAGTCCCATCTTTTCTACAGAAGTATAAAGAATAAAGCAATAGATGTTGTCAAGCCTTATCTCTGATATACTCCATGATTGTCTATATGCACTAACTATCCCATAAATGCATAAGGTTTTTGAACTTTATTTCTCCAGTGGAGCTGATTTGCCTTGCACCATTCATACTCTCTTCCTTTCCCCTCTTGTAACCAAGGGAACCTTGAATCTTGGAGAGAATAAACCCAGCCCTATGACCTAGGTATGCAAGCAGTGCCTTGGAGCACATATGGATCAGTTAGTTCAATTGTTCCAGTGCCTCTGATCAAAACAGAGAGCAGCATAAAGCATTAATCCAATTTGACATGACATTATATTGGTTTTCTTCACTTTCTCAAAATAAGAGTAAGTATACTTGAGTGGAAAGAGAAGCAGGACATGGAGATGATAGAAGGCTTTTAAAGAACACTGAGAATCATTATTACCACTTGAGGCCAGAGCTCAGTCCAAGGAAGGTACAGCTTATCTCCAGGGCTGCCACATCTGCCTTCCCTGCAGCATCTCCAGCAGGAAGCTCTTAGCTTATGATCCGCCTCCACAGCCCCCTGGGAAAGCTGCATCATGAGCATTTGGGATCATTTCATATTTCATAAATGGGCTTAACTCACACTCATGAGGTCAACTGGAAGGCCTACTGGATTTAATTATGCTGGAAAAGGAGGCAGCCAGAAACATCTCACATGGAGCCAGAGAGACAACCAGGAGAGAGCAAGCAAGCAGAAGGGAGATGTGATGGGATGTGAGTCATGCTATTCAGGCTGAGGGGCTAAAAGCATGCAGCACCCGGGGAAACAGAACTGCAGTCCCAGAGACAGGCAGCATCCAAAGTAGTTTCTGGTCCCAATCCATTCTCAGGAAGTGTCTGAAAAGCTGGTGTGTTTATCCCACATTGATGAGTGCAAAATAAGCCATGTAAAATGGCACCTGCACCTGTGCCCAGGTCCTTTAAAAAGTAATTTTTTAATTAAAAAAAATAAAAGAAAAAGAAATTGCAGTAAAGCTACAAAAGGGGTCAAAAGACTTGACACTTCTCTCTGCTTATTATTTGTTCTGAGTTCTGAGTCCACAGTATAGTAGAACTTAACATCTCTCTGTCTGCATATTATTTATTCTGAGTTCTGAGTCTACTCTGCAAGGCCAGTAGTTTTCACAAAAAGCTGACAAAGATTTTGATGGGACAAAGAACAAGAATCCATGTGAAATCATGGAGGAGCAAAGAGGACAAAAATTCACAAAGGCAAAATGAATAAGGAAGTATTGAGCACAAATTCCCTATGGGGACACAGATTCATGGAACAATGGAAGGAACACAATGACTAAACCAACACAGGTAAAAACACAGGCAAAAACTGGGTTCCTGTTAACTGCTATGGTAGAAGCTGCTCGCATTCTCCAATATTTTTTTCTCTCTTCCTTCCTTAATTATAGGATTTTTAGCTGAGCATATTGCTACTCAAAATAAAGATTAATTTTTCAGCCTCCTTTGTAGTAAGTGTAGCCAAGAGGCTGACTTCTTGCTGGTAGAATATAAACTCAAATGTCATATGGCAGCCCCTTGAAGCCTCCCCTAGGAGGTGGACGGAATGCTCCCTTGGCCCTTTCTCCCTCATCCCTTTCTCCACCTGCTGCCTTAAGTATAGATGGTACCATCTTGGACCATGATGACAAGAACCACATTCCAGGGAAGATGAAGTGATGAGACCTATGGAGTCTTAGTCCCCAAGAATGTTATAGGACAAAATTATCACACTAGTCCAAAGTTTACCAAATCTTGTGATTAATCTCTTAAGACCACGTATACCCTGGAATGGATGACTATATATTTAGGACCAGCTTTGGCTAGAAGTGGCAAAAAGCCTAAATGACTCTCAAGTAAATGGCCAAAAAGTGTATTTCTCTCTCACATAAACCAAAGTCTACTTCCTTAATTTCAAATGTTTTGCCTCTTTCTCTAGGAATAAAATCATTATCAGGTAGCATGGTCAGCCTACTCTTCTCAGAATAAATTATCCCAATTCAACCACTCCTTTTTAATTGTAGAATTTCTTTTACCCCTGTGTTTTGTTATTGTTCCATCCATACCTGCTCTCTTACTCCTTCCCATACCTCTTCTGAGTTTGGGAGTGCTGAAGATTCTAGTCAGAAGCTAAAAGTACCTTAAGTCAAAATAAAGCTCCAGGAAGTATATAGAATCAGCCATATGGCTTGAATGAGGGGCCAGCAAGCCAGCACAGGGCAGTCTGGCTTAAAACCAGATCAACACCCAGCTCCCTCCACATGACCCTAAATCAGGGCAGGCCCAAGGGGAGAGAGATAGGAGGTACGTTCCAGTGCATGAAAGTCTATGCACTTGCGCAGCTCTTCAGGCCCAAGGCCAAGACGCACACCACCCCCAGCTGCTTCCCAACCCAACTTGGGATCCCCCACCCACCTACCCTCCGGGTTTTTCATTACCTAACCCAAAGACCTCCTGAGGCAGATAAAATTCCCCATGTACAGTGAAGTTACTGAAGTGAAAAATAATAAACTTTCATGAGCATGTTTCAATTTTCACTTGTGTTTATGGCCAAAGGTGTTTTTTATTTTAATAATCGCTGCTGGAACAAGGGCAAGCCACATGCTGCTAACTTGTTAAAAGGAAGGGGAGGGAGGAGAGAGCGAGAGTCAGTGAGAGCAAGAGTCTACGCTCAGCTGTAAATTGCTCAACAGCTCAGCTCTAATCCTCCCAGTTTTGAATCCCACCCTTAAAACCTTAATGATAGAGAGAAGGATAAAATATTATCTGGACCATGCTCTGTTGACAGTTTGCCCTGGGCTCATTTTAGCCATCACAAGCAATTTTAGCACAGGGTGTGTGTACGTGTGTGTGTGTGTGTGTATGTTTCAGAGAGAAACATCAGTGTTCTATGGTACCATTTCATAATAGGGAGTGTGTAAAGGGGAAGGAATTTGGAGGAACCAGTCTCCTTCCAGTTGGACATCAACTTGACCGTTGTTTTTAGCTCACTTTTATCTGGCAGAGTTTCTATTTGCTTTTAAATGTCAGAAAAGGTTAAGAGGCTTTTGAAATCTGTAAGAAATTTCCTAGACTTCTGGAGAAGATGCCCACCCTATAATAATATTAATTGATTGCCCTCCCACCTTTAAAATTGCCTTTTAGAAGGAACATATCTGAGGAATTAAATGAAAGACAAAAGGATTAAAGTAAACGTTCATTTGTGGTTCTGAGTATTGTACTCTGGAATGAGTGAACCTAGAAATATTCAGATGTTGTATTTCTCTCTGTCTTTCTCATCTGTCCTGACTCACATTTTCCAAACTCATGTAGATTCAAGAGAAAATATTGTGACTAGGAGAGCATTAATATTCCTTCTCTTTGGCTCTAACTTTTCAGCCACTGCAAAAAAGGTGGGGGGTAAGGGGCAGGGACTTGACTCCCTAAGGGACTTTGGAGCCTCCTCTAAGTCTAAATGGAGCTCCATTTAGCTTCATAGGTGTTTAAGAAAGACAAATAAACTGAGTGTCCACCAGTCCCTTCAAGTCTCAGTAGGCTTTCCTATGCAGTGTTTGCCAGCTTGCAGACCACCACCAGGGATAATAAAAAAATACACTCTTTAGGGGACATGTATCAGATAAACTGCTATTTTGATGCGCTGGCATTCAATACTTCAAGAATCCTGTACCTTTCCAAAGGCAGAGACAAAGTTTGGAGGCTCGCAGAGGACCAAGGCATTTGGACCTCAGGCCATCTGTTCACATGAATATCTACAGAGTTATCCTTTGAGCACCTGGTCACCAATGGCTATCAATCCAAGCAGATCACCACTGAGTTATTCCTGGCTCCTGCTACCCTGTTCAGGCCTAGGGACTCCCTTTGCTGTGTTTGCAGAGAGAAGTCCAATTCTGCTGCCCCTGTGCCCTGCCAAGGCATGGAAATATCAGTAAGGCAAATTCGGTTGAGACTCTCAGTACAGACATTCCCTACCTGAGATTCTGTCTGGAAAGCAGGGTCTCTCTTTCCAGCACCAACCAGAGGTAAAATAATAATAATAATAATAATAATAATAATAATAATAATAATAATAATTTAAAATAATCCCATTACTTCCTTGTCCATTTTTTTCTCCATTTCTGTCTGGGGGGATATTTTCTAGTGATTCTTCTCCCAGCCATTTTTCACTATGCCTTGAGTTCTCTCCATTCCCCTAAGGTTGTGCACTTTAAAGCCTAAAGCCATAGACAGCTTTTGCTTCTCTCCTCTGGCACTACCTTGGCCTTACCTTGGCCTTACCTTGCCCTAAAAACACTCCATTAGGCTGAAAAGAGAGAGTGTGTACATGTGTATGTGTGTGCATGTGCACACACATAGATGCTGGGGGATGGATAGAACAAACTGTTGGAGGGGAAAAGTTAGTTAATATCTTGAAACTTTTCTGCAGTATTCATAAATATCCAAAAAAGGCCGATGAACTTCCAACACTCTAAGCACTGAGATTAATGTAGAAAATTGTCCTTTTTAGCTCTTAGAAAACAATTAAACAATTAACCTGAGTAGTATATTTCCTTTTTTCTCTGAAATCACTCCTGCTGAATTATGACACGTAACTAATTGGAAGGACACTTGACTTTCTCAGGCAAGCCCCAGAGGACAGCACTGAAGAGATCTGTCCTGAAGTAACCTCAGGAGAGCAGCCCACAGGGCTTCCCAGCCCTCTGCTCTGGAGGTCAGGCCGCATCATTGTCCCGGAGGAGGAGGTAGTGTGTGCAGGATGGGTGGTCAACATCCAGAACAGCGAGAGGAGGGTGTGGTAGTGCTGTGACACCAAGGAGTGGCCAGTTTTCCAAGCACCAAGTCCTGCCCCAAAGCAATAGAGCTAACCTCTCAACTTGGCACCCGGAGGGGAAAGGCAGGAGTCAGAGCAGCCTCACAAAGCCATGAGGTGCCAATTTCCACCTCATCCCCAAGTCATGATCCTCCAGGCCTCTGATCACTCAGGCTAACCACTCTTGCCAGCCCTAGACCTCCTCCCAACTCCTTAGTTCCAGCACAACCCTGGACTCCTACCACAACACGAGGGCAACACGCCAAAGCTGCGCAGTGAGGGCTGCAGCCAGGTAACATGTATTTTATATCTATGGGCAAAGCTGGTCTTTGTAAAGTATGCAGGCCCCCTAAATCTAAGTGCCACCAGCTCATGTCACCGACTCCCATAATTCTTTCTCGACTCTCTTCCTGGCAACTCTCTTCCCCATAAGGTCAGAATATTCCAGCTCTCATCTCTTCCAGAAGAGAGTTGTAGGTAGAAGAAATCAAACTTGAAGTCCCAAGACCTGCACTGGAGTCCTGTATAAGGCTAGATGATTCTGGGTGGCTCAGCACATGGGAGGCCTCCAATAAATGTCTGTTGAACTGAGTTCATCTAAGATTCCAGAAAGATTCTGTTACCAGTGACTTGCACCTTGAATTATTTGTTCTAGAGCATGGCTCCCAACTTTTTCTAAGTGAAAATATCATTTTTTAAAGCTAAGACATTTTATAAACTATCATCTTATGATTAATATCTATTGATCAAGAAAATACATCAGAACCCAAAGCTATACGAATTCAACACCCCTCTGAATGAGTTGTATCTGTTACTCACAACAGCACCTACTGTGTTAAAATTATTTTATATATGTGCAAAGCTTACCATCCAATGTATGACAATATTTTCTTTAAAATGAAGATCACTGGACTCACTTCCAGAAACTATGTAAGTGAATTTGGAAGTAGAGCCCAAGAACTTTTAACCTCCCTTGTGCTTATTTTGTTAATGGCGGTCATCCACTGACCACTCTGGAAAAATACTAGACAAGGGACACATACATGAATTATCTGTCTACTTAATTATCTGTCTACTTAATTATCTGTCTAATCTGTGGTGGCTCTTCATAATTTAACTAAAATAAGACTATTGTTTTCAGCTTATTAATACTTTGTATTAGCTTTGCGGATCATCTACCCTTAATGTTTCCTGAGGTCTATGATGGTAAACATGGGAACTACTGGCTTGAGGATTTGGTCAACAGATAGAAGGGGGCTAAGATATAGAATTTAGTGCCTTGTGAGTGTCCGTTAAAGTTCACGATTTCCAACTATCTATCTTTAGCAGTAATAGCTCAAAGCCTGCGATTTTGATTTCTAACTTTGTGAGAAAAAAATTGAAGGTGTTTTTACTTCACATTGGCTCCATACCAATTTTACAAACTCAGTTTTGGCCAGAGTTATCCCTTTAATTGTGTGTCTTCCAAATCATACAATCCAGAGATCCATAATTGGCTTGTCTTGTAGTTAGACATTTAGCTGCCCTTCTACAGTAAACATGGGGATGACCATGGCGTCACTGTTCTTGGTCAGGGCATGGCATTTGGCTCATCCATCCAGGAATTCAATTAGAGAATATGGATAGTTTCAGAATCCATTTTGTCTAGAGGGAAATATTTGCTTCTTTCAATAATGCCACGGAATTTCCGACCTGATTATTAAGAGCTCTGATGAGTCAGGCTTAGGCTGGATTTCTGGCTCGACAGAACTCCCACATTTTTTTGAGCTTTGGATTCCTCTAGAATTCATTAAGTCTATGTCCTGCACTGACTCCACTTCCTATATTATATTGGAGATCTGAGGAGCATAGCAAGAATCTGCCTCCCTAGCCCAAGTTTCCATTTTGAAAGAAGAGCTCTTAATTTATATTTCCTTTGACAAACAATGGTTTAACTTACAGGGGAAAGGCGTCTCAGGAACTTGGACAAACTTAAGAAGAGAACTAAATTAGAGGTTAGATAAAACTCAGCCTTCCCACTTCAGCCAGGTTCTGCCATCTCCAGTTACTATAAACAATTGCAATTTTGAAAGTGTTGAAAAAAAAAAATACATTTACAATCTCCCCCAAAGGAGAAAGAAATTATAAGACCACTTCAAGTTTCTCTGCTGCTCACTGGTAATATGGTTATACAGGACAACTTGAGCACTACAATCTAGACATCTCAATATTCTTTCACTTATTCCTTGGATGTGTAGTAAATGGTCCCAACATTTATCATTTGTCTAGAAAGTCCTATTATGGGATACATAATGAATACAGTAGATGCACAGAAAATAGTAGGCAATGTTTTCTGGATCTATCTATCTCCTCTTCCCACCCTACAAATGGAAAAAGTAGATTTTCACCCTATTTTGCAAATATTTGTACAAGAGATTCTATAGGCAAAAGTGATGAACATAGGGAACAAAGAAGACGTGTAATGTAAGATTTGCCATCCAGAGACAGAAATCCAAGAGCATCCTTTTGTGTTTCCTACACTTCCTATGAAAGATGAAATTGCTATTCATTTTTTCCAAAATATGCAAACCAGAGGAGTGCTGATAAATCTTTATGAGGCTTCAGTGGTTAAGGTATAGCTCTATGATGCTCTCTTTCTTTCTACAAAACTACAGTGACCATCATCTACACAACATTTCCAACTTGAAAAACCTTACTTCCACTCTGGAAAAGACAACTGACAGAAATCTTTGAGGACGCCTGAAAGCAACCTGTGCAAATGTAGAAGTGTGATTTTCTATGCTGTGACTTTGATTGGATCTGATTACTGCTGCAGTTCTTGGTTCCCCAGATGCACAAGGAGGAAGTCAGGTTAGACTTCCAAGGCACCTTCTAACTGGAGTTGTCTACAGGTCTGCAGCTCCCAGCCCTCACAGCAAGTCTCCCTGCCTTGTGGTAAGACCATGATTCCTTCTTCTTTCTTCGTGGCTTTCCCACCAAGGTCCCCATACTATTGTTTAAATTAGAGACAAAGAACAAATACCTCCTCCATTTTGATTTGAAAGATAAAACATCCTAGGCCACATGGTAGTTGTGACCTTGGCCAGGGTGTATTTCCTCTCTGAGCTTTGAGGAGTTTGAATTTCATGGACCCTCAGGACCCTCTCACTTCTGTAAAGCTAAGAAAGTATGAACTGGCATCATCTGCTGAGTCAGTACTCTTCAGGTCTCACCACCAGATGAAATCTGAAGAATACTCCAGCCACTGGGGGAGAAGCAAAGGATGCTATTGTGAATCTCCAGTATTCTCTGTGTAGGATTACTCTACCTTCGGTCCTCCAGTCTTCACATATGTCCACTTAGGACTCTTCAGCAACTTTTGTTGTCTGTTAAAGCAGCTTTCCATGTTAATCTTGGTTTCATCTGGTTCGGAGGGAAGCATGGAGATTTCATCTTCAGAATTAGGTTATGCTGTAAACATTTACATTTTGATAGCTAGGAAATTGAGGTCACTTGACAGCTTTTTGTCTAAGAGCAAGTGTAATATCTGTTTTTATCAATTTAATAGCTAGGGAATTGGTAAAAATCCCATTTTTGAATGCTTAGATCAGATAGGAGAGCTGAGAGAGGTGCTCAGCTTGCTAACTAGCCTGGAGTTACTTAAAGTTTTATTAAAGATCAACATGATAAATCCCAAAGCCTAGGATATACCTTGGACAGGACAAAGTGGCCAGAAATATGGAAATAAGTAGGCCAGGACTTGTGTATATCCAAAAGTTCTCAACAATCAGAATCATAAAAAGTAAGAATAAAGAATTTATCTTTAGGGGCATCCTTATTAACCACATGTATAATTATTCTCAGTTTCATTTCACTGTCTATAACAAGGCCTGGCATATATTAAGTGCTCAATAAATGTATGTGGAATGAATGAATTTTTCATCAAAATTTCATTAATAGCTCTAGGTTGCATCATTGAGCCATTTACACCACCAACATTTATCAAGCATTCCCAGTGTGGTAGGCACTGTACTAGACACTGAAGTTTATAAATTAGTTTGATGAGCTCAGAGCTCAAATTTGGGTAGGGTAGTTAAGATATTCACTACCTAAGTGGCAGTAAGTGCACAAACAAGTGATTGAGATGACACAGTGGTCACTAGACATAGGGGGATACTATAGCAGAGGTTAACAGAAAGCCTTCTTGTGAAAGGACTCACTCAACTTGTCTAACTTTGTTAAACTTGAACTGAGGGGTTGGGGAAGGAGGATAACAAGGGAAAGAAGGGGAAGGGTCAAGTCAAGGTACATGTATGAAGGACCCATGACAAAGACAATGGGGAGTGGGGCAAGGCCTGAATGTGAAAGGAGGGGGGTGGGTAGGGTAGGGGAGAGTAATGGGAGAAAAGAGGGGACAATTGTAATTGAACAACAATAAAAAGAAAAACAACTTGAAGCTTAGTATCCCCTCTTCAACTACAAGAACTCAATCTGATTATACAAACTAAAATTCTTAGACATGAATTTCCAGTCGGAGCTCAAGGGAGAACTTTTCCCATGGAGGGTCCTTGTTTCCGGCTTTTTCTCTACTTCCTGGCAAGATCTCAACTGGCACTCTTCTGGGTGACCCGGCCTTTTGTAAATTTCTCCCTGGCAGCTCACCTTCTCCCTGGACTTGCAACTGGGATTCTCATACCTGGTTGTGGCCAAAAGATTTCAGGAAATGGTGCTTTGGAAACACATCTTTAAAATGAAAACAGATAAAGCAGCTGGCCATGGAGCCAAGGAAAACTCTCCTCTTTCTGAAAAGCAAGCAGTTTGTTGGCACTAGAAATCTACCTGCTCTAAGCCACCACCACATCCTCTAATAAAGGCACTAACACAGAGAAACACACAGACACGCAAACGCTCAGCAACTGGGCTGCAGAACACGCCTGAGAACCCTCATCCTATCGCTCTTTGGAGGGCCCCTTGGCCCCTAGAGTCTGGAGGCTCTAACCCAAAAGGCCTGATCACACGCTTCCTTCTGGAGAAATATCTTTGGCTTCCTCCTCCACATGGTAGATAGTTTAAACCAAGCTGAGTGGAATTTTTGAAGCATTTCTGTTACATGCACATTTTAGAAATCTTCACTTACAAGCTATGAGAGTTTTATTTCCAATTTAGTAAAAGGAAAAATAGAGATGCAAGCTGGGACCATTTCATCTACTAGGGTGGCATTAGTAAGCTGACACTCACTTTGTAAAAGGCAGCAAAACCTTACCAAGAAATGCCATTTGAATAATATTCCCTTGCATGGCTGTCATACATTCCAATGGATAATGTGCTTTCACTTGACTGAGCTCCCATGAGCCTCACGACAGACCTGGGTAAATTAGCCAGGGTGATTTTCATGGCCCGTGCAGATGAGGAAACTGTGACAAGCAGACAAGGAATGACTTGCTCATGTACTCATGGGGAAAAAGCAGACAGCACACATCTTCCTGTGCCGCATGGAGCATTCTGTCCATCATTGCCTGCATTGAACTTCTGTGATTGCTCATAATCTGAGCATCAGGTAGCTCAGCAAACCCATTGAAAAGCAGGCCCTCTGTAACCTGAATATCACTGGGTCTCTTGGAATCTCACCTCCACAAGTCGAAGCACCCCTAAGTCACAAAATTGAGTTACAAAGGTTGTTCTCTGTGTTCTTTCAAAGAAACAGCACAGGGTTTCCCTAGAAGGCCCACCACACACAGAGAACTTTCCCTAATTCCTCTTTATGTATCTCCCTTCTCACTAGTATTTGTCACTTCCACTCGTGGCAGCTGACAAAAGTCTCTCTCTCTCCCTTTCCTGCTTTCCATACCATGTTTCCTGTAGCCCCCTCCCCCCCACACTATCTACTTTCTCTCATTTTTATGGCCTCACAATTACCTCCATACCCTCATTTCTTGCTCTCTGTGTCTGACTCTCCAGGAGAGCACAGACTGGAGTCTGGATCAACTGGGAAGTATTGGGTAATTCTTACATCCCTTGACAAACCATGATGACAAATATGACATGGGATGACAATCCTGGGAGTGTGTTGGTAGGAACACACCACAGTATGGACAAGGTTCTCTAACACATCACGAGGACCAGCCCCATCTATCTGAAGTGGAGAAGGAAAAAAATCTCCTCACATTTGCTAAGATGATAAGACAGTAGAGTTACAGTCTCTCGCAACACAAGAGACAAGATGATGAAACTTCCCTGGCCAGGTGGCTCAGTCAGTCAGAGGATCATCCCATGCACTAAAAGGTTACAGGTTTAACTTTCAGTTAGGGCATGTATGTAGGTTGCAGGTTCAATCCCTGGTCGAGGTACATACAAGAGGCAACCAATTGATGTTTCTCTCACCAATGTTTCTCTCTCACCGATGTCTCTCTCCCTCTCTCTCTCTCTCTCTCTCTCATCCTCCCTCCCTCCCTCCCTCTCTAAAATCAATAAGCATATTCTTGGGTGAGGATTTTTTCCAAAGAGATACTGAAACTATCCTTCTCCAGGAAGATGAACAGAGAGCCAAGTGGGGAAAGGTGAGTACTTACTGAAACACATGGAGGTATCCTCCGGGAAAGATGAGCCTTACATGAGTAAGAAAAAGGTTGACCCCAAAAGTGTCCAAATGGCTGTGGGTCCATTGAAACTGCTTAGGGAAAACTCCAGTCATCCTGATCTGTCCCAGTGGCCAGCCCAGGTGAAAGCAGGACTCCCTTAGGATTGGGCTGTGAGTCCTACATTGCTGTGTCCTCTGTCACTGCCTATGATTATCTGCTGCCATCCACACTGTAAGCTCCTTAAGGGCAAGTTCTGAAACATCAGCACCTGGTATAGCACTTGCATTCTGAGAAAATAATAAACAAATAAATAAGAGAATACAGAAAAAAGAGTGTCTGTAATCATTACATTTGTACTTCATGAATAAAGGGTGGAAAAGCTCCTGTGTTACTATAATATATGATAGTTCCTGGTTCTTGAGACCAACTTTATGAAGCTCTGTCAGAATTGTCAGCTATCTTACAAGTTTTCACAACTTAATCACTCTTCACGGTAGAGTGGATTAGGGAGCCAGACTCAAGGCAATTGTATGTGTCCATAGAGTGAGGCTACGAAATCAGTATAACTGGCAGTACGACCTCCAAATACTTAACCTCTCAATCACTATAACCCACAAACCCCACACCAAAGTGAAGACCCTGCCTCTCTCTGTGAGGAGAACTGAGATAAAAGAGCACATTCTCTAGGCCATGGCTTTGCAATTTTACCTGCTAAAAACAACTGGTGATAGTGATGTCCCTGTGTCTTCTCAACCTGTGTCTGTCAACTGGCTGCAGTAGACAGCACACTCCTGGAGCCTGCAAATTCCTGGGACAATGGCCCAATCTCCTTTCTACCCATGAGGGTGAGAGCTGTGATCCCTTTCTTCTGGGCTTTGACCCACTTTTCACATCCATTTTTCTTTCAGCTTGTTCTTCTAAGGATGAGAAGAGACATTAATACTTAGGTTTGCTTGTATGTTGAGTGAGTCCATCATATCTCGCTTCCTAGTCAATAATTCCATTGTTTTATTTTCAGCTATCAACTGAAGCCAGGTTTATACTCAGAGTGTTTTACAATCCCTCCAGCCCTTAACTTTGGATAAAGCAACTACCACCAGTACATTTCACATAGACTTCCTACAAAAAAATTGAATTAATTTCATTTTCCTCATCTCTAAAATGGATGCATACAAGCCAATCTTTGCATAACAGTGACTGTTAGGATAAACAAATAGCCCACTTGTCAATGCTATGAACTTCTTTTGGAAACACTACCTGGAGAGCCTAGTTCTATAATCCTGTGCATAAGATTGTGACATCTTTTGGAAGAAATGTCTTTTTTCAGGAGGCCAGAATTCCAGCCCATTCATATTTTATGACTTTTGATATATTACTTGAGTTCCTTCAAACTCAGTTTTTCTTCTTTGTAAAATTGGATAAATACTACTGTCTAGTAATCAACTGTCACCATAGGAACAATTTTTAAAACAATTTTATGCACTTTAAAAAGAAAGATATCAGAGATATGCAAGATTTTGTGATTTTGTTCATATTAAATCACTTTAACTAGAAGCAGGTGGGTTAAAATATCCAAGTGAGGAAATCAGTAAAGATGTGCATGAAATCACCTTGCTTCTCTTTGGCATATAGTATGCTCAACTCCATTATGATGTCAAGGACAACCACTTCTCATCAGTATATTTCAGATGTGCTGAGCCTCTTTTTCCTGAGGCCCCTGGATACAAGAGGCTGAATAGATGGGAGTTCTTAGTGTCTCTGGGGAAGAGCTTACTTCCTTTCCCAGGCTTCTCAACCCTACCAAAGATCACTTGTCATGAGATGAACCTTCATGGAGAGGCACCCAGAAGCAGAACTCTCTGAGAGTATGAGCTTTTTCAGGATGTGTGTGACTCAAGAAGGACACATATCCATGTTAGAGAAGAAGGCTGAGGTTACAAACATGCCCTGAAAAGGAAGAGAAGGGATGTTATACCTTCACTACCATGCTGTTCGGAAACCAGATGTTGATCCTGTCCCTCTGGTCATTCAGCATTCCACTCACAAACTCCCCTTGCTGGAAAACCCCTCTGGTTCAGTTAACCCAATGTTCCAGAAACCAGCCCTTCCCCCACCTCAACCCATAGAACTTACCAGTTTTTATGTGAAAGGTATTGATTGAGAAGCTCTTAACGGCTCCCTGCTAAACCAGTGATTTTTATTAAACCCCCTGCCCCCTAATGCATTTGGCAGGTCCCAGAATTCTGTTCTCTTGTATCCCTTTCCATTTTCTCCATTGTAAGTCCCTCTTCCTTCAAATAAACCCTAACATGGGTTTAAGACCTTCCTGAAAGTTGATTCTATACCCTCCCTTTCTAGACCTTCCCAACCCTCACTCTTATTCAAATGAGAGAATCACTAAAGCCCCCCTTGTCCTTGCCCCCCAGCAGACCCTCATAAATCCACAGTGAAGTTTTTTTTAATTAAAGTGTCCAAATAATTAATGATCAACTCCATTTGTGCCATTGAAAACCCAAATGTCACACGGTTGAAAGGACCCAACCAAATAATTCAGTGTACCCTATAAAGCTTTAAAAAAAGCAGAGCCCAAGAGGTTTGCATGACTGGTTTCTGTGCTGTCTGAAAAGCTTGGTTGGGTTTTGGGGCACTTGATTGGATTCCAGGAATAATGTGCCCTGAGCACAAAGAGCTCTTTTGATGTGTCTGTGCCATCGCTCCTCCCCTTTCCTCCTCACTTTACCTGGGATACACATTCTCCTTGTCTCCCAAGTTGGAAAAAATAACCCATGGAAGAGAGGAAAAAACAGCAGAGACAAAGTCAAGGGTTGGGGTTGGGGGGAAAACTGCAGTTCCTAGTCTGAGTTTGGTTACTGAAGTCTGGTTGTTCCAGAAGGAATAGGAGAAATGGAGTTTATATAATGTCTGTGACCAGACACTGGAAAATGTAATGACAAGATGCTTCTTGCTTGAATGTTGTCCCTTGAGGTATGGGTAATGAGTGAGTCTCCCAGCAAGGACCTGATACTTTCGAAGAGTCAGAAGAACTACAGATTACCAACCCCAGAAATTAGTGTGGATTTATATGCCTAATTTAGGCAGAGAATCTCATAGTGAGATCATTCATGGTACTAGAATATTCAAGAAAAATGAAGAGAAGGAAGACAGAGCCCCTGTTGCTAGAATGCCCTAAAAAAAAGTGGTAGTACAAGGAGTGTGGTTCTAGTACCAGCTGTATAAGGTACTCAGGTTGACAGCAGAAGGCAGTGGGCTAGTGGTAGTAGAGGGCTTCTTGAGGTCCCTCTGGGATCACTTGAATAGGCTATTTTATCCTTCTAGTCTTGCTTTCCTTATCTTCAAAAAGATGAACTTGAACTACATCAATATCAGCTCTGAGATTCTGTCTCAGAAATCTATTGCTGCCCCCCAATTAATTAATTAAGACAATAATCCACTTATTTAAATCTTCCTTAATTTCAATAATGTTCTAAAGATATCTGAGTAGAGGTTGTAAACATAAATTCATTACATTTACTCCAAGGTTTTATATTTTTGATGCTATCATAAATGGTTTACATTTTTAATTTGATTTTTTTATTATTTGTTGCCAGTACATAGAAATACAATTGAGTTTTATATATTGAATTTGAACACAATAACCTTATCAAATCACTGACTAATTCTAATATGTTATCAATAGATTCTCAGTCTGTTTCTTCTTCACTATCACATCTCAACTGGTAAGATCACAGGGGAGATGTTTTATATGTCAAGTTTCTCAGGTTGCAAGCAACAGATGTGACTCTGGTTAACTTAATTGTAAAGTAAGATTTGTCTTAAGGCTTCTGGATAGTTTTGTGAGTCACAGGAAACAATGAACTGTCAGACTTCAGAAAAGAACACGTACCGGAATAGCATTAGGAAATGAATCAAGTGTCTCTTTCGGATGGTCTAAGATTAACTCTGGACTTCCCTGTGTCACTCCTCTTAAGATTCAAATTCTTCAGAGAGCAAATCTTGGTCCCTACTTAGGTCTGACCATTGACCATGTTGCCAGTTAATTGATGGGCCCACCAAGTATGCATGCAATTCTGAAGGAGTGGTACCCCAAAGGGAATTCACCATGTTATTATAAGAAGAAGGGAGAACTGATGCTGGAGAAGCAAGATGACACATGGCCACCATGTATAGTATCTAATAAGACCTTTCTGTCTCTCACCCATCTTATCTGGTATGCAGATTAGCACTTAAATTTTGGTGATACTAATGGTAATGGAGAAGATTACCATCTCAGACAGCCCTATCTTCCTACCAAAAGCACTTGTGCTCAACATCAATGACCCACATTATTCATTTTTATATGAAAGTGGATTCATTGCCTAGCTAGTTTGCTTTCCTGGGCTTTAATAAATCTTCTTACTTACCTGGACTTTAATCAATTTCTTCTTCCTTATTAATATGCATTGTGCTGTTGAAATACATTTGATTAATAACCAAATGCATGTATGTTCTCTCTTACTTTCTTTCTTCTATCTTCTATCTCTTTCCAAGGGTGATGGTGTGTTTATTTTGCTGTGGTTACTTTGGAACAAGAGATCTAGTGTTTATGGTGATACAATCATAACTACATTGAATTCTATCTGCTTGTTGAACTGCTGACTCTGGGCTTGAGCACACTTAGTGTATAAATGATGTTTGTGGTGTTCCTAGGTGTTTTCAATCCATAAGAAAATGGATCGAGGTCATCATAATCAATTTTCGTAAGGAGAGAATTGCAATGAAAATAAAATGAGGTTAAAAGGCTCTTATCTTCGCCATCACTCATCTCTACCTTTGTTTATTGCCCTCTCTGGTTTTCATTAGCATGCTGACAACTGAAGCTATAGACATTTTTATCTACACTCCCACTACTGCGCTGATTTCAGTTCTAAGATATGAAACCTAATCTAAGCATTAGAAGGGAAGTTACAAACTGTAACTTTAAATTTCAGTTTACAGTATCCCCCAGCATGATTCCAGGAATTGAGTTGGGAGAGGTCCTGGGAATCAGAAACCAAACAACCACCTCATTCCTCCCCTAAAAAGACCTGAGGACATTTGAACAAAACTCATAAAGTACTGTTTCACAACATGTACTCTGAAAAGAATTGCAAGAGAACATCTCATCCATGCCCCTATTGGCAACTGCTTTTAACTAATCCCAGACAGAAGGAGGTTTCTCTTATTCTTCAAGATCACTTGAAGGACATTTCACAATTCCCCTGGCCACCTGTTTCAAAATATAAAAACTAAATGCCAGGAAAATCTTCCTCATATTCAAACACCAGTTCTTCCTTCAATTCAGATCATTTGGATATTAAAGTATAAAATTTCAGAACTGGAGGAGACTTTAAATACCATTTAGTCTAGAGGTTAACTCTGGTGACCCAGGAATTGAGACATTTTACTAGGGCCACAGAAAGCGTAATTTTTGAACTTTTTAATTAGTTGACAGTGCTTAAATATTGAAATATTCCCTTTTACAAAACCCATGTAACTGCATATCTTGAACAATCAAGAGATCTGGAAACACTGTGGCCCTTGTTCCCATGGCAACAATCAGAACTGGGCACTCCTCTTTCAACTGTGGTTGTAGGGGGAAGTAACCTCTAGTTCATCTGAGAGTCAACTAGGCCTTCTTATCTCATTTACCCTAAATGACTGGCCTTTATCAGCACCTAAGGTTGTGGCTCTTGCTTTTTGCTGATGAGAATATGAAGAACTGGTGTTTTCAAGCCAGAAAAATGGCTTGACTTCATTTTCAAGCCAGAAAAATGGCTTGACTGAATTCACCAGCTATAAGTGTGACAAGAACTGAAACCCAGGACTTATGCCTTTGTGTCCAATGCTCTTCTCCCATAGAACACCACTTTCAGGCTGTAGCCATGCTAAACTAGGGCAGCCGAAGAAAAAAAATTATAGAAAATGTAAAGCGACATAATAAAAGTCAAACCCTACAATTTTCATATGTCCTGTCACTTTTTAGAGCCCTTGGCTCAGCTCAGCACTGTGCTGATAGATGTGTGTCCTAAGATCATGAAGGAAGATAATTGGCTAACACCCAGTTGAGTAACAAAGGAAAGGTCCAATGGGAAAGGAAGGCTTAGAAGAAGCAATCCCATTTTTATTTTGAGGTCAGTGTGTGTGTGTATATATGTTTCATAGTTGGTTCTCAGCACTTTTACCAAAAAATATGTGGCATGCCCATTTCCAACTCCAAAGTATAGTATGGAAACAAAGAGAGGATTTACAGAGAATAGGAAGGTATGATGCAAGGGGGAGTTTTGTTTATCAAGAATGTAAAAAACAAAGATTCCAATCCAGGTGTATGTTTACAAGAGGTTGTTAAACTTAAAGGTCAATTTGTCGAAAATAAAAGTTGAATAGTAAATCTCTCAAGAGATTTTTCAAACTAGTTTTTAGGTACTAGACAGATATGATCTAAAACAGTCTTTTGAGCCTCTGAAAAGAGAGCAACCCCTGGGCAGAGCAAAAATTTTGTATTAAACCTCACTTGTAACATGAAAGAAAAACATAGGTTAAACATTAAGAAAACATGTATATCCAGCCGTACCTGACCACTGCAGTCAGTTTGGGTTTGGAATAGGCTAGCTATCCTATGCTCAAAACAGCTGAAGGACTAAGTACATCATTACAACCATCAGTTGTTTAGGCCAAATATCGACCAATCCTTTCAAGTGGTTTCTAGCCATGAATGTGGCTCAATATAGAGAAAAGTGGCCAAAAGAGGCTTTCATATTTCCTTCTTATAGCTTTTACTAACACCCAAGAAGGTTAGAGAAAGAGCCCTTCTTCTCAAAAGCAAAGACATGACTTGAGTTTGATATATTTGAGTTTATTTGGAGTTTGAGGGCATATAAATCTGTTTCCACCAAGACACTCACAATTGGCATTCATGGAGAATAGCTTTTTCTAGTTGGAAAAGTGGTAGAGAAAGACTTAGCTAAAAATTCTTTCTCAAGGTCAACTGATTTTTAATAAGCTTAGTGGTCTTTGTGGGTTACAAAACAAACTGATTAAAATTCATTCCCTCTCAGACCTTACCAGCCAAAGAGACTGAATTTCCCAGTTGACCACCTCCTCTCTCTCTCCTAACTTCCTCTTCAGAAAATTAGAAATAAATTAAAAGAGCATTCTGGAAGGGCCAAGTTGGTGCCTGGTGGTCTTAGGAAAATCATACTCAGTGGGCTGGTCCTCCCTTTTGCTATTGGTTGGATACCAGAAAAGTTTCTTAAATGAAGAATTTTTTTCATCTGATGACAGTGAAAACTTTTCTAATGAAACAAGAAGGCTGTCATATAAAATGGGGATGGCACTGCAGATCAGTGGAGAAAAGAGTAAGTGCTGAGATAATTGGTTACTAAAATGAAAAAAAACACTTTTAATTGAATCCCTACATCTCCCCTTAAACACAATTATATTTAATGTTGATTAAATACATAGATATGAAAAAGAAACAAAATATTTTAGAAGAAAGTATAGCATAATTAAAACCTTGGAGTGGGAAATAATTTTTAATAAATAATAGACACCAATTTTTAAAGCAATAACTTTTAAAAGGATTGATAAATTCACCTACATTAAAATAAATACAAAAATGTGACAAAAGATAAATAAAAGGTGAGAAGATAAGCAATAGATTGGCAGAAGATATTTACAAACATATAACAAACCAAAGGATAGTGTCCAGGATACCTAAAGGACTCCAAAAATTAATAAGTAAAACAACCATCAAAATATCTAACATGAATATAATTGAATCCCAGAAGCAAAGGAGAAAGAGATTAGGGCTAAATAAATATTTGAAGAAATAATGACCAAAAAACTTTCCAAATTTGGTCAAAAACAAATTCAGCAATCTCAACCAGCCCCAATCACAAATTTGATAAATTTAAAGAAATCCTTCTTAGACACATTATAATCAAACTGCTGAAAACTATGAATAAAGAACAAATATTGAAAGGAATTAGAGAAAAATTACACATTACATACAGGAGGCCAGTGATTTAAATGACAATGGAGTTCTCATTCGGAACTATGGAGGTGAGAACACAGTATGATAACATCTTTAAAGAGTTAAGAGAAAAAGCTATCAACCCAGAATTTTATATCCAGCAAAAATAG
Organism: Anoura caudifer; assembly: GCA_004027475.1. NCBI lineage: Eukaryota > Metazoa > Chordata > Mammalia > Chiroptera > Phyllostomidae > Anoura > Anoura caudifer. The sequence continues at coordinate 401,371 of PVKU01000293.1, forward strand.
TCTTCAAGCCCTGGCTGGCATGGTTCCCTAAGAACCCTGAAACACCAGTCCAAAAGAACCTATTCACCCCAATGTTCATAGCAGCACAATTTACAATAGCCAAGTGTTGGAAGCAACCTAGGTACCCATCAGTAAATGAATGAATCAAAAAACTATGGTACATTTACACAATGGAATTCTATGCAGCAGAAAGAAGGGGCTCCTACCCTTTGTGACAGCATGGATGGAACTGGAGAGCATTATGCTAAGTGAAATAAGCCAGGTGGTGAAAGACAAATACCATATGATCTCACCTTTAATAGGAACCTAATCAACAAAACAAACAAGCATAATATAACAAAGACACTGAAATTGAGAACAGGCTGGCAGTGACCAGAGGGGAGACGGGAGGGAATTTCAGGGGAAAAGGGGAAGGGCTTGCAAGAACGAGTATAAAGGACACATGGACAAAAACTAGGGGGGTGGAAATGGGAGGGAGGTGGGGAGGGCTGGGGAGTGAGCTGGGATGGGAGTAAAAGACAGAAAACTGTACATGAACAACAATTAAAATAAAATTTAAAAAAAAGAATAAAAAATAGTCTTCAGAAATGAAGGTAAAATAAAGATATTTTCAGATGAAGAAAATCTGAAAGCATCGCTGCTAACAAACCCACACTACAAGGAAATGCTGAAGGAAATTCCTTAAGTTATAAGAACAAAGTGCTAGAGTAAAACTTCATTTTCAGGAAATAATAGAGCATCAATCATGGTAAATGATAGGTATCTGGTGTATAATTCATGGTTCAACCAGAGAAATATAGAGATAGAAAGAAAGAGTTGGGAGGAGAGAATCATCACAAAGAATCGGCTTATACGCTTGTGGGGTCTGGCAGGTGATCGAGAAGGGAAGACAACATGCCTCCAAGGTGTGCAGTCTCTGAGCTCAGGAAAAACCTAAACCCTCCTGGGAAGGCCTAACCCAGAATAATGTTGCTTTTGAGTAAAGTCAACTGGTTATATTAGGGACTTTAGTTATAGCCACTAAATCCCTTTGAATCAGCCTTTAGATCAGTGTTTGACTTTGCAGTTTGACCTACCCAAACTAACATATCAAAAACACATCTGGGTAAGTATAAAGCACCATTTTATTTCCTCTTAAGCCCTTTAAAACACCTATATTGGTGGGATTTTCCATGTATATAGATGTAATACATATGACACTGTAATATAAAGAATGGTGGGTATGAAATAAAGGGACCCATAGGGTTGACATTTTCTATATTTTGCATGAGTGGTAATATTAACTCTTAATAGACTATGGATTTATACATTTTACAAAGATCTAAAACAACCACTAACAATATACAGTAATGTATAGTTTTAATTGTAGGCTGATTGGTGCATACAAGGGTATTTATTCAAGTATGCATTGCACCTTCATGTATGCCTGAAATATTTGTGATTTTAAAACTTAGCTAGGCACTGGAGTCTCAAATATGGCTGCTAGGCAAAAGATGGAGGCTTCAGTCATAATGAGGGAACAGACGCCCTTGCTGAATGCCCTCAACTGTTTTTGACTTCTGGAGGGGCGGGCCATGATTACAGCTGCGATTAGGTGACTCACTATAATTATGTTTTGTTGAAATTGAATTTATTGAAGCATGAATCATTCTGCCCAAGTCCTACCTAATTGCTCCAAACACCGTGGATGGGAAGGATGGCAGAGGAGTTTCCCGTGGAGGTCATTACAGAATGGATGTGCACGTGCGTGTTCACGCCTGCACACACACGCGCCGCACACACACCTTGCAAAGAAAGCCAGCAGAGCTGCCTCCACCTCCATGGTAATGTGACGTTGGCAGGGAATGTTTGTAGGTTTCCCTGTGGTTTCATTCTGCTTCCCACGCCCCTCCTTGTATTTATGAGCAACTCACTATTTGGCTACTTTGCTGGCTGGAGGTCTCTGTGTCTCAGACTGGCCCCTCTTTGGCTGTTGTCTAGTTCTTCAAAGCTGCTGATGGGCAGATTGTATCCCTCTTCTCCCAGCTCAGACCCCCTACTTCCTAGTGGGTATCTTGGTATCTTAGGGAAGCCCTGGGAGCTGTGCCCCAGCTGCAGAACTGTAATTTAAATCCACATGGGCGCTCTGGGGAGGCAAACAGCGAGCCCATGGTGAGTGTGGTGGGAACCCATGTAGCCTCCAGCTCTGCAGCTGGTATACAGGGAGGAGTGGTGGTGGGGACAGATTCGGGTTCTTAAACACTGTGAGTCACCAAAAGTCTCACACAAGCAAAAAGTTTAGAACCTTTCTCCTGCCTCCCAACTGTGCAGATCAGTTCACCTTGAGTCATTTGTTCATTGTTTGTTTATCTTTATGTCATACAAGTTAAACAAATGAAACGGGCTAGCAGGTTGTGTACAGGCATGACTGAGAGCAAACTGACAGTTTTTCCTCTAGAATAGGCTGCAGAGACAAACTCCATCACCAGGATAACAATGAGAGCAAACACTTTTACACCTCTTGCTAGGAACCAGGCACTGTTCAACCACATTTTAGTTCATTGACACTTGACAGCAACTCAGTGGAGTGGATGCTTTTCCTAGCAGCACTTTGCATATGAGGAAATTAAGGCACGGAAAGGCTAAGTAACCTGCTCATATTAACTTAGCTGGTAGGTGGAAGAGGCCAGACTCTAACTCAGATTGTCTAGTCCTAGATTCTTCACTGCTCCCCTGCATGCTTTGCACATGACAGACACCATGTGGGGTGCTTCACCAAATCATCTGACAAGCTTCAAAGCAACCCACATTTGACAATGAGAAAACTAAGGCTGATAGAGGCAACATAAGTTGTGAAGATGACATAAACAGTAAGTGAAATAGTCAAATCTGGAGGTTTGTGTTCAAATGCCCTGCCACCTGTGAAAGCCAAAGCAGAGAAATGCACAAGGCAGAGTAGTCACGATAGACAGCCGATGGCCGGCAAAGCTGTGTTCCATCCAACTGCTCATTGGAAGGTGCTCCAGGCAGGCTCCCAGGCTCCCTCATCTGCCTCTGTTTCAAAGGTTTGATCATGGGAGTCTTTCTAAATACTCTATCTTCTCTTGCAACCATCTCCTAAATGTCATTCTTAAACACAAGAGTGAAACTGGCATTTTAAAAATCCATTGTCTGATTCTTTTAAATCTTGAATTTCTACTTGCTAGAGTCAACTATTAAAGAGTAAGTGCTCCAGGGAGAAGTTAACATTTTAAACCCCTGTTGACAAACTTTGGGGAGAACTGGCTGACTGGTAACTGACCTCTGGGTATAGATTCACAGCAGACATTTGGAGAATCAAAGAGGCAGCAGGGAATGGCAGTGAGGTCAGAGACAGGCTTCACCACCTTACTACTCACTACCCAGTTATCCTGGGAACAAGTCTGTGCTCTTTTTCTTCTCATTCTGGTTTGTTGCCTCTGAAAACACCACTGACTCAAAGCTGACAGACAAGCAGTAATGCTGGAGATCCTTGCAGATGTGAATGTCAGAGTGCCAAGGGCTCAAGATCCAGCTCATTTTACAGACCAGAAAACTGAGACCTCAATGGCTACATCATTGTCTATGGTTACACAGCTGGACAGAATCATAGCCAGTAATAAAACTCAGAAATAAGGTCCTGAGAAAATCAACAGCCCTGGACAGCTAAAGGAACAGGCATCCATCCAGTCCTCTGACTTTCTCTGTTCAATATACATTCCTCTGCTTTAATATCCATAACTGGGACTCAATGGGGTCTTGTTTAAGCAGTCAATTTAAAGTGATGAGTGAGCCTCTCACCTGGAAAGTAAAGCTGGGACCAGAATATTAACAACACAGAAATTACCAAACACTCTGTATATGTAGATTTTATAGAGATCTATAAGTTTGTGGGTGTGATGAAGGTCTAAAATGAGTATTTTTGTCATTGCTTTTAAAATTAAAATTAAAGAAAAAAGCATAGTCATATGTTTCAATGAACGGAAAAAGATAAAGAAAATTCCAAGGAACAAAGGAGAATAAAAATTCAGGAGAAGTAAGAAGTCAGGAATGGAGGTGACCAAAAAATGTAACTTACTGTGAGTTTACCTGTACTACCCTAACTATAGCAAGGGAGTTGTATTTAAGTAGAATAAGGATTTGGGAAAGCTCCATCAATATAGGATTTAAATTGCAACAGTTTTTAAACTAGCATCAGAATGCATACAACTCTAAATCAATATGTACTACTGATATTGTTTCTCAAGGTACCATCTTTATCTAACATCACCTCATTCCCTTTCCCCATCTTCAGTAACGATGCCTTAGTCTGCCCGATAGCAGGCTTATAACTTAAAAGTACCTTCTTTCTTCCTCTCCCTTCACCCATATCTATTCTATATCAAAACCCTACCAACACCACAGTGGGTGGCTGAACATGATCACAGTAGATTCAGATGTGATTTGTGTGTTATTGCAATACACTGAGTTTAACCTAAGACAATCCAATCCACATGCAAATAAAAACAATAAATTCCCATCCTTACTTTTCAACATGTAAATTGGACAAAACAAATTAGATTGGTGGAACCATTTATTTCCATCTGGTTGTCATAGGACATGCAGCCTCAGCAAAGTTTTCTTGGACTTCACTTCCCTCCAGCTCCACAGTGCTTTCCCTCTCTCCCGTTTCTTCACTACCAGATGCCTGAAGTCATCTTCAATTTATCTCCATCATCCCCTATCTTCCTCTCTCTTTAACTACTATGACCTAACTCATTTAGATTTAGATCCAGGGAAATTGAGCCACAATTTCACCATTTGTACGTCTTGCCTCAAACCAACAAGTAGTCATTAATATGCTACCACATGTAAACAGGAGACAAAGTAAATGCTTTTTATCTAAATATTTGAGACATTGGTAAATAGAAAATTTCTTCATCTCATGAGGACATGTATTTGAGCAGACCTTGAGTAAGAGAAGATGGGTTGAGGAAGTTTCATATATACTTTTTGGGAAAGATTGCCAAAACCTTACTAGGGCCATCTGGGAATTTAGGGTTATCTGTACCAGAGAATAGAACATATAAAACTTGAACTCCAGAAGATCAGGCATCGCTCTCCATGCACCTATCAGCATGTATGTGCAGATGATCACTCCAGGGAGAGGGGGCTTGGGCAGCTGGTGGATTTACTGAGACATCTTGAACTATTTTTTTTTTTGAATGTGTGCATCTATCAGCATGTATATGCAGATGATCACTCCAGGAAAGGGGGCTTGGGCAGCTGGCTGGATTTACCAAGACATCTTAAACTATTTTTTGAATGTTTGGGAGTTTGGCAAATAAATGCATTGTGCCCCAAGCACCTTCTCCCCTTCATTTAAAACCCATGTGTTTTGGAGAGGAAATTTAATCCTTATGTTCCTCATCCACTTACACTTAACCCATCAAAATCCAACTTGGTGGGAACTGTTAGAGGCCCATGAGCCTTCTGAACCTTGTGTAATAAACCACTTGAAGCCATCTTTTCTTTGAATCTCAGAAACCACAGTAAGAAACTATTTTTAGTGGCTTTAGACAGGGGAGCAAGACGAGATTTTGATTTTGCCCTCAGATTTCACCACAGCCAACAAATTCTAACTGTGGTCAGACACATTGCTATACCTTATATTTAGTTCTTGCCAATAACCTGAGATACAGGGACCACCATTTTGTGAAAAGTCAACAAATACAGACTGAGATCCAACTCCACTATGTGCTGAGCACTGTGTGGGGCTCAGGCACTGGGTCCAAGTGCCCTCACCAGTGCCTTTCTCTCCTCTGGATCCCTGAGAAGCTCTCTTTCCCTCTGCTACAGTCTAAACATACTGGAGCTATTGTTCATTTGTAAAGACTGGTGAAGAATGGTGGAGAAGAGAAAACTGTTGGGAAATAGAATCCTATACAGGCAAACAGAGCCTGATAACCTAAACACTGATGGTGTGGATTATGAGGACATTTGTGGGATGTGATCAAAGTTCACACGGTCCATATGTGTGAACACCCACAATTGTCTTTTTACACTACTTCAACCCTAATGTGGAAATTAAGGTAGCTTTTTGCCAACTCAATTACCTACTCCAGTCATCAGTAGATGAAAGAAGAGTCGTAACTAATATGAAAGCAATTATTATCCAAATTTGGCTTTTGATTATTCTGTAATGATCATAGGTAAATTCAAACATCTAATTTCTTCTTTGCCTGGGCCTGAGTCTTACCAACATGTGGGAGACAGAGACAGAGAACAATTTATTTCTAGTGCACCTGCCCCTGGTTTCTTGCCCAACTGGATAAATGCTAAGATAAAATGCCAGGTGATCCCGACCTGTTCACAGATACCCCATTCACAGACAATCAGGCTCTAACTGTTCCCACTGCAGCGCCAGCCAGGTCTTAGGATTTCCTGACTGTGTCTTCCACCTTCCCCACCTGGTGTTTCATTAAGATCAGAGTGCTCATAAACATCATTCCTGGAGCTCACATTTCCCCCACACCCCTCAAGGCACACTAGGTCTTTCCCCTGAGTCCCACTACTCATAACATATGGAGGGGGAAAGAAGGGCATAAGAGTGTTCTTCCACCTTTCCACTGAGACCACTGTGTTGTTTATGCCATTTCATTTCATCCAGAACCCTACTCTGGACTACTGAGCTATTCAACATTCACTAATTTTGACTTACGAAAGTATACTTTCCAACAAAACAGGGACTGGGTTTTTATTGTTTCTCCCTGGTCTCTGAGCAACATACACCATCACAGGAGAAAGGCCTGATGCTTCTCTTGTCCATTCAGTCCCAAAATGGAAAAAAAAATAATAATAATTTATTTCTCCAGAAAGATAAACAAAAATTAGATTAAAGGAGGGAATTCCTGAGTTGGAAGAGACCACCTATCTGACTAGAATGAAAATAGGCTACAATGCGGCCAAGTACATGAAATCCCACCACATTGTCCCTGACATGAGTTGTTTGGTCTGAATGGCCTCCAGCCTGGGGAGCTGTCATATGTGGGGTACTTCAGGCTTTGAAATTGGACTGACCTGTGCTCAAATCACAGCCCTGCATTTTTACTAGCTGCGTCACCCATCTTTAAGAGCAACAGGGATTACCACCTACAAAAGAGGAATAATACCTTCTTCACAGGGTTGACATGAAGACCAAATGGACTCTGTACTCAAAGTGTAGAGTTGGTACACAGTGGAAGGTAGTGGAGTGGTAGCTATGAAATATCTAGCCCTCACACCTTTCTGTTTTTCCAGGAATTTTCATTGGTTGCTCTTCCAAATTAAAGACTGAAAGTTACTGTTACTGTCAAATGTTACCTAAAAGAAATGACAGTGAACTTTTTCAGTGAATGTCTTCTTCAGATATATTAGCATGTCAGCCTTTCTTTCTAATATGATAAGGACATGAGATAGATAGATTTTAATGACTAGAAGAAAAGGGGGCAATGGAACACAAGATGATGCTGTGAAAAGATAAACTAAAGCACCTTGGCTGCTGTGGCTCAGTGGATTTGAGTGCTGGCCTGCGAACCAAAGGGTCACAGATTCAATTCCCAGTCGGGGCACTTGCCTGGGTTGCAGGTCAGGTTTGTGTGAGGTAACCAAACATTGATGTTTCTCTCCCTCTCTTTCTCCCTCCCTTCTCCTCTCTCTAGAAATAAATAGATAAAATATTTTTTAAAAGATAAAGCGTAATAAATTTTTAAGAGTGTACTTGAGAAAAAACTGATTTGAATTGGACGACCATAGGTGATTAAGAGTGGTGAACCAACAGGAGCTGGAGGAAAGACTTTTTGTAGAAGAAACTTGGAAGCAATACATAGCTATAACACAAGCAGTTACATTATTTGGGAATTCACAACTATTTGATTATTTGTGATTGGTTGTCTCCAGTTTTTTATTTCTTAACCTTGAGGCATGCCAGGCTTAGCTCTTGTTTGCTTACATAGTCTACTAAGGCATTAAAGCCACCTCAGTCTAATGACCTCCTCATTTAGTTAATTTAACACTTGGAAAACAAATTCAAATGGGCACGCATTGTTGAGGTTCCAGGAAGTCAGGATGCCCAGTGACAATGGGGAGCCCGAGCAAAGTGAAATGGCAGTAGGGATGAGGAACACTGCATAAGGAAAATTTTCACAATTTTGCTTGGGATCCCAGGATGAAGTTCTACCGCCATCCATCTGTGCTTCCATCACGGATATTACTACCTCCCCCAGGTCAGCAGATGCCTTCTTGAGCAACTCTCCAGGATTCTCATTTCTTCACATGGTTCTTCCCAGCAGTGTATATAGTAGGAGTAGAATAAATGGGGATGGATGATCAGGGACCCAATGGCAGCTCTAGACCTCTGTAGACCCACAGACAACATTCTCAGCCCTTACCAAGCAGGGTCTTTATATTGCTCTTCTATGACAAATACAGAGCAGTAGAGTCCCTACTCAGAAACCTCAGCCTGGTCACAGGATATAAAATAACTGCTTGAACCATCCTACCTAAATCATGAACATTGCCACACACACCTGCCTCATCAGGAAGGGGAAAGGAGTCAATGGGATTCTGGCAGCACGGGGAGATTAAAGGGTTTGGATAAGTGCTACCTTAGTGATTGTTTTCTGGAACCTGATAAATTTGCAGACCACATCAAAGTTCCCTTACTGCTAGGCTAGAAGAGTTCCACCCACAGGTGCATTGGTTTTATGAGAAAGTTATTTGATGGGGGACCCACGCATTTCGTAATGGTCTTCCATTCTGTGAAGAATTGATTTATATAAGATGGCATCAAGCTATTCTTCGGGACTGCTGAGAACAAAAGGAGTGTGCTGAGACTGGCTGCGAGAATAAACATATTTAAAAATGGCAATTATAAAGTCTGAAAGAGAGGGAGAGTGTGATATCATGCAAATTCTTGTTGTGTGTTTTCTTTCCTGTATCTTGTAAGATCTAAGGATATGAGAAATAAAAGAATAAGGGAAGAAAACTCTTCATCTAGTCTTCCTGAAAAGAATGCTGATTTGAAAAAGGCTTTTCTTGGAGTACAGTAAGGATAGTGTGGTTGGACAGTGGGTAAGAGGATTTTGAGAAGATGTTAAAACTAGGGCCATATTGGTCTCCCAAAAGCTTCAGTTTTCTTGGCCAAAATTATTTCTTTATTTTCTTTTGACTTAGAAGTACTGAAGAAGAAACTTTGATTTCTTCTACTGCAGCCCAGGTAGGTTCCCATTGACCACTGACCTTAAGTCGCATTGAAGTCCAATGACCATTCTACAATGAGTTATTTACCATTCACCCCTGCTCCATTCCATTTTCTGCCATTAATGCCAGTCCTGCTCTCTGGCCATCTGATGCCCAGATTGTTTATTCAGGTTCCCTTTGCAGCTTGTCTTAGATGGTTTGGATGTGGCCAGTGGAAGACATGCCAGGATATTAAAAGTTAGAGAGTTGATGTCAGTGAAATGGTAAGATAAGCACTTCCAAAAAAATGTCCCCCCCTCCAAAAAGCAACAAAAAATTTGCAAAAAAACTATCACAATTAGTTTTATGACAACTCTGAAAAATAATCAAAGGTTCATAGCAACCCAGTAGCTTCAATTCAAGAAAAATGGCTGAATCTCAGTGAGAACCTAGTCCTATTCCCACCCCCTAGCTTAGTTATAGCCTTGAAAAATAGCATCCTGCATTCTGAAGCCTGACAGAGGACAATAAAACTGGAGCTCGTTCAAAGACTCATTCCCAAAGAACAATAACTCTTTGACCTGTCTCATGGTTCTCTAGTAGACCCCAACTAAAAAACTTCTTTTCACTCAAAAGTTTTCCTTTCTCTCTGGGTGCCTCAACTTCTTCGTTTCTTTAATCCTTCTGACACTTACTGAAGTAGTCCCTTCATTAGTCTCAGGCCATGTCAGTGGCTTCTCTTTCCTCATAGGAACTGACTGGTACTGATAATGAAGCCATATTTTTGTCGCTTCAATAATCTGGAATGGGCTCCTATGGAGGATGGATAGGACAAAAGGATTCTTGAGGAATACTGATGTTTTCCAGTATTCTATACTCAGCCCCATTGTCTTCCCATTCTCTACTCTCTGGGGAAATTTTATCTCTCACAGTGGCTTCAGCTCTCTGTACCTATAACTGCTCAGCTTAGAATTTCTGTCTCTAATTCAATTCCTGACTTTTAGACAGACCTTTCTAATGGTATAATTAAGGTTTCCCCATGAATATTTTACAGATATCTCAACACGGAATGCACACTTAGCAATATTAGTGGATGGCACCAACATCTATCCATTAACTCAAATTAGATACCTCAACATTATCTTCGAGTCCACGCTTTTCTCATTGTCCAAATAGGCCTCAAATCCCACTTATACTTTGCAGATGTTTAGGAGGAGTAGGCCTTCAATTTCTGTTTTTATCATCTTAAGTTCCTACTTCTAGATAACCTCTCTACTACCAGTTTTTTCTTCGTAGGACTTGTTCTTACATATCCACAATAATATGATCACTCTCAAGAAATTTAACATTGATGTTATAATATCATCAATTTACAATAAATATTCAAATTTTCCCAGTTAACCTAATAATATCATTAATGGTTAGTTTCTCTCTCTCTCTCTCTCTTTTTTTTTTTTTTGGTAACGCTTATTTATTTATTTATTTATTTATTTTTCCCTTTGTTTCACAGGCCAGCACTCAATCCACTGAGCCACACCCAGGGCTCTCTTTCGCTTGTTAGTTCAGTTTGTTCATTACATTCTACAGATCAGTGAAATTCATATGATATTTTTCTTTATCTGACTGGCTTATTTTACTTAGTATAATGTTCTCTACATCCACTATGTTGTTTCAAAGGGTAAAAATTTCTTTATTTTTTGTGGCTAAATAGTATTCCACTGTATAACTGTCTCACAGTTGTTTTATCCACTCATCTATTGATGGATACCTGGGCTGCTTCCATATCTTGGTGATTGTAAATAACACTACAGTAAACATAAAGTGCTTATGTTCTTTCAAATTAGTGTTTGGGTTTGTTTGTTTGTTTTTTGATAGTCCCAGAAGTGGGGTTGCTGGACCAAAGGCAGATCTACTTTTAATTATTTGAGGCATCTCCATACTGCCTTCCACAGTGGCCGCATCAACCTTCATTCCCACCAACAGTGTGAAAGGGTTTCCCTTTCTACACATCCTCACCACCACTTGTTTGTTGATTGATTTATTGATAGTGATTCTGACTGGCATGAGGTGATGTGTCATTGTGGTTTTAATTTGCATTTATCTGATGATTAGTGACATTGAGCATCTTTTCATATGTCTATTGGTCATCTCTATGTCATTTTGGAGAAATGTCTATTCATGTTCTTTGCCCATTTTTAATTGGATTCTTTGTCTTCTTGGTATTGAGTAGTATTAATTTCTCTTTTTAAAATTTATTTTAATTGTTGTTCTTGTACACTTTTCTGTCTTTTGCTCCCATTCCAGCCCACCGCCCCAGCCCTCCCCACCTCCCTCCCATTTCCACCCCCACTAGTTTTTGTCCATTTGTCCTTTATACTTGTTGGTTAGTTTCAATCAAAAGTCAAATCTAGTATCACAGATTATAGTTAGTTCCCATGTCCCTTTATTCTTCATTAACAATTCCCTCACTTCTTTTTTCTTTCATGAGAGAGATTTTGCAACACCTTGGCCAGTTCTTCGGTAGCCAATCCCATAAATATAGATTTTTATGATTGTTTTTTCATATTTAAATTCTGAGTTGACACATTGGGCAAGAATATAACATAGATAGTGTTGGATTTTTCTCGGTGAATCATATCAGGAAACAATATAATGTCAGATTATCCCATTGTGGGTAATACAGTTCGATTACTGGTTAAGATGATGTCCAACCAATATTTTCCAAAATAGAAAAAAAAAACTTTATTTTGTCATTGGTAAGTTACTCGTGAGGTTAAACTTTAAGACTGAATTAATACCTTGTTACTCAAGAGTCTTTCACCAAATGATTTTAGTATCCATTGTTGATACTTGCCTGAATCATTAAAAAAGTTTATTTTCTAACTCTATCATTTGTTCTACATTTCACTAGCATTTTTTAAAAGAACTCTTCTTCATCCCCCTACCTCATTTTGTTTTATTTCACTGTTTGTTTGTTTTTAAATATCATTATTTTTAATTCAATCCAATGAAAGACATTATTATAATTATTGTTTTGATGCTGAATGTTTTCCTAATTCGGCCAGTGGTTACTACTTCAAGCTGGCTCCTGTATTCATTTAGTATGTTTCCACTGGTTTTTTAACTTTTTTTTTTTTTTTTTTGCTTTCTAGAACAATATGATATTCCAGATGCAACTCATACTTTTCTTCCCTCATATCTAATTAAACAGAGCTAAGAAATGTAAGTTTAAATTATGTGTTCATTCTGATACCTTCAAATCCAAGGCAGAGAGTTCTTCATCTCCTCCCATTCTGTGTCCGTAGGTCCATTCTCTCATGATAAAAACCCTGGCTCCTAATAACATCCGATGTTGACTCATTTCCCCTGTCCTACAATTTCACACAAAGGAGCATGGGAATTGCTGTACCAATACCACAACCTATAACAAACCTACCAAGTAAAATCTAAACTTTTTGCAAATATTTTTTGCCATTAAGCTATATGCCACAAAGCATGTGCAGCCAGAGTTCTGTGTTCAGTGTGTTGGGTTAATTCTTTCTTTTCTGTTATCAATTGCTTATACAACAGGATTCATTTTCTCTTTTTGCTCAGTTGGTGAGGGGATTGGAGGGAGGGGAGTTGCTCTTGTTTATTTAATCTTATTTTGAGTATTCATAATATTATCATAACTTAGGAGTCAAAACAACCTCAAAAGGTATGATGCTGCTTCCTCATCCTCTCTGCTCTTTCCCCGTTTTGCGTGCTACACCTGTTACACAGGCAACCTTTTCATTAGCTTTTGGTTTTTTCTTCCCATGTTTCTTTTTTCAAAAAGAAATGTGTGTGTGTTCTTCATTCTTATTTTCCCTCCTCTATTACATACCAACTAGCCTACTATATGTACTCTTTTTCACTTTGTATTTTTTATTTGAAACATATCCTAGAAATAACTAAACAACTAACAGAGATCTTCCCCTAATTTTTTTGCAGTTGAATAGTTACTCTGAAGTGAAGATGTACCGTACCTTATTTAACCAATATTTTATGCATTGGTATTAATGTTGTTTTCATTATTTTACTTCTACAAATAATAGTTTGATGAATAACCTTGTGCACATTTGTTTTGTTTTTGAAGGCTAGCTACAGGGTGGAGTTCCAGGGGTCAGACTGCTGGGTCAAAGAGTAAATGCTGAACAATGGTTTTGAAATTGCTATATTTTCCTTTAAATAGATTCAATCATTTAACTTTTACCAGCAGCGTATGTGCCTGCAGCATAGACTGAAATTCATCTACCAAAATTCATATGTGGAAGCCTTGATCCCTGGTACCTCAGAATGTGACTGTAGTTGGAGGTAAGGCCTTTAAAGAGGAGATAAAGTTAAAGTAAGGCTGTTTAGGTAATCCCTAATCCAATGTAATTAGCGCCATAAATGGAGAAAATCTGAATACACAAAGAGATACCAGGGAGGCACAGGCACCAAGGAAAGACTATCTAGTGAGGAGGCAGCCATCCATCAGCAAAGGCAAGAGGCCTCAGAAGAAATCAAACCTACCAACAACTTCATCCAGGACTCCCAAGCTCAAGAACTGTAAGGAAATAATTTATTCATTTATTCAAATTTTTTTGCTGCACAAAGCTTCAGTTTATTTTTCAGTTGCAAATAAATTTATGTTGCTTAAGCCACCCAGTTTGTGGTGTTTCGTTATGGCAGCCCTGGCAGGCTAATACAGTCTGTTTCTCCACAGCCTCACCAACATGGTGTTGTTAACTTGGTTAATCTTTCCAATTTGAGCTGTGGAAAAAAGTAGTTTTAATCTGCATTACTTTCCTTCAGAGTGCAGTTGAGTGTCATTTCATGTGTTTAAGGATTGCTTTTCCATGGTTTTGTGGAAATTGATTTTTGGTTTTATTTCTTAATTTTTTTAAATACTTTATATACTAAAGAGACAACCACTTACTTCTCCTACATCATATTGCATCCATATTTTCTCCCAATGAGCACTTCTTATTTGATTTTGCTTACTTTTTGCCAAGCAATTCTTTCTTAATTTTATGTAGTAGAATGTATCGATCATTTCTGCATATGGATTTTGAGTCATATTCAGAAAACATTTTCTCACACTCAAGTTACAAAACATTCACCCATGTTTTCTTCTAGTATTTTCAAGATTTGCTTATTTTGTGTTTTTACATTTCTCTCTCTCACTCTTTTAAAGTTTTTAGCATATGGTGTAAGGTATGAATGCACTTTTATTTTTGTTCAAATGGCTATCAGCTGTTCCAACACCATTTATTTAAAAGTCCACCTTATCTCCAGTGATTTAAATGCCACCTTTATCAAGCAATACATTTGTGTTCATACTTGAATTTACATCGGGACTTTCTATCCAGTTCCTCTAATTTCTCTATTCATGTGCCTGCCCCACACTGTGTTCGCCTTCGAGTAGTTACAGTACGTTGCAAGATCAAGTAAGATCGTTTTCCTTCATTGCTTCCTCCTTACCCCTGCCCAAGATTTCCTGGCTAGTCTTGCATGTTTATTTTTGACATGACTTTAAAATCTACTTATTTATTTCCAGAAACAAAATTGTTGGCATTTTTCTTGCAATTGGGTTAAATTTAGATATTAACTTGGGAAGAATAGACATCTGAATTATGCTGACTAGTTAGAACAACAAATGCCTTTTTACTTGCTCAAGTATACTTTTGTGTCTTTCAAGAGCACTTTAAAATTTTACTCATTTGGATTTTGCATAGTTTTTTTAATTTTGCCTTTTTTGCAATTATAAATGAGTTTTTCCTGTTACACTGTATTCCTATTAATAAGGTGAATTACATTAATGAGCTTCCTCATACTGAAATTCTTTGCATTCCCGAACTTTAGCATCTAAGTTTCATTTTATTAGGTAGTTTGGAATTCTTTTCACTAGAGTTTTATTTAAGTTTTGCATCAATATTTATAAGAGAAATTGGTCATGTAGTTTCCTACATACTACATTATTATCATTATGATTATTAATTTATTAGAGTTAAGCATCATCTTTACACTTCCTAAAAATTTGGAAGTTCACTTTCATTTTTTATTTTCCAGAATAATTTCTGCATCATTGAGGTTATCTGCTCTTTAAAGACTTATAGAATTCCCCTGTGCCACCACCTGGGGCTAGTGTTTCTATATGGTATAGTTTGTTGAAAACTTTCTCCATCTTTTTCCTCCATGGAGAGTAGTCTGTTTAAGCTTTCTATCTTAAATGTGATCTATTCAGATAAATTACATTTCATAGAGAATAAAATATTTCCGTTTTCAAATGTTTTTACATAGACTTTTGCAAAGTAGTCCACTTAATGATTTATTTTTATCTTTACGACAGTTATTTCCCTCCAGTCTTCCCTTATTTTGTATGTTTGTCCTTTGCCTTTTTTTCTTAACTAGGTGAGCTATTGATATGTCTATTTTCCTTTTTTTCAAAAACAAGGACATTTTGATTCATCTATTAGTCCTCTTTTACTGTTTTCTACTACATTAACTGCTTTTTCTATATTATCTACTTTCTTGTGCTTTTTAAAATTTACTTTGTGAGATTTTTATATTTTAGAGTTGGAATTAAGTGTGTTTATTTTAATTATTTTTATTAATGTAAGTATTTAAGACCATGTGTTATCCTCACATTATTGCTTTAATTGTATCTCATAAATTCTGATGTGCATATTTTTCATTTTGATTGTTGTTTTTGCCAATTCTGCAATTTTGGTTTAAATACCTGCTTTTTTCCAATAGTGGCTTAATAGAAAATCATTGTTTAATTTCTAGGTAGAAGGACCTTTTTAAAATTTTGTTATTAGTTCTTGCACTATGGCACTTGCTAAGACTTTCTTGGTGACCCAATATGTGGTCAATTTTTATGAACATTCTATTTGTGCTTAAAAAGAGGTTATTTTCTGTATATCATCAAGATTTAAAACTTGACATATAGTCATAATACCTACCTTACTATTATGTTGATTAGCTTATTATACCTTCCTTTATTTTATTGTTTCCATTTTTTAGAATATCTTTGTTAATTCCTTTATTTTTAGCCTTTCTGAATGACTTTGTTACAAGTGTATCTCTTATGTATCTCATAGAACTGACTTTTGCTGTGAGTCAATTTGATCATATTTTTAATGAGTTATGCAATGTATGAATAAACTTAATATAACAAATATGCTTTACTAATATGACTGATGTGCTTGATCTCAATTCATATTTGTGTGAAATTGTGCATATCATGTTTCTTTTCTGTGTGGCTTTTTTTCTGTGCCCCATTTTATATTTATTGAAGTATTTAGGAAGGTTGGTATTTTCACTGCAGCAACTACCTTTTTACTAATACCTTTCATAATGCCCTTATTCCCTTTTTTCTTATTTACCCTCTACTTATGGGTTTTCGTGCTTTAAATGACAGTGTTTGCTTTCACCCACTATCTGTGCAACAATGTTCTACTTCAGCATTATCACAATGTATCAGTTATACTGTTGCTTCACTCTTGTCCTCATCTTTCTCTTAGGTACAGGCTTACACTGAAATATATTCAAACATCCATTTGCCAAAGTTTCCCAGTCCTGGCCCTATCTTGGTTGAATAACATTCACCCTCAAGTAGATCCCTCACAGAAGAATAGCAAGTGTTCTTTTGAGTTTTTGCACATCAAAAACTGCTTCTCACAGTCTTGATCCGCAAAGATGAGCTATTCTACATTTTAAAATACTTGAATCACACTTCCTTCAGTTTCTTGAAAATGTAACTGCTTTGTTCTCTGATTTAATATAAGTCTGATCCTTACTTGATTTTTCTTTCTTATGTAAGTGATTCGGTCTTTTTGCCTGGAAACCTACAGAATTGTTTTCTTTATCTTTAAAGTCTAATATTTTCCCAACATATGTTTTGTATTTCATCATACCAGATTTATTTTCCCAGAAAACTGTGGGCCCTTTTAAAATGCAGTTTCAAGTCCTCTTTTAATTTTAGAACGTTTCTTAACTTATAGCTTAAAATACTAATTATTTCTCATTTTGAGACTAGTCTTTTTCGGACTCTTCTGAGCCTATCTTCTGTCATTTATTTTTTCTCTGATCTTTGGTGCTTCATTCCTTATTTATTTTTCACCCTCTTAGCTCTTTTTCAGATGGTTCAGAAAGTCTCCTACATTGTCAGTCAAATCCATTGTTCTACCAGTACCTTATCATTTCTTTTTTGCAAATGCTTTTGCAAAAAGCATTTATTTTTAAGATGATTTTGTCTTTTTCTTATTCCCAAGTTCATTCAACTCTTATTGCACTCTCTTTTTTAAATCTCTTTCTGTTTTAAACTTGGAACTCCTGATTTCAGTTTTTGTTTCATATTTTCAAATGCTTGTTTTTAGGATACTGATTCAGTTTGGGTGTGAAGGTTTCCTTCTGCTTCATGTTGGATGTTGATAGGAGCCTTTGCATCTGCTAAACTGTTCGGGTTCCCATATTTTGTTTTTCTGGTGGCCTTGTATGGATATTGCCTGCCATTTTCTGTTCATTTTTAAGTGTTTACATACAACTGCCTGGAGGCACAATTATGGCATTTGGGTGACTGGCAATGTTTCTTGGTTCAAGAGCACCCTCTTCTGTTGGTACAGAAAAATGTACCATTCTTGCACGGATGGCAATTTGGTGAGGAGGGATCCCTGTATCTTCTGGCTTCTGAGATTCACCTTTGTTTGGCGGACACTCTCACTTCCTTGTTTCCCTTCACTGACAAGCTTCTCAGAGCACCCCTGCCACGGGGCCTCCTCTCCTCCAGTTCCCACACTGCCAGCCCTGACCCACGCACTGGCGAGCCCTTCCATTCAATTCCCCAGAAACCAGCCTTTTCAGCTAACTTGTCTCAGAGTTGTTCTTGTTACTTTTCACTCAGGTGTTAACTCCTCTTTCTGGGGTCATTTTATCTGTAGTTCTGCCCCACCAAGGCCCCCAGACCCCTCTCTTCTTTTCCATGTCTTCTACTGAGTCTTTGTTCCAGAATGATGTGGTCTGGAGTTGACTGTGTTGGACCTGGCAGTTTATTTTCCTATTGTAATTTGAAGCTTGGAGTATTCTACTAGGTATGTTGTGTGTGTGTGTGTGTGTGTGTGTGTGTGTGTGTGTGTGTGTATGCAATATATATTGCCTATTTTTTCCTATATATATGCAATATATATATATATTTCCTATTGCTTATATGTATATAAGCCTTAATATAAGCCTTATATACATATAAGCAATAGGCAAAGGGAGAGAAACAAGCTGGAAGTCTTTATTAACTAAACGAATTCTTAATGCTGTTTTGGCCATAAGAAAATTAACTTTCAGGATTACTAATAAAGCCTTATTAGACTCAGGTCCCTTGGCTTCCAGGCCAGTTTTGCCACTAACATCCTGTGTGGCCTTGGACAAGTCATTTAACTTTGTCTGGATGCCAGTTTTCTCATATTGGAAGGATATCTTTAGGTGACTTTCTACTGCTATTCAATAAGCTTTAGATTCCATCCCCCTTACCATCTTTGGCCCCCCTCCCCATTTTATGCACACAAATGCAATTAACTTGCATCTTGCAACTCAGGCCTCGGTATATATCAAAGAAAATTAGTTCTGCATTAACTGAGCCTTGGCAAAATGTAAATACAAATTTGCTTCCCTGGCTAGTTTAAAGAGAATTGAGGTCTCTGTTAATTCAATTTGCAGCCCTTTCAGACATGAGGGCTCAGTTGGGAGGTGCCACATGCCTGTGTTTGGTTTCCCTTTCAAGCACACGCAGCCTTCACGAAGGTCAGAGAGAAGCCACCTCCGTGACCTCCTTTCATCTTCTCCATTCTTTTCTGAGCTCAGGGTCCTATTTTGAACCCAACTCCCACTCCATGAAATATGTCTATTCCTAGAGGAGACCATAATTTTAAATAAACCAAAGTAGGAAGGAACAGAGGAATTGCAAGAGGAAACATGAAAACATACAAGGTCTCTATAACTATTCTTACTCAATAATGTGAATTTATGTAGTGTTCTCAGGTTTCGTGTTGCTAAAATAATGACCCATACTTCAGATTCATAACAGCTAAAGAGATAATATCGCAGATGATTTATCTCAGAGGGGCCTTCCAGAGTTCATGCTGGCAATGCCCTTAACCTCACATCAAAATGGTCCTCACCCATTATAAAGAGATGCAAGTATTGAGTGGGTGGAGAGATCCTCCTATTCTTCAAGCTGTCAAGGTCAGGAGATGAGCCTGCCCCTTCAGTCACCTGCATATGGGTTCCCACCACTCTGATACTCAGGAAGCCAAGCAGAGATAGACTTCCTTTATCAGCATCCAATCTCCAGCCTTATTCATTCTAAAACTATATCCAACTGTCCCTTGTCGGAATTTTATCTCTCTGCATCTGTGTCCGGAACACTGGCTGCAATGGTGACAACAGCATGTCAATACAAACACACGCACATGCACGCACATGTGCACATGTATGCATGTAAACATGTGTGCACGTACAATATACAAACATGCACACACATGCCACATGTGCACACATGTAGTTAGGTAGAATGTCAGAGAAAAGAGAAAGAAATGTTGAACTGGAATATATCCCTAAAGAAAGAATTGGGAAACCAGAGGCCAGAAAGAACAGACTCGCAGAGCTCCCTGAGGACCCCCAAATACTGCAGAGCTCCCTCATCTGTGTTTATTGTCTCCACCCCTACCAATCCAGTTTCATTCCAGAGGTCAGGAAGGCTCTTTTAATCTCACTGTCCAACTCTCCCTGGCCAACCACTTCGCACAGAAAAGCAGGGCAAAATTCAAATACAAATCTGGCCCTTATTGTCCTCTTAGAATCATTCATTGGTTTCTCGTTTCCAAGCTCAGCTAAGCTAAGCTATGTCAGTAAATAGCTACTTTACCAAGTAGAATGTGCCAAGTAAGATAAGAAGTTAGAGGAGGAACTCCTTGGAGGGGAGATTTTTTCCAGTTAGAGATCCAGAAAAAGTTTCACAAGGAAGGTGATATTTAACCAAGCCTTGAAGAAGACATAGTGATGTAAAGGCCTTTAAGAGCAACAATCTAAGAAATATATCCAGAAAACAGTCAGTGATTAAATGATTCTGTGATGAATGATGTGTCCAGGGACTCAGCAGAAGATACTTGTCATTGGAGAAGTGGGCGGGGGCCATGTCTGAAAGCATCTGGAATGTCAAACTTCTTGTGACCATAAACCACATTTTTGGCCTCGGTTCTTCCCTAATGTCTCCAGGTGTGGTATCCAGAGTGGTCACCTTATAGCACAATCCTGGTAATGTTCGACTTATCAAGATTCATAGCTTTTAGAACATGCCTTTTTGAATTAGAAGAAGATAAGAATGGCGAACATTATTCCATCTTTGTCAGTAGTTCGGTTAATATGTTTCATCTAACCGCAGAGTCAGCAATTCTGATAGTTTGACGTTGCCAGAAGTAATTCTTGCCCTGAAGAAATACTGATGGCTCAGCTGCTGATGGGCGTGCTAACTTCCGTGTGGCATGGGAACAGCAGGAAGGTCCCATGAAAAGAGGAATAATGTAGACGATGTAAAACATTGCAAGCCGGTCTGAAAGTGGCCTCCTGGTAAAAGCACGTAAGTGTGTTCATGACTTTGAGCTATGTGGACGCCATCTAGCATAACAGGGTGGTCAATATCACGTTATCAACTCAAGTACTAGCAAAACAATGGCAGAATTAAGACCCAAATCCAAGTCTCACTGGGCAAACAGGGCAGTTAAGTCACTTCAAATCTCTGTGTCCTTGTCTGTAAAATGTAGCTACAAAGAGTAGCTACTCTTTAGAGTTACTTTGAGGATTAAAAGTGAAATTAGCATCAGAGCTCTTAACATCATTTCTGGCACATAGATGGGACTCGATAAATATTCAGTGACAGTTACTGAGCAATGAAATATTCATTGCTAATAAATATTAGTAAAGTAGAAGGAACCCTGATGAACAGTCACCTGATATTTGACATTGGAGCGAAGGCAGTACAACGGAGCAACAATAGTCTCATCAACAACAGGGCAACCATACTGAAAATTGAATAAAAACACAGACCTTACCCTCTTTGCAAAAATTGACTCAAAATGGATCATAGAGCTAAGTGTAAAACACAAAACTATACAACTCCTAAAAGATAATAAAAGAGAGAACCAAGTTAACTTTGGGTACGGCGATGACACAGCACAAAAGACACAAACCATAAAAGAGAAAAATACCTGGTAAGCTGGACTTTGTTAAAATGGACAACTTCTGCTCTGTAAAAGACAGAATCAAGAGAATTAAAAGAAAAGCCAGACTTGGAGAAAATATTTGCAAAAGAGATATCTGATAAAGGATTATTATCCAAAATGCAGAAAGAACCCTCAAAGCTCAACAATATGAAATCAAACAACCTGATTTTTAAAAATGGGCCAGGGCCAAAGCCAAAGCAGGGTAGGATTGAAGGTGGGAGGTGGGTGTGGGTGGGGTGGGAGAAAGTGGTAGAGAGGAAAAAAAGACAACTGTACTTGAACAACAATAAAAAAATAAAAATAAAGACATGGCAATGTTTGCTAAATAAATAAATAAGGGCCAAAAGCTCTGACTGGTGTAGCCCAGAGGGTTGGGTGTCTTCCTACAGGCTGAAGGTTGCTGGTTCAATTCCTGGTCAGGGCACATGCCTAGGTGTGAGCCAGGTCCCTGGTTGGGGGCTTGGGAGAGCTAACTGATGGATATTTCTCTTGATCATCGATGCTTTTCCCCTCTCTCAAATAAATAAATTTTTTAAAAAATAAAAGTGGGCCAAAGACCTTAACAAATACCTCATCAGAGAAGATAAATTAGTGGCAAATAATCAGGTGAAAAGATGTTCAACATCATATGTCATCATGGAACTGCAAATTGAAACAACAGCGAGATACTACCACATACATATAAAAATAGCCAAAACCCAAAACACTGACAACACTGAAATGCTGATGAGGTTGTGGGACAACAGGGACTCTCACACACTGCTAGTGGGGACACAAAATGGAACAGCCACTTTGGAAGACAGTTTGGAAATGTTTGCTAAGAAACAAAACATACTCTTATCATATGTTTCAGCAGTCACTTTCCTTGGTGTTCAAGTTGAAAACATGTCCACACAAAAACCTGAAAATATGTTATCATTTGCTATCAACAGATATTTATAGCAGCTTTGTAATTGCCAAAACTTGGACGGAATCAAGACGTCCTTCAGTAAGTGAGCGGGTGAACGAACTGTGGGTATATCCAGATAATGGAGTATTATTTACTGCTAAAAAGAAACAAGCTATCAAGCCATGAAAAGACCAGGAGGAAACTTAAATGCATATTACTAAATGAAAAAACTAATCTGAAAAGGCTACATACTGTATGTATGTATGTCCAATATATATGACATTCTAGAAAAGGTAAAACTATAAAAACAATAAAAATAACAGTGGCTGCCAAGCATGAGAATGAAGAGATGAATAGGCAGAGCACAGAAAAATTTTAAGGCAGTAAAAATACCCTATATTGTAATGACGAACACACTCCACTGTGCTTTTGTCCAAACCCATAGAACATATACCACCAAAAGGGAACCTTAAGGTAAAGTGTGGGCTGTCAGTGATTATTGCAGGTTTATCTTCAGTTAAAAATGTGCCATTCCAGCCAGTGATGTTGATCATGGGGGAGGCTATGCCTGTGTGGGGGCAGGAAGTATGGGAAATCTCTGTACCTACTAATTTTGTTGAAAACCTATAACTGCTCTTCAAACATTGCCTTAATTTTTTTTTTTAATGTGGGAAGGGAAGGGAAGGGAAGGGAAGGGAAGGGAAGGGAAGGGAAGGGAAGGGAAGGGAAGGGAAGGGAAGGGAAGGGGAACATTTAGAGGCTACTATTCTTCATGGCTCACTATTCCCATCCAGAGTAAGAATAGCCATTTAGAAAAGAAAAAAGGAAAAGTCACAAAACGACTGAAAGTCCCTCAGCAAACACAGGTTTGGGGGAACTGGCAGCATGGTGGGATTCTGCTAACACGGTTGGAACCAGGAGGAAAGGCTGTATCACAGTCCAGGCTTCTGACACTAACTGATGTACAGCTTTAGGCAAGTCACATCATTTCTCTAAAACTCAGGTTATTTAACTTTAGAACTTCCACCTTGAACTAACTGGCGTCTGAATTCTTTTAGCCCTCTGACTTTCTCTGAGGTTATGAAATGGAAGCCGACCTTGACTAAAGACCCTTGAAACCCAATGCACGTGGCTCCTGAGAATAAGTTTGGTTACAGCTTCACAGCTGTGGCAGGAGACTGAGAGAGAGAACCCAGATGGACATTCCTTAGCCAAAGGCTCTTTAAAATGGCTCCTCTTCCTTGCATTTCTAAAGCTTGCCAGAGATGTCCAGAAATCAGCTTAGTTTTTTCAAGGACTTAGAAAACAGAGTCCTGCTCTTCTTCCCTGGGTCCAGGAAAGCCTCCCATTTGGAACTCTTATCTTCAGAACCTTGCAAGGGAGGGGAACTGGTGATTCACAATAGCGCTCAAAGTGATTTAGGCTCATAAATCAAGAGATTGTCTAGGAGTGAACTGCGCAGAGCCTTAGGCCAGACGCAGCAACCCCATGTTTAAACAACCTGCTCTAATCCCCTTGGCTAACAGGCTGTCCCGCTCCAGGGAATGGCAGGCAGGACTGCCTCGTATGCAAGTCCAAACACTAACCATGATTCTGCCTGTTTCTAGTGGGGCCTGAGGACACCATCCTCTCAAACTAGAGCCATTTCCAGGCAATTTCTCTTCCCCAGTCCAAGGAAAAACAAAGCATCTTCTGGCATGCAAGACAATGTTCTCAAATATATAAAAATCAACTAAACCAAATCCCCTAGGTCCCCTGTTCCCCTCCAGGGCCTGTCATTCACAACAGGGAGGGTTTTGTGGCCCCGGCTAGATGGATCCCCAGGACTTTGACTCAGAATTACTCCCAAGACACCAGGCAGCAATGGGGCCTGTATTTTCCACGCATGAAATTGACAAGGCCCGTTGAGCAGTATTAAGTCCGGGTTACATCTGGGGGCAAATGTGGTGAGCCCAGCCCCTTCTCCAATCAGGAGAAGTTCGGAATTCCCCTAGGAGGGTTATCTGGTGGCTCCCTGACTCTAATGCTCTTTTTAAAACTGCTTAGCAAAGGCTGGCTGTTCGAGGAGTCAGGTGGCTTCTCGGATCTCCAGGCTCAAGCAACTGCGTCTCATGTATACTTCCTGGAAAGTGTCAGGAGCTAATTTCAAATGGGCAACTGGTGGGGAATGAGAGATGCCAAGGACAGTGTCACCTGAGTCTCCTACCCTGGTCCCTTGTGGAGCACCAAGCACGAGGGTGTCATTGCAGAAAAGCATACTCATGGGGTTTGGCTCATCAGCTACTTTTTCTGGACACAGGCTGAGGGAACACCCAGCCTTTCTGCAGAGACAGCTGCAGGCTCTGGAGGAGCACCCTTTGCAAGCAAGGCCTTTTAGGAGGCTCCTCGCTCTATCATGGTGTCAGCCCTGAATCTTCTTTCTGCCCAGCTTCACAATGACTTAACAATGAACTTCCCCTTAAATTGAAATGCTCTCATCACAGAACTGTCTGAGAAGAAACCAAGGTTTACGGAGCTTGGTCTGCAAAGAAGGACTATGCATGGGATGGCAGCTTTCCATGGCTGGATTCACAGCTGCCATAAGGGCCAAAGAGCTGATTGCATGGCCCTGAGGTATAGGAGCAAAGCTAAGGACAGTGTCCCAGTTTGGCTACTACAACAAAATACTACTGAATGGGTGGCTTGTAAACAACAGAAATTTATTTCTCACAGTTCTGGAGGCTGGAAGTCCAAGATCAGGGTTGGCAGCATGGTCAGGTCTTGGTAAAGGTCTTTTTCCAAGTTGCAGACTGCCGACTTCTCATCGCTGCCTCACGTGGGAGAAGCAGCAAGGGAGCTCTCTGGGGCCTCTTCTACAAAAGCATTACTCTCATTCCTGAGGGCTCCACCCTCATGACCTAACCACCTCCCCAAAGCAGACCTCCTGAGACCATCCCATTGGGCATTAGGATTTCAACATGTGACAACTGGAGGGACACGAACATTCCCTGTTGCCAGGGGAAATAAAAGATAGGGGATTTGCTCCCAATACAGGGAATGCAGGTATCAAGCACACCAAAAGGCCAGACATTCTATATGCATAGTTATTTATTTCTTGCAATAAATCGATGAAGCAGGGATTAGGACACATGAGGAAACAGGTTGAAATGAGTTAAGAGGTTTGCCTGAGGTCACACCCAATGAGTTACTGAGACAAGCTCTGGCCCCCGGGCAATGCATCCCAAAGCTCATGCTCTGTTCATGACAGCAATGAAGCTGCCTCCCAGGAAAACTGGAGTGAGAAGGTGAGTTATCGGACCTCTATAACATTCAGAGGTGTATGGTATAAAAGAGAAAAGGAAGTCCTAGAGTGGATGGAAGAATAAGTCAGAGGGTATCAACCACAGATGATTTTACTTCCTTCCAGACAATAGTTAACTATGTCTGGGGATACTTTCAATTGTCACAGCTGGAGGGGGTAACTGGCAGCTAGTAGGTGCAGGCCAGAGATTCTGCTAAATATCCTACAATGCCCAGGAAAACCCCACAATAAAGAACTACCTGGCCCAAAATGTCAATAGTGCTGAGGTCAAGAAGCTCAGGACTAGATGATCTTGAAGGACTCTTCCAACTCCAGAACTAAATTAGGGGCCTTAATTTTCCCCTCCAGCTCGGGGAATTCCGTTCTGTAATTCAGCATTTCTCAAGGCAGAGCCAGAAAGGGAACAAGAAAACTGTACCCATATCATTAGGCCCTTTTAAAACCCTGGGTTTCTGGTATACAAGGGCCCCAAAGAAACTACCTGAATATTGCCTCTACCCGCAAAAGACTTGCCATTAAGTGCTCTTGAGATGAATCTGTACCCCTGAGAAACCAAGCTACTTGGAAATTCATATGGAGCTCGGGGCAAGGGGGAGGGTGGGGTAGAATAGGGGATTCCAGAAAACTCAAGAGGAGACGGGGGAATGGGATAGAAATCCACCAGTTCATTGAAAATCATTGCAACGAATGACCAGTTGGTAAAAAACTCATTCCCCTAAATGTCAATTTGCTGAAAGCTAATTCCCAGGAAGCCATTCTTGGAAAGATCATTCTCCCAAATGACCAATTCAGTCCATCTACCAAATTCACATGTTGTGATTTTTAATGGGAATATTTATCCACTGAAATTTCTGTTTATAATACGAAAAATTCTTCAACCTATTCTAATTTTTAACTGGGAATATTTTTCCAGCTAGTTGTGGTATTTTGGGGATGGTTTAAAATCTGGAATTAAATTTTAAATTATAAATTAATGTCATCCCAAATTCTGTTTATGTTGATTCCTGTTTCAAGTTAATTTATTTTAATTTAAAGTTAATTAATTTTTATATCGACTTGCCAGCAATCTGCAGAGGGCACAAAGGGAAAGCATGCGCCCAAACGAAGCAGGGGAAAGGAGGTGAGGGCGGCAGAAGGGACTTCCCACACTAGTCGCGTAGCAAGGACCAGGCAAATAGTCGAGAAAGAACCCACTCGGAAGCAGCGGGAGCAACCATTCTTCACTTTAAAATGTGGCTACTGATGGCTGGAAATTAATAAACTAAGGTAGATTGTCTGAGAAATACTGAAAACCCAAGAGGATTGGCAAAAACCAAAATTGGCATTTAAAAACCTATTTATAATTGCTTGCCTATTTTACCAAAAAGAGACAATGTTGCTTTTGTCACAAAATATGGATTGTTTCTGATAATAGGTACAAAAACAATAGATTTTAATTTTTCCCTATTGGATGCTGTGTATCAACGTTTTGTAGGTCGTGCGACTTTTTCTGCCACTTCTGATTTCTGTTGTTCTGCAATGTCAGTTTTCATTTTTCTAAACATCAAGCACTTTGTAATTGTGTTTGCCAATTTCTCAAACTGCTTCTCTGCCTTGATTTTCAATTTCTGGCAATTTGACATTTACATTCAATATATTTATATTCAAAAGCATTAGAAATATATCAGAATTTTAAATTAAATTTCAACTAAATCTTCAATACAAAAGATCAAAAGTTTACTTTTAAATTTGAAAACATGCAAAATGAGTTCTAAACGAACTCAAATTTAAATTTATGTTCTAAAGCATGCAAAGGAAATCAAAAGTAACCATCAATTAAAACAGTTCTACATAAATATTTGCATGAACTGAAAAATTTCCATGTAGAAATGCTGAAATAGCATTACTAATCATCAAAATGTTTCTGTATGCATCATCATTAGTAACAAAAATAAGATAATTCTATAGAATTGAAAATATTTATGTTAAAGCAGCTAAACACACCAGTCAAATTATAAAGTAATTAAATAGTATAAAGTATCCAATCTGATAAATTTGGCACACTAGTCAATAGATGAATTGATCATTTAGCAAATTGGCTTTCTAATCATTGCTTTTCAGGGAACCGATTCAGTTCCAAGAGCATTTGAAGATGGGGAAAGGGAGTAAGTTTCAGAGTGAGGACTCTAGCAGAGCTGGGCAAGCCCTTGCTGCACTTCTTACATCCCCTTAGAGGCTGCAGTCTGCCCTGGGAGGCAAAGGCAGGGGGACTGAGTCACCCAGGTAACCAGCACCCAAAGTGGCCTGCAGTGCTGGTGGCTGTGTAGATACACAGAGGTGTGAGATATATTCTGTCTCTCAGGACAAGCCTCTTCCTGTGAAGGAAACCAAATGTTTCACGCTGGTTCACCTAAGGTTCACCAGCATAAACTGTCTTGTTTGTTTTGTTTTGTTGTTTTGTTTTTTCAGGATGACAGATGATCAGTACAGACTACAAATGCGCAGAAGCTCAGAGAAGCGGCATATAGACCTGTAATGCAGGGTCAGGCCATTGGATCTCTTGAGGACAGAAACAGTTTGCATCTCCTTCCCCTTCTAGGTTAAATGTATAGATGCTTTGTGCATCTGGGAACTCCGTAAAATGTCCACCAACTGGTAAATTTCGGATGGCATTTTATTTGGTGCATCCAGATTTGTTGATGAATTGTTTCAATCAGGAAAAGAAATGGTTCCAGATTCAGGAAGACCTGAGCCGAAACAATGACTGGAGGTCCCAGGGCAGATACCGGGCTTACCTCTGCTCCACCACTGAGTGGCGCTGTGGAGGGAAGGGGGCAGGGACAGCCATAAACTGACCCCCTCACGTAGATGGAGCCCCTCAGGTGTATACGGTGCTTGACCCCTTACAAATCTTGTCTCCTTTGCTCTCCAGCAACTCTGCAAGTATAGCACTCGTGAATTCATATCCCCAGGCCAGCCTCTCTTTCTAGCTCCAGACCTTCATCTCCAATGACGGCAAATGCGTGTTCATGCCCAGTGTTGGCAACACTCGTGCCCATGCAATGTCTCTACCCCAGGGTGACCCCCAGTTCAAGGCCTTTGCAGCATTAGGTGTCTCTGCTTCACAGCACTCTGTTCTTCTCCTGGTTGTTGATTAGCACATGGTAACTCATACAGACAGCTTCTGTTTTAACCTGTCATTATGTCTCAAGCATTAGCACAGAATCTGATATGTAAAGAGAGAGCTCAATGAATGTCTGTTAAATGGCAAAAGTGACGAATAATTAAACCTTGTATGGCAAGTATTATCATCTCCATTTGAAAGATGATAAAACTGAGGTGAAAAGAGATGAAGTAACAAGCCCATGTTCACACAGCTAGATCCAGGATTTGAACCCAGGGCAGCTCCACTGTGACATTTGAACATGAACTGAGCACCTGCTGTGTCCAGGCATTATATTGATCATGTCTTAACTTTTAAACCATTTCTATTCTCTCAGCAGTGCTGTGAAAGGGTTACTGTTATTTGCAATTTAAAGAGAAAACAGCAGCTCAGAGTGGGTCCATGACACAGGTAGAAAATGCTGGAAATGAAGTTTGAACCCAGGTTTATCTGACTCCTATGCCATTTATCTTCATACCACTGTATTAAATAATAATAACTTATTATTATAATAATAATTATTATTATATAACCTACAGCTATACAGGGTACAAATTATTTTATAATTTAACTCCCACACACACACCAGCAACCCTCTTAGACAGGAAGAGCTGTCCCACTTTTTTTCCCAGTGAGAAGACTCGGGTTCTGAGATGAAATGACCTACCCAGATCCATACAGCTGGTCTAGAAATCATGTGGTCTAGCAGGTCTAGAAATTATCTACCTTTACTGTTCAAGATGATAGCCTTTTGCCACACATGGAAATTTAAATTTATTAAAATTAAATAACATTAAGAGTTGGGTCCTTGGAGTCACTAGCCACATTTCAGTGCTCATTAGCCACTGTGGCTAGTGGCCCCTGTAGTGGAGAGATCAGATACAGGACATTTCTATCACCACAGAAAGTTCTGTAGAACAGCCCTGACTCTGCCACTGCAGAGCAGCTACAGAAGCATCACGTGGGAATTTATTAGGAATGCAGAATCTTGGACCTCACCCCAGACTGACAGAAGCAGAATCTGCATTTTAGACAGATCCCCAGGAGATCCGTGCAAGGTGTGAGAAGCACCAACCTACACCAGCCCACCTTCGTTTGGCAGGTGAGAAACAGCAGTCCTAGGAGATGAACCAGCTTGACTGATGTACACACAGGAGTATGTGGGAGTAGAGCTGGGCAGGAGCCAGCACTCGCCTCTACCACTCAGCCTCTGAGTGAGCCCAGGGCCAGAGAGACCCTGGTGGTGCCTGGCAATGGGACGGGGAAGGTGCTGATGGCCATCTCCTCGCTAAGGCAGAAAAGAGGGCAGCAGTGTTGGCCAAAAGTGAGCGGGAGATGCTGGTATCTGGCAGATCTAAGAGGCTTGCGATGTAAGGGAGGGTTTCGGACCCCTGTCCAAATGGGAGGTGACACCATAGGCTGAGAAGTAGGGGGTCAGGGACTCCTGCCAGGCTGGGACTGTAGCCTGTGTCTGCTGTAGTGACAGTATAGGACTCCTCCTCACCTGACAGGGGGCTCATCCCCACTCTGAAGCTAACCCATCCCCAATGCTGCTAAATATGCTTATCTCTTTGGTACCCCATCCCCAGTGGGGACCTCAGGGCCATCCATCTCCCCTCCCTTCAGCCTCTTTCAGCACACCTGGAAATGTCACCTGGCTAATCAGTGAGTCAACCAGACTGAAGTGCACAGGCAAAAAGGAGAGGCAGGTCCTGTGCTTAGAGATGTGCTCTGAGCCCCTGGGAACAGTGTTCTATCTAGTTCACAACAGCCTTCCTGGGGTAATTTCAGGGCCGATCAGCAGGGGAGGGCTCTAGACCAAGATTCCCTCAAAATTAGCTGGCTGGCTGTAGAGCATCACTGGGCCAAGAGAACTTTCTGCAATGATGGACACATTCTATGTCTGCATGGTCCAACACCACAGCCACCAGCCACATGTAGCTGTAGAGCACTTGAAATGCAACCAAAGAATGGAATTTTTCATTTTAGTGCATTTCAACATGAGTAGCCGCATGTGGATAGAGGCTATCATGGTGGACCCCACAACCATGGACAAGGCTCTCCTCCTGTTTGGGCTCAGCTTCCTTAGCTATGAAATGGAAGAGCTGGATGAGGTGGGCTGATTCCACATCTGAACCACAGCCACGGTGGCTGGGCTCTCCAGTGTCCCTTCAGTCAATATCCCATAGGTGGGTGGTGGCCACCTTCTCTTCTGTCCTGATCCTATTCCCCTTCCACCACATCTCCATGGTGAGGGGGAAGGAGATGCCTTTAGATAAATAAAGACCCCAATTTTCCCCATCTCAACACTTTCTGTTTAGTTAATTGAAAAAGAAGAAAGAAACCAAACAATATGGCACGTACTTTTTCCTTGGCATATGTCAGGATATGAAGTGTTCAACTCACTTACTTACCGACAGAGAATTTTAACACATATAGTGGTTTTAAAACGTGTCCACAAATTCTTTGACTGTACCCTATTGAGAGGTGGGGTCCATGTCCCCTCCCCTGGAATATGAGCAGGTTTGTGACATCTTGACCAGTAGTGGACAACAGAGCTAAGGCTAGGTGATGTCCAAGTCTAGCTCTGAAGGGATGCAGCCCTCTCCTCCCTGGGACACCAGTATTGGAGGCCTGAGTCTCCATGTAAGAATTCCCTCTGTGTTGTTACCATAAGGCCAAAGAGGCCACATGTCAGTCCTCCAAGATGATAGCTGTCTTAGCCAAGGCACAAACCTGTGAGTGAAGAAGCCATCTTGGAAGTGACTCCTGCAGCCCCAGCTATTCCAACCTCCAACCATCTGAGTCATCCAAGCTGAGGTCTGAGACATCATGGAGCATAGAAGAGCTGTTCCCGTTGTGCCTTCACTAAATTTCTGTCCCCAAAATGTTGAAAGCGTAGGACAGTTGTCTTTGTTACCATGTTTGGGAATAGTTTGCTCTGTAGCAATAAATAACAGAACAGGATGGAACTAGGTGGGAATCCTGTTGTATAATGGGTGAGTTCTCAAGAGGAGGGTCTCTCCAACAGCCAGGCTCAAAGCACAGGTCTTGGAACTCGGATGCTCAGGTGGGCACCCCAGCTCCACTCCCCAGTGTGTCTCTGGGCTTGTGTTGTTGCTTAATCTCTTTAGCTACTTCTACCAAGTGGGAGTCTAGTCATGGTGATTATATGAGATAATGCCTATGGAGGCTCTTCAGGGAATGGTCCCAGTGAGAGGCATTGACTGTATATGTGGTCAGCTCTGCAGTTCCCAGCATGTGGTCATGGACAAAGAGCACTTACAAAAGTGTTTGCTAGTGAGATAACAACTACATAGTGTAGATTTGGAAGTTTGGAAATTATGCACATTCAAGCAGTTAGAAAAGTATTTGAGCCAGTAGTTCTGCTCAGGAAGTAGCCATATGGTATACAAATTTGTGTCCATGGTCTAGGAATTGAAACATCTCATCTGTTTAGATGACATTATCAAAAAAGAAGAGCCACCAAGTCGAGAATGTACTCTGCTCCAGACAATGCTTCCCGTGTCTGGTGTCCCAGCTATGGTCCTGTGCCGTACTTAATCTCACAGTAGACCACACGGTCCAGAAGCTATCTTCTGAGCACAGCCTGTTTCTCTGAGCTCTCTCCTGAATTGAGACCTTTATTATCAATGGCCTTCTACTCTCCTCATGCATGACTTCAGTGATATCTGTCTCTGTCTCAGTATCTCTCTCCCTCTCTCTCCCTCCCTCCCTGCCTCTCTCTCTCTCACTAATGTACACACTGCATCTCTCATCTTAGTTCAATCCTCACAGAAACTAAAACAGAAATGATCGATTTCTTGGATTTACATCACTTTCTCTCTATTCAGTACTACTGACTCCTTAGCCACTATTTATCTTATCATATTTCAGGTGGGGAAATGGCATGAGTGGCAGATAAAGAGGGAGAGACAAAGAGTGAGAGGTGTTTTCAGGACTGAGCATGGTGAGAGTGGCTCCTGGGCTGCCCTGCACAGAACGAGGCAGCACCCACCATATTGCCCTCCTGAAGGCCTCTCCCACCCCTTCCAAAGACTGAAATCAGCAGCAAGGAAGAGCTAAGGGTGGGGAGAAGGAGGGAATTTTATCTCTGGAATTCTGTCTTCTCAGTGGTCCAGAAAACAGAAAGGGCAGGGCACTCTGTTTATCTTCCCAGATGGGTCTCAGGTACCTAACACAGCCTGGCAGCTCAGTTCCTCCTCTGATTTCCCTGTCGCCAGGAGCTTGGCAACCCCAGGAGCCAGGGAGAGGCTGTGGGTGAGGCTGCAGCAGAGAGGGGGAGAGTGTGCCTGGCCCCGGAGTAGGGAGGTGAGCAGGCATGTCTCCTAGCAGCAGCTGGAGGGGTGGAGTAAGGGAAAAGGGATGTTGAGGTCAGGAATGAAGGATACAATTGCAGAGGGTCAGCCCCACCATTTTGCCATCTCTGATCTCTCAGGATGGACACAACTTAAGGGCTAGAGTGAAAGAAGAGTGGAATAAGATGGGGGGAAATTGCAGGGAAGATAAATCTGGCTTCATTCTCTTCCTGGCTTTGACACACTCTAACCCTTGTTTTCCTAAGAGAAGGTCTTACAGAGAGCAAACGGCCAAGCCTCTGGGCCCCATAGACATTAGGGTTTGGCCATGTGAACTTGAACATACCACTTTACCTCTCTGAGCCTCACTTTACCCATCTGTAAAATAAGTTGTACAACCTCAAAGGGTTGTGGTGAGGATTAAGTAAGAAAACATAGATGAAGTGCCTTAGCTAAGAACTAGACCAGTTCAGACATTCTCTAAATGTTAGTTTCCACTCCTCCTTTCACCTCACCATCCACCTTCATGAGAGAGAACAACCTCCCAGCCAAAAAGTAACCAGAGAAAAAACCCATGGGAAAAAGGGCAGGTTACTGCAACCCTGGCTCAAGGCATGTAATCCTGGTGAAGTCAACCTTAATAGCTTATGTTTATTTTGCACCTGTCCTTGAAGAACCTTATCCCTTTTGGCCACCAGATGAGCTCAATCATCTGCATGAACAGCTGAGTGAGGTCAAAAGCAAAAGCACGTGTTGTGCCTAGCTCAAGTCAGAGAGCTCCACCTAGGAAGTTAAAGGATTTGCCCAACGCTATTCAGGTAGAACAGAGACAGAACTGAAGTTGGTATACCATGGGTGATTCTTTAATTATAACCAAGGTTTTCACATTGTTCTTCTGCCACCCAAGCAAGAACTGAGTCATGTTCACTCTTTCTCCCTCCCTGAGGCCATCCTGCATGTGTGGACTCATGATTCTGCATGCCTGGCTCCCAAAGCTCCACATAGCTGGTGAGTCACAGCGTCCTAGGGAGAATGTGCCCCAAGGGAGAAGCTCTCCAGGGATGCAGTTTTCATCCACATAAGAACCACTTCCCTCCAGCCTAGATATTAGACAACAGCATGCATGTGGAATGCCTAACTGCCTATAAAAGGATTATTACTAAGTAAGAGTGGATGATGATAATTAATTACCCTCCATTAAAGAGAAAATCTCTGGAGCAAAAGCATCAAAGGCAATGTTTTACTGAGTTGGCAATTTCTTTGGCTCTGGAACAAGATGACTTCTTAACCCACATCTTGGGTCTGTTCCTTTCTCTCACACTCTGACTTGACAAATACGCATTTCAACTCTGGACAACTTCTAATTCCCACTTTTATCCCTATCCTCAATCCAGTAATAATTATTATTAAAACTTCACACCAGGGCCACAGACATATTATATAGTACCCCTTTGATGGATTAATTCATGGTTACTCTCCCTCTTTACTAAAGTCTAAATCAAAGAAAAGGCACCTAGAATGGAGAACAAAATCTCCCTACCAGCCAAAGAGGGAAAACCATGGAAAATAGACACCTAAGGAGATGGTAATATCTATCTGTTCCTCAACAAATACACTAATAGGGAGGAGTTGGCAGAGAAGGAAGGTATGCCACAGTCCAAGAAGAAGTCAGGGAACCTGTCCAGATTTTCTTCAAACCCTGTTCTAGGTCAGTGCCTCTACAAAGTGCACATTCATGTTTTTTAGAAATAAGCACTTACTTCACGATTCTTGAAAAACATTGCCTGTCACACAGACCCACATCATCAGACCTGTAACCAGTAGGAAAGGTCTCTGCTTACTGAGCAAAGTTGACCATCGAGCAAACATCCCCAAATCTCATGTGACTAATCTGGGAAAGAATCTTGGAATGTCCATGGGTAGTGAAAAGAGTACAGAGGCTGAGGAATCAGGGAGCAGAGGAGGCTCTGTACTCCCTGGCCTTGTGACCTGGGCGTCAATCTCCTTTTCCGTATGGGAGAAGAATTCTTACCTAATGGGGTTCTTGAGAAGTTGGGAGGAGATCGCTGATGTGTGTCAGCACCTAGCTCAGCCCCTGAGTACCTGCCATTCATCATGTTATATAATCACCATCTTGGGAGGATGGGGGCAGGGCCATGAAGCAGGCCACATGCCATTGTACCCCAGCTCCCTTTGTAGATACCCAGTCAGCACTTGTTGAAATCAGTCAATGCAATCAGATCTGCTCATTGCGACTGCGCAGCCAGAATGTCAGTAGGCTTGCTAGAACTGGTAAGAACTCTCTGGACATCTAGGCGGTATTTTCTAATCATCAGGCTGCAGGGATCTCAACAATGCAGAGATGTCCTTTTGAGATTGGTTAATACTCAGGACTCTCACAGAAAAGACACATTGTAGAGGCTTTACCATGCTAGACAGAGACAGGCCTCCATCAGCCTATTCTGGAGAAGCACTTGCATGCTGGTAGACTTCCCCTAGAAACAACCAGCCCAACATCATCCTGTTAGAATAATTATTGCTAGTGGTTGGCACAGTGTTTTAGCCCAACAAAAGCTGGATTCTCACTCGCTGGAAGCCCAAGGTGGCTTGCTAGGGCTTGTTTTCCAACCACTGACTTGGGTCTGGTTGTCTCCCCATCTCAGCCTATTCCTTTCAAGGTTAACCCGGCAGAGGAAAAAGAGGTGGAGATGGCACACTGGCTCTTTACTGCCTTGGCCCAGAAGTGGTACAGCCATCAGCCACAACTACTCACATGGCTCCAATCCAAATGCAAAGGGAACACATGCATAATAAGTGAGCACCAAATGCCTCTACTACCTCGGGGACCCAATGGATGGCCATTCCGTTGTCACCACTCTGACAGCCAGGATGCTCTGGACCCTCTCCCTTTATACTTTAATGCTTTAACTGCTAAGGGAGGCTTTTAGACAAGATACTCAAAGGCAGAGGCCCAGGGGTCCTGGCCCCTGAAACCATTCCTACATTGCTGATCACTCACCTTTTGTCCTCTTATTCAGATAGAGAATGGCTTTCAGAGGGGATTACATGCAGGCAGCCTTCATGGCATCTTTGTAGCTGGCTCCCTCCCCAGCAACTCAGCTGAGAGGCAAAGATCACAGAAAACCCGGCACCCTTCTAATCTAACTATCTCCTGGAGAACGCAGGCCCTCCCTCTCTGGAATGTGTGTTACAGCATAATTCTGCTGCCAGCTTCAGTGTTGCCTGCCAGGAGGGGGGACTGCTCCTGACAACCTGAGAGGCCCTCAGAACTGTCAGAGGGGCCATAGCTCACAGGTGAACGTCCAGTTCCTCTCAGCCAGCCCAGGACTTTCTGAAAGAGAGAGAGTAAAGCTGGCCTGAGGCTTTCAGAGGAAGGAAACACATGCAATTTGAGGCCCTAGGGGCTAAAAACCTAGGCCTATATTTCAGGCTGTAGCTTTGCCAAGTTTTTTCCATGAGCATGAGGCTGCGGAAATTCTGAATTGTCCAATCGCTGGCTGTGGTCCAAGTCACACTTCCCTTTGCCTTCCCAATGCACCCCTTACCACCCCAACTCCCTGACTGCCTCCGGGAGCCCCAGAATTCTCCTGCAGCAAACACATTGAGAGTCCTAAATATTGAATCCAAGAAGAAGAAAAGGAGAGACAAGGCTTATTATTAAACACCCCTTCAGCTGGCTGTGCAGATTCTTTTAAGTCCACAGTTGGATTTCTTTGAGGTCTCAGTACGTGCTGATTTGCATGGCTGGCTTAGCGGATGGGGAAAGGAGGTAAGACAAGCTTTGCACTGGATAAATAAAAACCTCTTTGTTAATTAAGGAGCCACCGACAAGGCCATGGCCTATGTCAGGCAGCCTACACAGAAAGTTTGATTCTTCTGGAAATGAAAACAAGGAAATAGAGAAACTCTTCCCACCACACTGCATAACTTTGTTCACAGGCTGCTAAATTATTCCCTGCTACTACATCAGCTGTGAGAGCCCTCTGAAACATGCTGTGGTTAAAATAAAACACAAGCCCCCAAGCATCTGAAAAAAAGAATGTGTTATGTTATCTAAAACAGTTAATCTCCCATCTTCTCTCTGCAAAAGGAGCCCAAACCATTAATTTCCTATACAGCCTTTTTTATGCTGTGCTGTCCAAACAACATAATCTGAGGGCAAGATTTAAACTATCCACCCAGATGGCGTGAGAATGTTGATTGCAAAAAGAAAGCAGGTAACTCACCCAAAAGTCCTAAGACCTTATAAATGGCCAGCCCTTTGCAAGGGTGATTTCTAGCTCTGCTTTGCAAAAGGCTTGCTAACGACTACACCAATGACCAAAACATGGAGCCACAACACTTAATAGCCCTGTCCCTTGCTGCACCATTCTCACCTGGGCTTTTGAATTAGATAGCCTAGGGTCAGACTTCCTGATGTACCCCATCATAGACAGGTCATGTAATCTGTGTTCAATGCCTGCAAACTGTAAGGATGAAATCCGTTCATACGTAATATGCCTACATATATCATGCAGTCAATAAATAACTCGTAAAAGAACATCATCATAAAATTGTGTTGTTGTTATATTAATACCTCCTCCCACTCATTCTTCAATACCCTTGAATAAACTCAGTCTACCCCAAAGGGACCTCAGCCATTTCAAGGCAACATAAGGGATAAACTGTGCTAATTAAACTTTCCTAAGAGCTGTGAATAAGAAGGAAGGGAATATAACAGCCTGAGATCGCTGAAAGCTCAAACTGATGCTCTGACTTGCTAAGAATTTTCCCATCCTCCATCTCTTTACATTTATTAAGTGTTTATATATATGGCCAGCCCTGTGCTAACTCTTTGCTTCTGTGATCTTATCTGAACCTCCCAACCACTCTACTGTTTATAGGAGCCCTGTGACCCTAGCTGCCACACAGCTTACAGTCTCTCCTGTCAGACTTGACCACAGTTCTGCTGTAAAAGCCTCCTGTAGCATCCCCAACCCAAAATGGGATCGAGAGCCTTTTAACTTTGGGCCAGACACTATGTTTGCCTTTTTATAGCCTCACAGAAGCCAAGGCCACAGATTTCTAGGAAACAAAGAGTTACCAGGATGTAATCCTTCCTGAGTCCCCTCCCATGGGACTGTGCTGGACTTAGCCCCAGGATTTCTCTCTCTGAGCACAAGGCATCCTAGAAGGATCCTGGCTGGAGCCCAAAACTGTTTATAAAACCTACGTATTATGGCGTCCCCTTCCTATAATTCCCCAGGGACTATTGTAAAGTTAACCTCATAGTCCTCCCCTCCCCACATCTCACCAATAAGGAGATGAGACACAGGCACTCAAGCACCTGGGGATTTCTGTGAGGTTTTTGTGATGATGAGAGCTGTCAAGTCGAAGGTTCATGAATTTTGATCAGGCACTGAACAGTAAAATGTTATCGCTCAGGTCTGCTCTTTCTAGTCCAATAAGCTACTCATTTTCCTAGAACCACAGAAGAGCATGCTGAGGCTGAGATGCCAGCCTGTCCAGTCCCTTATTTTGTCCATTTGTGTGTCTAAAGCCATCAGGATATATGGCCCTATGGCTTCCCATTAGGTATCTTGCAAGATGATATCTCTCCCCTCCCACACCACCCTGGCGTTTCCTCCCCAACACTGGCTCAGGGAACTTGACCTCTGCATAAGCCCAATATAGGTACAAGATTTAAGTATTTAGTTCCTTTCCATTCTGACTGGTCCACCTCTACCAAATTGCTTTGAAGATTGAGGTTGATCAGCCCCTGAAAACTTCAGACAGAATAACTGTGTGGCAGAGAGGAAAAAAGAGGGCTTGAGAGTCTCACAAGACTGGATTTGACTCCTGACTCAATCATTCATTAGGGATTACTTGCTGCTGATCCTTAACCACATAGTTTCCACACCTAGGTAATGAAAGCAACGTCTTCTGCTCAAGGATGCTGTGAGTACTAGAAGTCTGTTAAACACTGCCTGAACAACAGAGAGCTATAACTACTATTTATTCAGGGCCTGCCATGTTCTCCCTCTAACCAATTCTCGTCTTTGCCTCTTTATGGTTGAAACAACACTCCAAAGTTCATCATTCTCTGTTTACCAACATCAGGATTAAGAGAGATTCTTTAACTTGCCCAATTCATGGTAAGTGGCAGAGCTTGGATTTAAACACAAACCAGCCTGACTTTGAGGTCTGCTCTTTCTCCAACTCTTTGCCTTCCCTAATTTTCCCTGCTGCTCTAGCCCACCGACGAAGTGCCTTTCTTACCACAATCATTTCCTAAGAAAACACCTCACACCCTCTGCTCTGGGGATTCCATGGCTTTTCATTCTTGTTCTAAAAAACAATCATGTTTAGCCTTCTCTAGAAAGCAAAGAACAGAAGCCAAAAGATGAAATTTAATGGCTATAAGTGATAAGGTCTGCATTTCTGTTCAAACCAAAAATTATGTGGAAAGGTTTTAGAGCAACTCTACTGGGGCTGGTCAAGGGAAGGGAGCTATAAAGGAGATAGCAGCTGCTATTTAGGCTCCATCTTGGGTTCAATGTGAGGAGTGTGGCAACTGGCTTTACTATGTGATGCCTCACAATTAATTCCATGTGAGCAATAAGATGAGGCTTCTTTAGAAGCAAATGTCTTAAAGCTATAGGAATAGATGAAAAATGTATGTTGAAGGAGGTGCTAGTCTGGTCCAATGGCCTGACCACTTAGAGGGGTGCTTTTAATTCTTTGCCTGTTTTGAGAAGGCTATTGACGGTAGCATACTGTTTTGATTACTATAGCCTTGCAGTATGGTTTGAAGTCAAAGCATGTGAGGCCTCCAATTTCATTCTTCTTTTCAAGATTTCTTTGGCAATTTGAAATTTCTTGTGCTTCCATACAAACTTTAGGATATTTTTTCTAGTTCTGTGAAAAAACTCTATTGTATTTTAATAGGGATTGCATTAAATCTGTAGATTGTTTTGGGTAGTATGGACATATTAATCCTTCCAATCTATGATGATGGTATATCCATTATTTGTGTTATCTTTGGTTTCTAAACAGAGCGCATCTGAGAGGGTGTGGTCAAGATGATGAGAGCAAATCCATCTATTTAAGAAATATTTATTGGGCCTTTTACAAGTCAGACAATGTTCTAAAACCTGAAGATACAACCAAAAGTCCTGCCCTCTCGGAGACTGTAAACATCCCCTTCTCATGTATAACTTCCAACAGCCTCCCAAGTTTGCACCTTGGTCTGCAAGGCCCTAGCAACCCAGTCTCTGGCTTTCTATGACCTGTCTCTTACTATTCCCCTCTCTCTGACAATGCTCCTAAAACATTGTCCTTGTTTTTCTTTGAATACACTAAGACCTCAGGGCCTAAGTTAACTTCCAGTTGTAAGAGTCTGTTATTTCATTCCAAGATTCTTCAGAGATTATGCTTCCTGTCATTCCTTTATATTTTTAATTTTTCTAAGTTCTTTGAATGGATTTATATCACTTTCTATTATTTTAAAGTTCTTAAATGCATTATGCTGTACACCTGAAACTAATACAAAATAGTGTTCAATGTAAACTATAACATGAAAATAATTTTTTAAGTGATGACACAATGACAAAACAAAAACTTTTAAATGGTAGGGGTTGTAATTAATAAGATTTATTTGAGGGAATTTGATATTTACTTTAAGGGAATAAAAATATGGCTTCTTTCTCATTATCACTGTAGCCCTGGTTTGTAGGGCAATGCCTTGGACAGTGTGGGACTCAATAAATCATTCTGAGATGATCAAATATTGGAAGTTACAAAAGCAAAACTATAAATTATAACTCCTACATCTCTTTTTGTTCTCCTTGCTGTGGTTTCTTTTTGTATCTAAATCTATTTCCCTTGATTTTAAGTAAAATACTTGAGAGTACACCTAAGTTATGCCAAAATCTTGCCATTTGGCTAATGGTTCTAACAACATTGGTTGGAATAAAACACTACCTTGTTCAGAAAACACACACCTTGGCTGTCTCAGCAGCATACAGTCCTCTACATGAGTTCTGCCTTTGAATTTTATGGTCCTGAAGATGCTTTGGTTCCAAGAAATGTCATCTCCTATCTGATGGCTTTTCTCCAGTTTATGGATATTTTATTAAAAGCTGTATCCGCTAGACCTTCCAAAATGTCCAGCAAAAAACTTCTTTCACTAAAGGTAAGGAAATGAATAACAGTGTTCAAGCCTCAGAGGGGTTGTTATATGTGGAGCGGAGGCCAGCTGTTCTCCATCTTTTCTGAACATATATCAAGAGGAAAAACCACTGAAATCGCAGCAGGCAAGATGTAAGTCGCACAGGTAGGAAAGCCTGCTTAAGATAAAGGATTGTGAAGTAATGGAAGAAAAAACGTTGAAGGATTTCTTTCTCTGGAGAATTTGGGGCCATGCATCAGTTTGGGTTGATTTAGTCATAGGCCACTTGGAGAACAGAACATACACTGGCAAGTGACCTAACTCTCCCAAAGTAACTTTGGACACTGGAGAATTTCCATCAAAACATAAGGATCTCTTTGCATGTGAAGATGAATTTGGTCTTTTTTTTAATAATAAATCAAAAGTTTTACTTTAAGAAGAGAAGTCAAGGATAAGTAGAGGTTGACACTCAAATGTTAGGGCAGCTTAGAATGTAACTTTCAACAGTTTGTTTGTCTTATACTGATTATACCTTTAAGCGAATCACAAAAGAAATACATAAGTGAAAAGTCTTAAACTTCTTTTAACATTTTATCTCCCAAATATTACAGATAATTTACAGTTGTTCTTATAAATAGGCAAATGTTTAGCAACCTACACGAGCAGTGCTTATAAAAGAAAGATTTCAGAGGAATAATCCTTTTAGATGAATTTGTTGCAATGACAAATAGACCCATATTGATGTGGGAAAACAAATATTGATTTTAGAGTTAAGAGAGCCATGTTGACTTTTAGCATTAGCAAGTCACCATTTTTCTGTATCTGAATTTTTTTCATTACACAAATAAATCCTTTATCCTCTATCAGTCTCTGTTTTTTCCCTTATAAATATAGAAACTGGAGGTGGCTATCTTTCTCTGAATGAGTTGCAAGGATTAGATAAGATAACAGTCAAAGTCCTAACAAGTTTTCAATATCATGACTATTTTCCCAAGGAAGTAGTCAAAATAAAGAAATCATTTCCCTTCCTCTCTAAAATCCAAGACCGTAATACTCCTTTTTTCAGTGACTTATATGAAAGACAAAAGAAGTTGGCTTTCAGTTGCAGCTTATATCCAAACAAAGCCTAAACTCTGCAAATAGATTGTTCTAGATTCAAGCAGATTGCTCACCAGGAATGAGGGCCCTCCCTGATAGCATTATTTGGGAATACTACGCAAAAACTCCCAGAGGATAGCTGCGTGTGCATCAAAGGGCCTTAGTTCATGCACAGTGGGTGTCTAGCCTCCGTGTTCTTAGCTTGGCACAAGTAAGCAGAGCCACTAGACTTAAAGTAGTGCCATGAAGGGAGGAGAGGCAGCCCTAATCTGTGGGGATAATTGTCCTTGGCCAGAAGGCCCTCCCAGAAGTTCTGGTGCCCTTGGATCTGGAGACCCTCAGAATGTCAGA
Organism: Anoura caudifer; assembly: GCA_004027475.1. NCBI lineage: Eukaryota > Metazoa > Chordata > Mammalia > Chiroptera > Phyllostomidae > Anoura > Anoura caudifer. Next base: position 444,114 of record PVKU01000293.1, read on the forward strand.
CTGAATTTCCCAACAACATGAAGAAATGAGGAAGCAGAGTTATAGTTATGCTGATTTAAAGAAAGTAAATGCAATACTTTTTGCACACCTGAGCTTGTGGGCTAAGAGCCATACCTGTAATCAATAGCATACCCAGGAGCAGGTGGTCAGCCCTACACACAAAAAAAGATCCTGAGATGATGTGAAGAGGTAAAGCTATGTCTGGAAGTCTGGGAAGGATTCAGAAAGACAGAATTCTAAGAGTTATGTGATCAAAAAGAAAAGTTCAGAACTAAACACAAAGAAAATGGTGCATGAGGCAAGAATCAGACAGAAGATAGACAAGTACATGTTTCCATGTACTGGGCCTCTTTGGATTTAGCTATGAAGTAGTAACTTATGAGAAAGTCTCAAGCAGAGCCTGACACTGTCTCTCAACCAAGACTTGGATATGGGGCCACAATGTTCACTTTCTGTTTTATGCTACCTTTACATCTTCTCTCAAAAATTTATGCAATTGCTGATGTAAAAAAAAAAATCAAGAAATCTATAGATAAATCCATCTGGCAATGATTCTTCATATATTAGAATATCAGTAAAAAACAAATGTGGCCACAGTGGACTCCAGAAGGAATCATTATATGACCTAGGAGTCTTATTACTCCTAGACTACTGTTTGTCAAGGTGACTTGAAACTCCTCTCCATCAGAAGGACATGGGGCATTTGTTAAAATGCAGATTCCTGCTTCTCACCCTGGCTATACTGAATTGGAGTCTCTAAGGCTAGAGCCCACAAATCAACATTTTAAACAAGCTTCCCATCTCTACTCAACGTTCCAGGATGGTGAGGATAAACAAGACAGAAAAAAGTCCCTGTCCTTAAGAGGATGGCTTTGTGTTCGCAAAAGGGTGTCCAACCTCCACAAAAGTCCCCATGTTCCCAGCTTGGGCAATATATTAGAACTAGTCTGGACTATTCATGGAAAGTATAAAGGAATAAAGGGGGTAGACAGCTAATGCTTGAGGTCAGTGCTTTGTGTAATATATTAAACTCCTTACCTTCTCGTAAACATCCCATGAGGTATTATTGATGCTTTTATATCTCCTTCTCAAGACTCTCTTGTTCTCTCACCTGGTCCATTTTTCACTATCTTTATCCATAGCGAAGTTTACATGGATGACACAGACATACAATTAATCATAATGCAGAAAAATATGTACTCAAGGGAGATACAGTCAAGATGCTAAGGGTCGGGAAAGAGACAGTGTACCTGACAAGTAACAGTCCTCAAAATTTATTGTGCATAAGGATTATCTAGCATCTTCATGTACTTAAACTGCAGCCATAAGGCAACTAACATGAACTCATTCATGGATTCAACCATGCAACAATTTAGCTACCTAAAAAAAAATAGCTTTGAGTAAATAAGTGAATGAATTAGGATTATCTGTGCATGATATATGTTCTTCTCTACTTTGTTGATGCCAAAAAAGTTTAAATAAATGTGTGCATACATAGAAATATATATATGTGTGTGTGTACACTCACAACGGTTGCTTTAATGGGTCACTCATAAGTTCTATGTACCCTTCTAATGTGAATTAAGGCAAACCAAGAAATGTAGAAACAAAGCTCACACATAAGTTGAAATTTATGAGCCACAAGAGGTCAGGATAAAGAATTTGAACCTTACTTGAGATACAGGGGGCTGGCTGGGACAGATCCAAAAGATATAAACTATTCAGGTACATGACTCTGAAATTCTGTTCCACCATATCCATTTCCACAGATCAACAGAATGGAACAGGAGAGCCCTGGAGGCTGAAGCTAGGTGGTTGCCCCAGGGATGGAAAATGACTTTTTCTTTCCTGTTTGAGTCCAAACTCTGTAATTTGTAGGAAAAGGTAGCTGGTAAAGAGAGGATGGTGGATGCATTGGAAAACCCAACATACACATGTATATGGAGAAAGAGACTGTGCCCAGATAAACTTGGACTGGAAGTAGCCCACCTGGCAGGGGAGTGGAAAACTGAAGTTGCAGAGCTGTGGAGAAGCAGGGAGGAAATGTAAAGGGCCTTGAGAAGGCTGTGAAGCAGAGGGCAATTCCTCTGTGGAATGAATGGGGTCATTCAGAAGCCCAGGTGGCTCCTGCTTCATAATATATGACTGCTAAGGACGTCCAATAGGGTCTAGTTGATGCTGAAAACACTGTTCAATTCCAACGGGCTAGCAAAAAAGTTGAGTAACTCAATAAAGAATCCTAGCCAAAGCAGTTCTATGAATTCAGATGGGCGATGCCACCACATGATGGACTATAGTTTTTACTTCCTCATGGAGTTTCCAAGCACTGGTTAGTTCAGAGAACTTAGTCCAGTAAAGAGAAAGCCCAGCCATGAAAATTCTTGATATGAAGAACTGAGATAGAGAAGTGTCAAATGGCAGGAAGCTTTGTATGTTAGGTTTAGTCATCCCTTCTGTTATTTCTTCTCTGAAGCCTGATTTTATTTTTTTCTCTGAAAAAAATACCGATAATTCTGATTCAATTAAAAAAAAAAAACTATTCACTGTTTTTTAATGTAAGTGCATAGATTAGAGAGTGGTTGATCCATTGTGCTGGTCAGGATAAACCCTCCTTCTCTGTCTCCTGCTGTCCAACTCTACTCCCACCCAGCCTTCCCAAAAAGCAGACAAGGACCACTCCCCTTCAGAGCTGTATGTCAGCATGCAATGGAGACAGTAATGTGTCAATTCTGTGGAAGTTCTTGAGATGGGAGCATGAGAGTTGACCTTGAGAATTTGGAGTAAAAGTAGTAGTAAAAGAAAAAATGGGTCTTTGTTCACTAATGTGTTTAGTAAAATTTGAGCAGCCAAATCATTTTCTGAGAACTATTTATCTTTAAGGTCCTGTGTCTCATGGCAATCTGTTCTAGAGATATATTAAATTCAGGTGACATATTGCAACAAATTGCACACATTAAAACTTACAAATTGTAGACACCCATGAATTTGAAACAAAAAGATTTATTTTTCATAGTTCTAAGTAAAGTAACACTCTACTACACTTTAAGAAGATAATGCTGGCATAGAGATCTAGAATTTCTCTGATGTTATACCTCCCATTTATATTGTCCTTTTTGCAGAATGGTGTCATGTCTGCTCTTCCGTTTATATTTCCCTGGCCTCTGTGGGCCCCTGCCCTGCCCAGAGTAAGCAGCCAGTGCTCAGGGATCCACTTGGCGCCTACCCTAACTGTAGATGCCTACCCTAGTGAGGTACCTACAGTGAGAGGGGAAGTATCGAAGGGTATTCTGCCCTGGGCATCACAAATTATGCCAGGGCAGTAGTGCTGTTAAGATGGAACACCAACTGCTAGCTCTTCACTGTAAGTTAGTAGGAGGATTAACACCATCCTAGAAGCATGACCCTAAGAATGTCCTGCAAAACAGCTGCTGGAACTTGGATTGGGTCCTTACCATGATAAGAGATCAACAAATTCCAGCCAATACTCCTCAGCATCTGTTTGGATAAACTTAGCACAACAGTGGCAGTACTTACTCATGTCAGTATTCCAGCCCATGGAAACATCCTAAGAATCTGGGCAGAGTTGTATGTAGATCTAAACTGTGATGAATTGGAATGTGAGAGGAGCGAAGGGCCCTACACCTGCCTATGATCTGCAGCCAGGAAGCCTTCCCAAGTTACAGTGACCTCCACTTCTCTGACCCCTGAGCATTCTTCACCTATTCCACTGGTCAGATAATAATATATCAGGCATTGCCTGGTGCCTGGCATTGTCCAATGTAATGGGTTGGCTCTTGCAGTGATATTCAACCTTTTTTATTTATTCATTCATACAATAAATATCCATTAAGTTTCTATCATGGCAGAGCACCCTGTTGGGTACTGGAGTTACCAAGGTGACAGAGACAAGCACCACCTTGGTGGAGGTGAAGGTCGAGAAGGGGAGACAGACTTTAAATAACATCACATGGTAAGTGATCTCATTCTAATTGTGGCAAGAGCAAAAGGTACAGTTGGCAGTGACAGCTGCTGCTGAGGAACCTGAGGGGTCTGAGAAATCACAGAATACTTTCTGGAGAAAGGAAGGTCAAAGCTGAGATCTAATGGATGCATAAGAGCAATCTGGGGGACTCAGAAGAGGGAATTCCAGGCTGGGAGGGAGGAGAGGGGAGCACGACATGCAGAAACCGTCCATGGGGTTGAAACAAATGGAGGGAAATGGGGGAGGCAGGCAGAAGCCAGGTGAGGAGAGTCTTGTGGGCTGTGTTAAAGATTCAGGGAGAATGGAAAGCCATGGGGGGGTCTGTGTTCTACCATCTTCAGTACATTGTACATTCCCTAAAACACAGAGTTTATATCAAATTAACGCAAAATAGTCTAACCACCAGAAAATTCCACCTGCAAATAATAATCATAACCCTTCATTCAGGGTCCTCTAGGCTATTTAACTGGAGTTAATCACTTACGACTATTGTCTCAAATGCCTGATTCCACATTTTTGTCAGTAAAGTAGATCAAACCTCAACAAATCTTTTTTGCTGATTAAGTAGCTTGCAGGGGAAACCCAAGTAACTTACTATCTAGAAATTAGAGTGAGACGGTCACAAAGCTGAAGAGGAGAGGAGAGCCCGAGTTCACACATCAGAAGCTCGCCCAGGGTCACGCAGAGCAGAAAAAGAGCCAGGTCAGAATTCAGGCAACTCAGGCTCTTACCCAAATTCTCCTGACTCTAGGATGGTCCCAAAAGTCTGTGATCTGGTTTTGCTTTATTTTTACTGATGACTCTTCAAAGGCAAAAAAAAAAAAAAAATCAGAATGACTAGAGTGTTAAAGTTTGTTGGATTCCACCTAATTTAGGTTGTTTTCAGGGGTGCTTTAGGTAAAAGAGCTAAATGGAATTGGGAACAAGAGGAACATGAAGGAGTAGAAACTGAACTTTACTGAGAACCTGCTGGGAAGCACACATAATTCCAGATGCTTACCATCCTTCTTATTCTTCTCAATAACCCAGTGAGATCAGTATGATTAGCCCCATATCACAGATGAGGAAACTGAGCCTCATAGTAGCTTGTACAAGATCAAAAAGATAGGAAGTAATTTGAGAAATAAATCTGAAATGCAGATCAGTGCAGCTCAAAGCAATGCTTTTCCTATTATTTTGTGCTAACTCCAAAATTGTCCAGGTTGGGTCCCCACACACTAATGGAATCACCTTATATTTGAGAGAACTTGCCTGTTGGCTGGGTTTGCTCTAAAATGCAGGACCCTGCCCTGGCCATTGTGACTCAGCTGGTTGGAGAGTCATCTCATAAACCAAAAGGTTGCAGGTTTGATCTCAGTCAGGGCATACACCTGGGCTACGTTGCAGGCTGATCCTCAGTCTGGCCTCAAACAAGAAGCAACCAATGTTTCTCTTTCACATCAATGTTTCTCTGTCTCTCTCCCTCTCCCACCTCCTCTATCTCTAAAAGCAATGAAAAAAATGTCCTGGTTGAGAATTTTAAAAATAATAATAACAAATAAATGAATAAATAAAATGCAGGGTCCTTAAAAGCTTGCCACATTCTGGGAGATATTTATCTCCAAAGGGCTCATTGGGCCCCTTGTCCCTAAGGAATACAGTATTCAGCCCTTGGAGTGATATGGCCTACAGTGGGTTAGGCCCAAAGCAAGGTGTGACAAAGGCAGGGGAGATCCTAAAACCAAACTTTCTCATACAGGAGGTTGGTTCTTAACTCATTGGAACCTTCAGACTTTGCTTCTGGGAAGCTTGGGTCTGCCCTGCCTACAGAGCCACTGAACATGAAGCCTCTCTCTGCAGCACTCAGCTGGCCTCCTGTGTCTTCAAGCAATTAGGTGTCTCTCACAGCTCTGTCATCTTCAGCTTCCCTAGAAGGGGTACAGACCATGCTGTGCAGCAGGACCCAGAACTGGGATGTCGTTCCTTGAGAATAACAAGGGAGGGACGAGGCATGTGTCATCCAGAGAGGAAATGCAGCACGACTCTTCTGCTGACTTGGAAGTCTCTAATTGGCTCCCCCATCCCACCTCCACCTCCCCATTCTCTCCAAGAGAAACGGTTCCAGTTATGTTTGCTGAGTGCCTCAGAAAGGAACAAAATGTCTGTTTTCTCCTTTAGCCAGAGACTATTCCTTGGCATTCGTTCTATTCAAGCATCGGCAGACAAGATTATTTTACTAATGTTCACTCCCCCCACCCCTGCCAGGGGTTTAAAGCAGCCCAGGACCCTAACCTGTGGTATCTTATCTTGGAAATGTAACTTAGCTTAGCAACTATGGACCAAACCCAACCGCCTTAGTGATCAAAGCAAAACCTTCCTACTAGAGTCCTTGGATGTCTCCCATTTTATTCTGTTTTAGGCTACATGAGGATTAGGATACAGGTAGCTGCTGAAAAGGACCAAGATAGAAGTTTGAGCAAAAACCAATGTTTAGGAATGAATTCCTGAGAGCAAAAGAATAAGAGAAGTTACACAGTCATAGAAAGAATATTGGTTGGGGAGCAAGACATTATGGGATTTATTTGTGGCTTTGGCCTCTACTATCTGGATGACAGTTGGCAAGACATTTCACCCCCCTTGGTGTCAGACTCTTCTCCTATGACATGAGAACATCTGGCTTTACCTTTAAAGTAACTCTGCTAATGACATTCTGCTATACCTGAGGTCCTATGAGCTGGAGAAATTGAAAGGAAAGAGAAGGGATCAGAAGAGAGCATAGACAGCCAGGTAAAGCTTCAGAATAAATAGAGTAACAAGAGATAGAAGTTTGATAGCACAAAGAAGAACACCTGGAAAAGAAAGGCCAGGAATTCCATCCAAAAAAAAAGAAAGAAAATATGTTGGAATCAGAGAAATAGATCGTGTTGGTTGAACTTACAACTAGACAAGACCAGAGCCAACCTCTAAGAAAGCCAAGGACTGGCAAAAGAGGGGAGAGTAGAAAGAGGAGATAGAGCTGCCTTCCTGTCCTCCCACCTGCTCTGGGCCCCAGAACTCCCATCTTTCTTCAACGCAGGCAGAGACACCCAGCTAGCATAGAGGAAACATCTGTCCAAGTCTTGTGGCTCGTTAAGAAGACACACTTTCACCTATAAATGTTAAGTACTATGATTTGAGTGAGGAGACATGAGCCCAGCCTGAGACTTCTGTAACAGGAACTAGAAAGAGCTTGCACACAGTGTAAATTTAGAATGACAAATCAGGGTGGAATGGTGGGTGGGGTGGGGAGAGGGAGAGGGAATGAATATAAACTATCTTTGGAGGTAACAGTTGACGGTCTGTGGGAATGTTGTGACTCAAAGTTCAGAGGGCAGGAAGGACAAGGAGACTAACATTCCCGAAGGGTGCAGAGTAGCTCTACCAAGGGCCCTGGGCTCGCCCATCACTGACTCCTGCTCTGCCCCAGGCCTGGCTGGACTGACCATGACTTACTACTGGAGGGAGGCTTGGTGGGATTTATGAGATGAGCTAGTGGGATGTTCTTGGCAAGCCAAAGCTATAAATGTGTGATACTTTATCTCCTGTAAGAATGTTTTAAGAAAAGGAAAGACAGGAAATGTCTTCAAAAAGTAGAACTCCAGCCACTGGTCAAGGAGAGTGGACTCTCTGTGGAGCTACATCAAAGGCATGGCTCCGTCTGCCCCCTGTGGCCTCTGTGGATCCTGCCCTGGGATTTCATCAGCTTATTTGGAAACAAGGAGGGAAGGAAGCACACCCACTGCTGGTGCTCTCTGGGAACTGTCAAAAAGGAGGATGAACTGGGACTGCTGGGGAAACTGCCACTGCTCCTTCCCTAGCTTTCTTTCCTAGACACTTCTTCACCATTCACTTAAGATGCAAGTGCTTCAATGGGGCTGAAGCCTGAGTGAGTCTCTAGTAGGAGCACTGGACTGGAGGGCAGGAAACTACCTGTAGTCTGCAACAAAAGATCTATGGGGCCTAGAAAACATCACTTCCCTCCCCATGTTCACTTCCGTATAAAATGAGGTCAAAGATGAATTAATAGCATTTTTAATGACCCTCTCCAGTGACCACAGAAAAGCAGAATTGGCATTTTAATTTAAATTTACTGGGGTAACATTGGTTAATAACATTATAGGTTTTAGGTATACAGTTCTATAACACATTATCTGTATGTTGCATTGTGTGCTCACCACCCAGAGTCTAGTCTCCTTCTGTCACCATGTATTTGACCCCCTTTTCCTCTTTGTCCTCCTCCCACCCCATTTCCCTCTGGTAACTACCTACTATTATCTATGTCTACAAGTTTGAGTTTCTTTCTTTTTTTTTAAATTATACTGTTGTTCAAATACAGTTTTCTCCCTTTTCCCCCACCTCTCCCCCACAGCCCAGCCATCCCCACCTCCCTCCCCTGATTCCATCCCTCCTTAGTTTTGTCCATGCATCCTTTATAGTTGTTCCTGAAAACCCTATGAGTTTGCTTTGTTTGATCATTTGTTGTTTTCTTATTTATATCCCACATATTAGTGAATCATGTAGTTCTTGTCCTTTTGCATCTGACTTATTTCACTTAGAATTATATCCTCAAGATCCATCCATGTTGTCGCAAATGACAATATTTCATCCATTTCTATGGCTGAGTAGTATTCAATCATATATATGTACCATATCTTCTTTATCCAATCATCCATCGAAAAACACTTAGCTTGTTTCCATGTCTACCATATGACCCAACAATCCCTCTCCTGAGTATCCCCAAAATTTGAAGATATAAGTACCCCTATGTTCAATGCAGCATTATTTATAGTAGAATTGGCTTTTAAACTTCAAAAAACAACATCTATTATGGAAAAGAATTCCCTTTAGAATTAGATGAAAATCCCACCTCTCCTATAAATCACCTCTACCTGGCACACTCTAAAGAATGGGACCAGCTGAGATCCAATAAGAAACACAAGCATAACTCCTTAGGGAATAGGTGGCAAACACAAGGCCCGCAGGCCAAATCCAGCCTTCCACCTTGTTTTATCCAGCCCAGCACCTTATTTCTACCCAGCAGCAGTGCCAAGCTCTTGCTTAACTGTTAAGGAGTAGTTACATTTATATAGACCTAAAATTACATTCCGCCCTTTGAAAGCAACTGTGAGGCTGATGTGACCCCCGGTGAAAATGAGTTTGACACCCCTGCCTTAGGATCAGTTGAGAAGTTTTGTCTCACCCTCAATCCCATCTTCTTAGAGTCTGTAAGAAGAGACAACCTGTACTTAATTTTCTGTAGGATATTGTAACTTCATCCCAGACATCTTGTTCTTCTTTCTCTCTCATCCTTGGGGACACATCTTTGAAAATAAGTGCTTAAAGCCAAAGCTGCAAGAGCCCATAGAGAAAGAGTATAGATTAGAGAAAGCAACCCCATGCCAGGGCAAACAGCTTAAGGAGCACTGTGCAGAATGGATTTCACCTCTCATTTGATTTACTTGGTTGGATGTTCCCATACAACTTTGTTAACCTGCACAACTGTAGCTAAAGTCTAGGGCTGGGCTTACAGCAGTTGCTCAAAATCTACATGTCAATAATAATAATACATTATTACGTGTCACAGGTTAGATTCCTCAGGAAGCAGACTCAGAGCTGAAGATCTGCATTCTGAGATATACTGTCAGGATCAACAAGTGTGGGGCAAGGAAGAAAGCTGTGCTGGGCAGAAGATGTTAAACCACAACACAATTGCAACAAAGGCCTGTTTATCCTATAGGGAGCTCTGTAACTTTCTGAATTATCTAGAATTTGGGAAAGTTGGCAGGACCTTTATATACCCTGCATAGATCAGTCATGGATGTGGGCTTCCCTGAAAAGAGGGTATGAACTTGGGGGAAAAGGCCCAAATGCAAGGGTAAGTCTTGGAGAGGGACTCGGCTACAAGCAGTCGGCCAACAACACTGGCCATATCTGGGGGAACACAAGTTTTTGTGTGATGGTTCTAGATGGCAGTACCCAGATTCCACCACCCTTTGTTAGGCAGTTTATAGATTAACAAGCATGTTCTGTGCCAAATATCTTCCATTTGTCCTTCCAGATTTACCCTATATCTTTCTCCACCCTGGTCCATACCCTAGGAGGCCAATCTGTATGAATTACATGAGCAGACTCCCATGTCTGCCCTCTGATTCCCACCTGGGTTCAGCTAAAAGAGCCCTGGCAGGAGCTCAGAGGGAGGAAGGAAAGTGTGTTTAGGGTGCTTCTTTCCCTGGCTCCATCTCTGTGAGGCCACGTTGGGTTGCACAGCTCCTCCAATGGAAGGTCAATACTGATATCCAAGGCTCTTTCACGGATTATTCTCTCCTCCCAAATTCTAACAACTATTCTTCCCCTCACTGTTTTACCCCAGTGCAAAAGCAGGCCTCCCTCACCCCTACCACTCCATGGTATTAACACTGAAATAGTTCTACCTATTTGACTTCTCTAAACGCTGCCTGCACCTTTGTAAAAAGTCCTTTCTTTAGTAAACCTTCCTTGAATCATCCTATATTAATTGTGCTTCCTCAAATGATCCTAATTTAGTTTCTCCTGGGATTCTAACAGATACTTTTAAGGCATATATTATCTCACCTTTTTCTATCATCCTATAAATCAAATATATTTGTCCTCACTTTGGAGATAAGAAATTCAAGACCCAGAAGAGTTACATGACTCACCAAAGCCCCCAGGTTGGTAAGATGGTCCTTGTCCATTGACTCAGACCCACTGCGTGTATCACTAGGCCACCCTCGTACTTCTTTCAGATCATTCTCTTTCCCACCACAGCTCAGGAAAAAATCAGGAGGAGGAGGAACAGCTGTAGTATTCAAGACCACAGAACATTCTCAAATTTAGCAAGAGGATGAAAGGGGGTACATGAAGGAGACACAATGGGGTGTGTCATTTCAGTCTGGGGATTACAGAAGGAAGAGAAAGAGTTTACTTAATAACTTTTTGCCCTATCCCCTCTTCTGGAACACTGGAGTATTTTTTAATCACCTTTCTCAATTAGCAAATTAAGATATTTCAGAATCCAGATCTGCCCCAATCAACGGCTTCACCCTGGTCATGGCTCATGACCTTTGGGTCTTTGGTTTCTTCATCTACATAAAGCAAGGTGGTTAACTATATGAATCTCAAGCTTCCTTCCATTCTCTGCTTCTTTGAGTTCCTTGTTCCCTTTGCTTCTCTTATCCTAGACACAGACAATGGTCATGTGGACAAACACTCATACTGACAATTGTTAGTCTCATCCCTGGGGAAAAAAGGGGAAGGAGCTCAGATGGTGCTATGCACAAAGACTCACTTGCTAGCTCTAAAGGGCCCTTCAAAAGGTCTTGTTCCTACTCTACTTTTAATTAGGATAGCAGTTAAGCCCAAATGAGAAACTGAAGATGCCATTTGGTTCTGCATTGCTCCCAAAGTCCCTGTGTATGGCATATTCCTAGGCTCACTCCCATCCAGGGTGGTGTCTTTATTCTCCTGATCAAAAGAAGATGGATCCTCCCTGTGCAAAATATATTTTGTCCTTTATTGCCTACATTTCCCTGTATCATTGACAAATTTTCCAGCTCAAGGAATAGCTAAGAATGACAAGTTCCACTATGATGTTACCTCCACTGTGGAGAGCTTTCATTTACCGAAGCACCAGCCAAGAGGGAGGAAGAAAATGCTGTTCCTCCCTTTCATTCTCCTACCCTAGATTTAGGGATAGGAACTACAGACCCTTGTCCTAGTACTAGTCCATCCACTAACTTTGAGCAAGTCACTTACTTCCCTTCTCTACATCTTATTTTGTTATCCATTAAAATAAATAAATGGATAGTATTTTCCTTTCTAGTTCTAACTTTCCATGAACCTGTAAGGATGAATAGGATTTGGGGAGACTGATTTGAACAGATGGCTTAGGTTCCCCCCAGAAAACAAGATCTGAGGAGATATTTGAGTGTTAAGAGTTTTAGTTGGGAGATATAATCCCAAGGAAGCAAGAGTGAGGGAAAAGGAACATGAGACAAAAAAAAAAAAAAAAGAAAAGAAAAATGAGAAGCAAATGTGATGTGTTTTTTTTGTTTTGTTTTGTTTTGTTTTTGTCTTAGCCTATTTAGGCCAGTATAACAAAACACCACAGGCTGGGTGACTTATAAACAACATAAACTTATTTTTTGCATTTCTGCAAACTAGAAAGCCAGGATCAAGGTGTCAATATGGTCACCTTCTAAAGAGGATCCCCTCTTCCTGGCTCATGACCAGTGCCTTCTTGCTGTATTCTCACATGATGATAGGGGCTAAGAGTCTCTCTAGAGTCTCTTTGTAAGACACTAATAAATCCCATTCATGAAGTTCCCACCTCTTAATGCCATGATTTAAGCATCTCCCAATGGCCTTCTTTTTGATGCTATCATTTGGGGGGTAGGATTTCAACATATGAATTTGGGGGGAGGGGAGGGAAACATTTAGATCATAACAGTTATCAACCTAGTCACAGCTTTACATTCTTCAGAGAAGCTCAAAGTGTCACTCAGTCACACTGGACATCCCTATACACATTGAACAGAAAAAAATAAAGCCTTGGAGAGAAGAAAAAAGCAAGGATCTGCCTGCAGAAACCCTCTTATTTTCTCTTTATTGACCAAAGTTTCCCATTGGAGAGTATCTCTCCTGCTCTTCTAGGCTGCATCATCTGAACCCTTCAAAAGTTACTAGGGCAGCCTTCAACCTGAAGCATGGAACTGCAACCAACCTGGAAGAGGTGGGAAGAGCCATGGATTCAGCATTCAGTTGATGTGCCTCCTACAGTGAAATTGTGCAGGATCACCTGGAGCCTGTCACCTTGGCAGGAGCAGGCAGCCAAGGGTTTGGGAAATCCTAAAGCTAAAGAGGCACAAGAGCCGTATGGATAGGATGGAAAGATATACTAGAAGAAAGGTCAGGTGCCTTTATTCAACAGAAGTTTTCCAAGAAATTTGAATACAAAGATGCAAAATCTTTCCTGCCCTCAAGGAACACATACTCTACTGGGGAGGGAGACTTAAAAACAAGCAATTGCAACAAGGTAATATTCATTGGAAACGATTGCATTCATGGTCCTCATTTCACTTACGGGAAAACAAAGGCTAAGATTTGGCCAACTTCACACAAGAAGTCTGTGACAGAATGAGGCCTGAAAAACCCAGGCTTTTAATTTCCAAATCAATGCTTAATTTACTGCCCTGCTCTCAAAGGCACAGCAGTGGTTTAGAGTAAGCTATGTTTTGAAACAAGTAGATTTCGAAGGTCCAGTGGCATTAAGGCCTGGTTGAGCTGCATTCCTTGACTCTGCATGAATTCTCCTACAGGTCAGGATGACATATTAAAGACTGGATGGAGGTGGAAGTGAAGGGGGAAAGAATGTCAGGGAACTCTTTGTGAAGACAACCTATTTGCTAAAAGGAGCCAAAGGGGATCAGTTTAATTGAAGTTAAAGATATTTTAAGGAAGGTAAGAGCCTAGCTGGGGGTTCAGCCAAGAGGTTTCCATTCTGCCTTTGAAAATGAGAAGAGTTGAACAGGATCTGTATGGATGAGTTGATAAAAAGTTCTTTGAAGTGGACAGGGATCTTTTTATAGCCTCTGAATAACTTAGCTGTGGGTGAGGGAAGAGAGCTGTTCTCATTTATAAGCATGGAAGGCTGTGAGCTGTCCCCCCCTCCAATTGGATTTCATCTGGCTTGGCCATGAAGAGAGAGAGAGATTGGCCTGGTGTCCTTGTCTAGCTGAGAGAAGATAAATCTGGCAGTCCTTCACACAACAAAGCACAGATAAATGGCCCAGGGAAAAGCCCTAAATACTGACTCACAGAGATTGAAAGAAAGACACACAACATAGAATCATGGCCCCCACAAAACACCCCCAACTCACTCACACTAGATAGATCATGGGCTAACCCTTAAAATGAATTAAGAAATCAACAGCAATGCCAAGAAATAATAGCAACAAAAATTATTGTTATGGATTGCTTACCATGTGTCAGATGCTATACATGCAAAATCTCACTTGTTCCTCTTAACCTAAGAGATAGGTATTATTTTTATTTCCACTCCATATTCAAGAAAAATTGAGGAAGTAGTATAAAGGACACATGGACAATAACAAGGAGGATGGAGATGGGAGGGAGGTGGGGAGGGCTGGGTGGTGGGTTGCGATGGGGGTAAAGGGCAGAAAACTGTACTTGAACAACAATTAAAATTTTAAAAAAAGAAAATTGAGTCTTATTGAGGTATGAGCAAGTTTAAGCAACTTGTGCAAGCTTAGTACCTCATAGGCTAGAATCTACATAGATAAAATTGTTAGGTAAATATTAAGGTAGCATGAAGCTATCTTTGGTTACAAGCTTCATGGAATAAAACTCCACTCTTATATTATCAGCACTCAATTCTCTTGGCTGAACAACTGAACAAGTTGGTCTAATCTTCCACTCACCAAGTACTTCAGAATTTTGGACAAGGGAACATTTTGTCAAAGGCTTAAGATTCAGTTTTCTTCAGACTCCTGAGCTCTATATTGCCCTGCATTTGAAGAAAAAAAAAAAGAGAGAGAGAGAGGAAACTTGGAGAGAAAAAAAAAACAGTAATAAATATGCCCCCAAGAAAGACCTGCCTCAGTTATAGTCTAACTGAAAAGTTGTTGATAACCACTCTTCATGCCCATCGAAGAGAGAAATAGGAATTGGGGACCCAAAGTACAGATGAATATAACTTAACCTGATATTTAAGTACTTTGCCAAATCATAAGTTTTATAACTCCCAAACCTGGCCCGTGTTCCTATAAACACAGTTAAATTCTGGTATTTGAAGCTATGGAGTGGGAAGGCAAAGTCAGAAGACTGGATTTAATCTCAGTTTCACCAAAATCCATTTACTGACCTTTTAAAGCAGGGGTGTCAAACTTATTTTCACTGGGGCCACATCAGCCTCATGGTTGCCTTCAAAGGGCAGAATGTAATTTTAGGACTGTATACATGTAACTACTCCTTAACTAGGGGCAAGGAGCTCGGTGCTGCCACCGGGTAGAAACAAGGTAGAGGGCCTTGGGTTTGCCACCTGTGCTTTAAAGATACTCAATCTTCCCTCTGGTCCTCTATTTTCCCATCTGTAAAATTTGAGAATTAGATACAGCTGATCTCTAAAATGTCTTCCATCACTTTCATTCTGAATCCTGGATTGGAAATCCTTGCCTTGCGTTACATACCTCAGAGAGGCTACAGTGAGAATCAAAATTGGTAAAAGTGGGGGTGAGGGGAAGAATGAGCTCTTAACAGCAAAATCAATAAGGTTTTGTATTATATAAGTACAAAGGACAGTGTGTCCTCAGTCAGCTACATATCCTTCCTATCATTCTTGAAACATCATAAGGACAAATAAAACACTGTGAAATCCCAGGGAGAAAAAACCTCTTCTGTACTCTTTTCACATGGAACCTTGACCCTTGAGACCTACAAAGATTGTCTCCTATCTGCCAGATAGGTAGGAGTTCAAAGTATACTAGACTTGCAAGCTTCTAGCTGTGGGGTCTCCACCTCTGATCCCTCTCACTCAACCCCTTCTCTACTACAGACACCCAAGCCAGTGGCATTTGAAGGAAAACCATAGTGGACTTTCAGGACACATTGAAGCTGAAAGAGACTAGAGATTTTTTTGTTGTTAGTTCTGGGCATCGGGCATGTGCTAATTGGCCTGGCTCTAGCTATGAAATAAATTGCTATCGTCATTATTTTATTCTCTGGAGGAGACAACCTCGGGTTAGTATTTCAAAGAAGAATGAGTCACTGGAAAAGTTTAAAAGAACCCACTAATTATTTCTTTAAAGAAAAACCCTAACTCTGGGAGAAAGGAGTCAGGGGAGACATCAACTACCCATTAAGATGAAAGGGCTGAGTTACCTGGGCTGCTCCAGGAGGCCCAGAAATAACAAGAGTGACCCTGTATTTGCAGAGTGGATTTCCCTGCAGAGTCCGCTCCACAGACATGATCTCACTGACCCTGAATTCCTAGGAGAGGAACAGCCCCACTCCAGGCTTCATTTTCCCTTTCTTTCTGCCCCACCATGATGCAAAGAGGCCGAGGGAACACAAGTCAGTGTTAAGAAAAGATGGGAGTCTTTCCAGTGTTTGTTGAGTCGGCATATGAACATCTGCTCAAAATCCTAAACCGCCCAAACTGGAAGCTATCTGGCCATCTTCTCCAGTGGCTTCCACACATGTTTGGATTTTATTTTAATACAATTCTATGAAGAATCTCAACAGTTAAAACAAGATCAATTCTACAATAATTCACATTTTAAATATTTACTCAGTATCAAGTTCATCTCTGAGAATAATGAAGTTTTTTTTTGATGACTACAAAAACTTCCAACCAGCCATCTGGAGCTCAGTGATTATAAACATGAGCATATTATGGTGGACACTCTAACTTTATTATTTTTTAATTTCCAGGGTTCCTTTGATTCAATGCTTGCAAGGACCTTAAGTGGAAAAAATGGGATTTACTGGTTCAAGGACTTAGGTTAGTTTTATGGACCAAGTCAACTGAACTATTTCCAGACTATTTGTCCAAGAGGAGAAGGAGATGAAGGCTGATGTCCAAGGGAAGAGGACAACAGCCCAGATACAGAAAGGAAATAATTGTAATTCCCATAACAGGAGCATGAGAGAGGGACAAGTCCCAGGACATAAACCTGTCTTTACTCAAAGGTTGCATCCCAAGTGGCAGAGGTCCCACACGGTTGGTCACTACCTAAGTATTGGATACTGAGATTCTGAGATCTGGGACAATGTCCATTGGCCAAACTCAGCACCTGGAAAAGTAAATTTTAATCAGCCATGCAGGCCTGTCCAGTGGCCATCTTCAGAATAAGTCCTGAAACATTGCCACATAGAGGACTTTTCATTATTTCCTGGCATAATATATAAGAAAGTACAACCTAAAAAAAGGGAAGATGCAAAAGTAGACTTTTTACCCACCCTGGAAGCTGGGTTTAGACATGGATTTCATTGGATATACAAGAATTTTATTACAAGAATAAATTTATAATAATAAAGGCAATCCTCATTTGCTATGATCTGAATGTTTGTATGCCTCCCAAATTCATGTTTTGAAAACCCAGTGCCCAGGGTGATGATAATAGTAGGTAAGGCCTTTGGAAATGCTTAGGTCATGAGGATGGAGTCCTCACAAATATGGTTAGTGTTTTTATAAAAGAGACCCAGAGAGATTCCTCACCCCTTCTACCTGTGAGGATAAACAAGAAGTCTGCGACCCAGAAGAGGTCCCTCACCCAACCATGCTGATACCCTGGTCTCAGAATTCCATCCTTTAGAGCTGTGCAAAATAAATTTCTGCTGTTTATAAGCTCTTGTGGTATTCTTTTATAGCAGCCCAAACTTTCCATACCACAGGTGTGATGGAGCAATTTATACCGATTGTACAAGCATTGGCTATTACTGGCAATCCCTCCTCTCCAAATTCAGTCCCTTTTTCTTTGGCCCAGGCTTCCTCCCACCACATATCTTTTCATTGTCTCCTAGGTCTCACTTTCCCCAGAACATTTTGCTTCCTGATGAAGGACACCACTGGACAAAGAGGTGGTTCATCAATGGTGTAGTCAGCATTAGTGCTGAATAGCACTGGGGCAAGTAGATTATTTTCAAGGGGAACTTGTCCTCTAAAGGCCACCCCACCCTCATAGGAGCACATTTTAATGACAACTGGCTCCTTAGCTGATTGCCAAGGCTGGTTCAGACACCTCCGCCATTTTTATTTCTATGATCCTGGACTCCTCAACAAAACTGTAGGTTCTCCCAGTGGGGGCTGTACATTCTGCTGGATCTGCTCATTCCAGGAGCTTAGGTAGGTAACGTACACTCACTTACACTACAAGAAGCAGGGATAAGTGACCCAAGAAAAGGGCAAATTTCCTCCCAGCCTCTCTTCCTCCCTGAAGAGTTCATGTGTAATGACCACATGGGTTACTAGCAAATCCATAGGAGGTCTCAGATCTCTGGATGGGAACCACTGGTTTCAATTTTCTGCAAAAGGACTAAAGTACTAAAGCTCTATCCCATGTATGGTTCTCTTACACTTAATTCTTATCATTTTATTCTTGTCTGGTTACACCCCTGAGAAACAAGAACTCTGTGCCAGGGTCAGAATGCATGAGTTCTAGCTCTGCCCATTGATTGGATATGTGGCCTGAGTAGGCCTTTTCACCAGCCATGGCCTGCATTTCCTCACCTGTAAACTAAGGAGACAGGTCTCAAGCTACCTACACATCATCTACCTCCTCTGAAATCTTTGAGTCCCTCGCCATTGTGCAATGAGGACTAACAGAGCATCAGTATTAGCACAGTCACCCCCAGGCCCTGGAGGAAGGGAGAGAAGAAGCTAAAGGAAACAAGTGGGATGTTCAGCTGAGCTTCAAACAGGAAGACGATGTCAGTTCACCCAGGCTGAGGATGAAAAGCATTCCAGAGAGCTGACGCAATGCTGGGACAGGGTCCATGTCCCTAAGGGCTTTGAGCAGTGGGGAAGAGACATGGAGATGACAGAGAGCCCCCCATTCAGGTCTGGTTCTAAAATCTGGCCTAGTAGGAGAAAGGAGAATCAGGTGCCTCCCACTCAGGGAAACTGATCAAGAGAGTAAGTCACTCAAACCACCTCTTAGCAGGAGAGGGAACAAATTCAGGATGGGGTGGGGGAACAAGCTGACTTCTGGAATGAGTCCTGATATACCTAGAAGCTGAGAACACCCCATCCTGCCTTCTAAGTCTGGAAAAGCCTGAGTTACCAAGGCCCAGGTAACAATAATAAGCAACCCTTCTCTCTCTCTCCCCCTTCTTTCTCTTTTTCCTCAGCCACCACCACCAACTCTACAAATCTTTAAATTTCTTCTTGCCTGCAAATTCAGCTATGGAATCTCAAAGTACAAAACAAGAAAGGAGACCTGGCATCCAAGCTGAGTTTCTCATTAGTAAATAGATTCCACATGGTAAGAAAAAGATCAAGGAGACACTTTTATGAGGACTAAAGAAAAAGGCATAGGTGTGGAGAGCCTTTCATCTTATCAGAGGGGACAGCTACCCCAAGATATGGTATGCCGGGTCTGAACTAGAGCTCTGTGCCCGGCCCTGAGGGGATGAAAATCCAGTGTCATGGCTATATACCCACAGCCCTGTACATGGAGCAAAAGCCCAAATCCTGGTCCTGCTAAATGGCCATCACCCTGTGGGACTTTGAGCCTGAGTCTCAACATTTTCATCTGTAAAATGCATACAAGAATCCTATGGTCCAGCTCACCTTAGTGGACAGGAAATAATAGATGATAACACTGAAGGTGTATTGTGTTTCTGGGGGGGAATTATCTTTGACCCAGGATCAGAGATGTGGGAGTTCTCAACATGAAAAATCAAACTCAAACCATAGAAGTGGATAAAGGAGCAAGAAGAATGACTCTAAGAATACCAACGGCTCAGTGGTGGGTAGAAAAAGAGAAGCCAGAAACTAAGACCAAGGAGGAAGAACTGAAAGGTAGCAGAGTCATACAAAGCTGAACTCAGGTGACCTGAGAAATTAGTCATTTGTGTCAATCAGATTTCTAAAGACTTTAGGTTTTGTTCCTCTTATCTACTATTACACCCTCAGAAGCACACTGTGGGGAACAGGCAGAGCAGAGAAAAATTACCATTAGAAGAGAGAATACATGCATTCACGGAAGCATTCATGACATTTGTTATAAGCCTGGAGAGAATCATAGGGCTGGTCTATTCCTCCCTGATGATTTGCTGTGTGACACTGGACATCTTACACAACTTCTCTGTGCTGGCAATTAGTTTTTATCCAAGTCCGTGGTGTCTTGGGCTCAGAGGGTGTGAGTTGTGGATCCAGTTACTCCTGATGACTGACTGCAAAGGGAAATGTGAGCCTGCAGTGGGAGTGGCAAACACTACAGTCGCACGGAAGTTAGGATCTCCTCTCCCCAAAGCCTGGCCTGCCTTAGAACAGGGTGAGGATCTCAGAGTTCTTTTCAAAGGAACCACACCTGCCACTTGAAAAACTTTTCATCCAACAATATACAAAATATATTCCTTTCAACAGCAAATATTTGTGGAAATTCTCTCCATGCAGACCACTGAGCTGGACCCTGGGTGAGGTAGAAGGAAGACAGGAACTCAAAAGGAGGCCATGCACTCCACCCAGTAAGGAAGATGGACTCTTAGCCAGAAGAAGACTGGCCACTAGCCAGTCTGTGCTGTCATCACACAAACATAAACAAAATGCAATACAAACCCAGGCCGAAGTCATTGATTTTGTACCTAAGGAATCAGAGAAAGCTTTACAGCAGAAGTGCCATTGGAATTGTGTCCTGACACTAAGGAAAAGTTTGACGTTCAGCAAAGGGAAAAATGCATTCCAAGTTGAGTGAACATCACAAGCAAAGCTTTGGCAACAGGAAAGTGGCATTATGTTCAAGGAAGAAGTTGATGGTTTGGTGCTTCCAGTCCATATTCAGTGTAGTCAAGAAGTGTTTTTAAGCAAGGGTGTGGTAGGATTAGTTCTGCTCTTTAAACTTTCAGGCCTGGATAAGAAACAAGGATGGAAGGGTGGAGGGACTGAGGGAGGAGACTTCTTGGAAAGCTATTATCAAGAGAAATCACCAGTATCCTAAACAGTAAAAAAGCATTGAAATTGAAAATATTATATTGTTTCTAGAACATTCCAATAAAGAATACAGAGGGTACAGGACTGGGAGAGCAAAATGGGGATAAAATTATTTTTAGACAAGTTGAATCTTCCATAGTTAGATATAAGGGTCTGGAGCCCAGGGAAAAAGACAAGAGAAGGGTCAGGAATCTGTATTGGAAATAAATTTAATGCAGCTTATACAGAGGTTAAGTTATAAAGGCAGAACTTAAGGTCAATGTTGAGTAGAGACAAAATGACCCTTTCAAGTCCCTTAGTGAGATACCACATTTGAAACTGATATTAAGTCATGCCATAAGTTTAGTAGGGCCAGTAATTCTTATAGAGATGGAAAGGTCATCTGGGCACCAGAAACACAGAAGGCTTGTGGTTTGGGGTCTGTTATAGGAGAAACATGAGAAAACCAGTTTCCATTACCAGTTCATTGAGTAGAATGGTGGTCAGAAACACCTGCATGAACTAAATTGTGTTCCCTGTTCAACAAGCAGTTGATGCTAAGTAGAGTTGCACATTATAGACCCATCTGCACAGTGAACTGACTTCAGGTACTAGGTGTGAAATGCCCATGGAGAGAGAAGGGATCAAGAAGGGCTGGATCAAAAAGGAAGGGTTTTCAATAACTACTATAAAGGACACATGGACAAAAACAAGGGGGAGGGTGGAAGCAAGGGAGGGAGGTGGGTTCGGCTGGGGTGGGGGGGTATTGGTGGGGGGAGAATGCAGATAACTGTAATTGAACAACAATAAAATAATTTTTTAAGTAGAAAACATGCAAAAAAGAAGAAGAATGAATCAAAGGGCTGGAGAGAGCACACTTGGAGTGCCAACAGCTGACTGAAAGAATTTGGTCAAAAAAGGAGGAGCCAAAGAAGAACTAAGAAAAAGAGCTGGGGGGTATTTAAGTTAAGAGTTAAGTCAAGGAATGAAAACAAAGAGAAGTTCAAGAGAAGGCCTTCAACAATGCCAAATTCTACAAAGAGAAAGAGGCTTCAAAGTCCTCTGATGCATTTGAGACTGCAGTGTTATCAAATATGTTAAAAATAAAGCCTCCATGAATGATGAAAACAGAAGCCAAGTTATAAGGGTGAGGATGTGTGGGATAAAAAAAAATGGAAACATTGAGGTACACACTTTCAAAAACTTGGCCAAGGAGGGAAGAAGAAATTTTGAGAAATAGTCCAAGGCAGAAGCAGGGATAAGGAAATACTTTTAAGAGCATGGGTTTGTTTGTAAAGTGAGAAAAGGTCCCAGTTATTCAGTAATAGTAATAATAGCTAACACTTATTGAGCATTTACTGTGTGCACTAATGTAGTTAAGCTTAATTAACCTCTTGAGATAAATACTAGTATTATCCACCAGAAGAAACAGAGGATGATTGCAGAGAGGTCACACAAACATCCCCAAATCCCACAGCTGTGCAGTGGCAGAGATAGAATTGGCAACCATCAATCTGATCAGAGCCCCACTCACTCACTCTCCTTTGTAAAGGAAGGTTTCCAATGTCACATCTCAGAGAACAGGGAAAGCACTGGTCTTGGTTCAGAGCCTTCCTACAGTTTATCCCATTCATTCCCAGGATTTCATTGCTTTTAATGATTTCTAGAATCACACAGTACATGAATGTAAAGGTATAGTGATAATCCATGTGAATGATCCTAGATAAATATCCCCCAGTCCCCCTGTTCAGACACCACTGAAAGTCTTCTAGATGCCCAAGCCACTAGGTCCTGACTTTTCCCTACCACACTGAATACAAGCAACTGCATGGAGAGTCAATCCTAGGCACCTAAACTCAGATCAAGAAGCAAAAAGATGAGAGAGGTGAAAACAACTCCCCTCAATATGCCAGAGGTGAGCTGAGGGGCTAGAGGAAACAAGGGGGGCAGTGAGGGGTAGAACTTTCCTGTTCTACATCATGGTGTGAAATTACCAATGAGAACTAAAACATACAAGTGGCCTTAATTAAAGAACCTGTGCCAAAGAATGTGGAAGAGGTTGGAGCCCTAAAGCTTGTGGCTTTATAATCCAATCATCACATTTTTTATTGAGCAAGTGCTGTAGGTCTCACACTGTGCTAGACAGCTGGACCATCCAGTTCTGTTGGAGAATCAGTGCTAAGATGTGAACAGCGTAAAATAATTATGTGATATGAGGGCTGCACTTCAGAGAGGGCATTGAGGGCTGAAATGGTCATGGTTATGGTCATGGTAGAACATGGACTCTATAGCAAGTTATTCTGGAGGAAAGCTGAGGGGCCAAGTTATTCTGTAGGGCCAGGCAAGGGCAGAGCAAGAACATCCAAACAGACTTGATGAGAAGACAGCTTCACCAGAGTAGTATATGAACAAATTCTGGGGAGAAGTTGCTAGTCAGGTGGAATTATGAAGAAGATAAAAAAAGAAGCAAAGCTTTAGATTCTAGAGATAGTGGAAGAGGGGCAGTGTAAAGGTAAGACTCTTCGGAGTGATTGCATAGGACAGGAAAAGATCAGGGCCAAACGCAGAGCATATCAGAGAAAGTGGAGGGATACTGTCTTCTATCTGCTCCAGTCTAACCAATAATACATTGATTAACCTCATGGTCATGGTGCACAGAATACTTTCACTGTCATTTTCTTACTTGATTTAGACATCAATCTTTTTAACTCCACTTTTTTCAAAGAAAGAGAACATTAAAGAGGTTGTATGACTTTCCCAAGACATTTGAGTCAGTGAGTGGCTAACCTGTCTTCTAACCAATGCCAATCCCCCCCCTCCCCGCCACCAAGTGCCCTATAGTGGCCGGCTTGACCTTTGAGAGGTGAGAACACACCGGTTTGTTCCCGACTGTCTTCATACTTTCTCACAGCTGTGAAGTGTCAGCTGTTTAGATCATAGTATTTTCTTTACCTGCCCTATACTCAAACACCCAAAGTGGCATATAAAAGAAGGATAATTCATCAGTCTGAATAGGCAAAAATGAAGTCCCATTACTTCATATTGTGTAGATGAAAGTGATTGGGGGAGTACCTGAAATTACTCAGATAGTTGCTTATTTCTCCAGATGCTTCTTCTTATGCATACATACTCTCACCCAAGGAAATGGATTGGCACAGAGTTTCAAGGTTTCCCAGCACCTAGTGACTGTACCCTCCCCTGGGTGACTCAGCCATGAGATAGGGTCTAGCCAGAGCATCTAATTACACAGGCCAGGTCAGGCTCTGGAATCCAAAGTCCCACTCACTGCCAGGCTACTGCCCTCCAAGGTGTCAGAAAAGATAGCCAAAGGCAAGAGGCTGGGGACACACGTTGGAACCTCCTTCAGCAGCTCCTGGTCCAAGGCAAGCCTGCTCTGCAGACTGGGAAACGTAATGAAGGGTTTCGTGGGGGTTTTATTATGGGCTGGGAGGTGACACTTGGTTATCCAAATGGCAACCTACCCTGAGAAACAAGCAAGTTTCTTTCATGTGGCAACTCTGACATGCTTAGATCATGCCGAAGGTTGGGGAGGCAGAGTTCTAAATTTTCTGCAACTCAGCATAGCTTTTGAGGGAGATGCCCAGGCAGCTCAGAGGTGGAGCTGCTGAGCCAGGCCTGCAGGAGGGCTGGGCTGACCTCGAGGAGGAATAAAACTTGTTTGAGGTCCTCGTTCAGCCTGTGGAGAAGGCACACCTCTCTTCATCACCCAGAAGGGACAGCTGGCACTGCTGACAGGTCTTCGAGGACCCCTCCATTGGGCATGATGATGGAAATGCATCTAGAGATACCAGCTCCCAGGATGTCCCACTTGCATATTTTCTTTTCTTGAAAGAAAAGTCCACTAGTACAGTGGCTGCCAATCATCTGGGGGACTTGTTTAAAACACAGATTCTTGGTCCATACTACAAAGACATTGATTTTGATAATAAGCCAGGTTTGGAAATGAATTCATTGAGATATATGGGGAAAGTTAAACAATATTTTTTATATTGTGGCAAAATATACATAGCATAAAATTTTACATTTTCATTTTTGGGTATATAGTTCAGTGACATTGAGTACAGTAACATTGAGACAATATTTTTAAGAAGGAACCATTAGCTGCCTTGCATTGGGTGGAGTATTTCTTTGGGGGGAAAATTGTTGATATTAAAATACATATAACAGAACAATACATAAGCACTGTACTGTACTCCAGTTAGTAGAATTATTTCTCATGGTAGTGCAAGGTAACAATTCTGAAACTTCTGTAAACATGTTCCAGATGGAACAAATAAGTAAATAGATATCATTTAGTGGAAACCAGGTTTCTCACAGTTGGAATAGAAAAATTCATATAAGGAAAAGGGTAAAGCTACAGTGAACCATGTAGTACTGGATTAGTCAGAGATATCAGTATGAATTTATGTTTAGCTTAACATAGATTAGGATGGAATTATAAATAGACATGTACACATGGGGTAGTGTACACATATAGATTTCCTTGCTCTGACTGCTAAGAGGGCCTAAAAGCAATGACCATCTAATAACAGCAAGCACTCACAACATCCAGATTTTGGTTTCTAATACCATTATACAACAAAAAGAACCTGGGCTCTTTGTAGAATGTCTGACTCTAGGGGTAAGGCAGGATGAGCCTAAAGCATCTGGTAGGGCCAGAAAATTAGCAAATGCTGAAGAAACAAAACAATGGATATATGTCAAAAAGACATACGAGCCAACTAAAAGAACTTCCCATGGCCAAAGCTAGAATAATTTGAGCAAAGCAAAATAAATAACATAGTACTGAATTATATAAACCAAAGAATAAGATAAATATTGACATAAATAAATGATTGAATAAATAAGTAAATGGGAGAGAGAAGATAAATTTCCCCTGCAGAAGAATAGTTTATGTAGCTACTACCCTATGAAAGAATGGAATATGACTCCCTACCTCTTAAGTAAAGAGAGTGCTTAGTGACTTGCTCACAGCATGAAAAGGGGGGAAATTAAAATGTAACTTTATAGTGGAAAAACCCACCTAAACAGGGGATCAAGGTCAGCAGCATCATTGATAAATCAAGTTAATAGCATGTACCTTTGATGTGTTGAGAATGGTACTTCCCCTGTGTACTCCTCTCAAAAATCCATAACCCCAGTGCATGGCAAAATAACAAAAACATAAGCTGAGCTCAAGTGGAGGAGACTTCTACAAAATATCTGGCCAGTATGCCTCAACATTTCCAAGGTCATCAGAAACAAGGAAAGTCTGAGAGACCATTGCAACCAAGAAAAGCCAAAGAGACGTGATCAAATATTATGTGGTACCCTGAATGGGATCCTAGAACAGAAAAATGACATTAAGAAAAAAACTAATAAAATGTGAATAAAGCATGGAGTTTATTAGTTAATAATAATGTATCAAAAGTTATTCATTAGTTGTGACATATGTATGCACCATAGTAATGGAAGATCTCAACACTAGGTGAAACTGTGGGGTATATGCAAATTAAAACTACTTAAAATTAAAAGTTTATTTAAAATACATAAAATGCATACATACATGAAATGATTTTATTTTTTAGACATATAACATGAGCCAGAGGCCATGCTTGGTTTCAAAAAAGACACTCCAGTAGGAAAAACAAGATGTCCCCAAAGAGTAGCATTCAAGGCAAAGGAAGATGGATAAATAAGAGAAAAACAAAGCAAGAGCTCTCCTAGTTTTAGCCATCACAGCCTGTTGAGAAAGGATGAGTGGCAAGGTTACTACCTCCATGAGCCCTTGTACTCCAACCTCTACAGTCAGTCAAAAACTCCTTCATTATCTCTGTCTCTGGGCCCATGTTAGAATGAATGAGATGTTGTCTGTAGGGCATCTGGTGGCGTCAGTAGACCCTTACCTCAGATTCCAGATCAACACAGATGCTTCCCTGCAGGACCACAGAACAGCAGGTGTGTTCCAAAGGGTCCCTGCTTCTTACAATTGCCATAGCCAAATATCAGTGCACGGGGCCATCTTTGGAGTCTGGGGCTCTGTCCTGGCAGAGTTCAGCAGAGGAGGGCCCAGGGACCCTGATGCCACACTTAAAGATCTTAGTCCCTGCGTAAGCATCGTAGTTACCTTCCAGTCCTATAACATCTAGTTTATTTCTTTGGAAGGCAGACTCTTCAAGGATGCAGACTATCCCTTCTATCTCCTGTGTATAGCATTTTGGACTATGATAAAGAAAGGAATTCCATCTGTCTTTTCCCTATTAGCTATGAGCAGTGTTTACTGTATAGCAGATATTTAACCAATATGAATAAAGTGGTTATTTCTTTGAAAGACACTTCTCCCATTACATTATTTTGGGTTTTTTGTTTTTTTTTTTTAATTTCACAAATACTTTCATGGTGCCCACCATGTTCTCTACACTGTTTTATGTGCTTACATATATTAACTCATTTAATATTCATGATCATCCTGTGAGACAAGTACTGTCATAATCTCCATTTTACAGATGGGGAAACTGAAGCACAGAAGTTAAGGAACTTGCTGAAGGTCACTTACTAAGTGGGAGAGCTGGAATTTTGACCAAGGAGATCTGGGTTTGCTCCAGACCATATGCTATTTTGCCCCTGTATTAGTCCACCCTCCTCCTAGCCACAGGGAGGGCATTGGCTCAGACAGAATCAATCATAGGATCACATCTTCCTGCTCAAAGCTGTAGTTCCAGATGTGAATGCGTGATTCAAGCCAGGTCAGAAATAATCCCCCCACCAGGTTTTGTTTGAAGCTGGAGGAGAATGCCTTTACATTTGAAGGAAAGGAATAGGAGGGATGTGAGTCCTGGAAGAATTAAAGGAGGAGAAATCTGTCTCTTAGAAGCAAGAATAAAGGTCATTGAGGTGTCAAGAGGTGAGCAGAAATGAAGGGAGTGGTGGCTCCTTGCTTGAATCCCCAGATCTAAGTGTGACTGAAACCCCTCCCATCCATAGACTTTCTGTTACACCTCCCAATGTGTTCCCACTTTTAAAAACTTTAAGCTAATAAAGCTGAGTTTATGATACTTCCAAATAAAACCACCATTCATTTGTTGGGGAATGGATAAACTAATAAAATATAAATGAATGAATAGCCCTGATTAATACAACTCATTCATTCCTTAAATAAATACCAACTGTGCCATGTACTGTTGGTATGGGCCAAGCATGGCAGCTATAGCAGGGGGCATAAAAGACACCGTCCCTATGGAGAAGGCAGGCATTTAAGCAGTGAATTACAGTGGGCCAGCAGGTCTGTCAGGACCTGAGGCGAGTTCAGAGGGGCTGAAGTGCATATCGTGGAGTAGGCAGTGTTCAGTGCCCTAAGATGAGGTAAAGGAGAGAAGCAGGGACAGAGCATACAAGGCCACATTAGAAATTTAGATTTTACCTTAGGTCAAAGATAGAGGTGAAGGTTTGGGATGGGTTTAGGCACTGAAAGGTTTTAAGTGGGATAACATGTTCAGATTTGTGGTTTCAACAATTTTGTCTACAGTGGGGAGAATGTAAAGTCTCAATAGCCCAGTAAAAAATATTGATATAATAGTGACTTAGCCTAAGGTGATAGCAGAGGAGTCCAGGAATATTTAGGTGATCGAGTTTAAGTTACATCTCCCTAGAATATCAAAGCCAGAGGAGAAATTAGGGATTTCTAGTGGTCTAGAGACCAGTTCCTTTATTCCACAGATTGGTAAATACATTGGAGCTCCACAGAAGGGGTGTTTTTCCAAAGTCACTAGCTAGTTGGTGATGGACTTCAGACTAGAGTCTGAGTGTTTTGACACCCAATACAGTTTTCCTTCCACCAACTCCTACATTTGCATCTTTTTTTGCATCACATCATACCTCAGAACAGAATTGATCTAACCCGGTTCTGTTATCATTTAAGGTCATGGACAGAAATTTATAAAGAAGGAAAGAACAATATGTCATATCTTGGGACACAGCTGATTTTGACCTACATGTGTGGCACAGGGCAAGCCAGAGGGCTAATACCTGTAAACTAGACCTTTGATGGTTAGGGAGAGAGCCAGCCAGAAGTGTATAAATATGTCCAATCTAGTGGGAAGAAACTGATATACACAGGAAACAGCTCCAACTAGAAAGATGGTACTTCAGAGAGGCATGAGGGGTGAGGTTTGAGGGCCAGTTTCAGGCTGGGTAATGGGGACCAGGAATTCAGGAACAGGAGAGACTAAGACCTCCAGACTGGCAGCCAGACTGGCAGGGACAGGTGTGGTCTCAGCATCCCTCAAGGCTGAGGTTAGAATCAGGACTCTAGACAGACAAAGAAAAACACAAGCATAGCCCCAAAAGTACTTGGACACAAAGTAAATGACTAAAACTGTGACCAAACACTATAGATCTACTTATTAAGAATAGAGTACAGGGTGAGAACTGGCTTGGACCCAAGACAAGGACTCAATTATTAGAACCAGGCACAAAGTCCAAGTAAAGTGAGCAGAACAAGAGAGAGTCTTCCAAATCCCAAGGTTCTGGGCCAGATCTCTTGAAATCATTTCTGTTTCAGTGAGAATTAGTTCTAAAGTCTAAAACAGGACTGATCCTCTGAGTGGAGCTAGGGGATCTTAGATGTGGGGAGTGAAGGGAGCAAAGACTGAACCCCAGGCAAAACCTTTCTTCCTGAAAAAATGAATGGTTTTACAATCTGTAGGCACTACTTTGATAACCATACCAAGCAACGAATATGATACAGCCACTATTGCAAGAAAACAATTTGTATATGCCATTGAGTTTTACAAGCATACCATAGATCCCAAATAAATGTGTTGAATGAATAAATATCCATTTGTCTAATATTGACAAGTAGACACATTTTATTTTCCTTCTTTTTAATTTTTATTGAATTTACTAGGGTGACATTAATAAAAGCATACAGTCAACTATACTCATTTCTATAATCTCTGCTCACATGAAAAATTTCTTAAGAAGCAATTAAAACTACAGAGAGATCAAGAAGTTGCGTACTATATGAATCGCTTTATGTAACACTTCAAAAAACCAAAATTGTGCAGATGTAGGACAAATGCGTGGTTTCCAGGGGTTAAAAGGCACGGGAGGGTTCTACGTTCAAGGTATGTGACTACAGGAGAGAATTCCGTTGTTGTGACAGTAGTTCTGTACCTTGACTGTGGTTCTGCTTGTATGTACTACCCATAGGATACAATATCAGAGTTACACACAAAGACATACAAGGAAAATGAATGCATGCAAAAAATGGTAAAATTCTGAGTATGATCTGGGCCTAGTTAACAGTATTGTGCTGATATCAATGTCTTGCTTTTGACCACTTACTCTCGTTAAGTTACCATGTTGTCGTTGGGGAAAGCTGGGTGACAGGTATATTTCTCTGTACTATTTTTGCTACTGTTTGTCAGTGTCTAATTATTTCAAATTAAAAAGTTAGAAAAAAATTCTGTCCACAACCAACTGCAGTGTGTAGACCTTATTGGGATCCTAATTAAACAAGAAATATGTGTTTGTGAAACTGAAAATTCGAACACTGTGTGTTTGATAATATCAAGGTCTTCATTTTAATTTTTATGTAATAATGGTATTTAGATGTTTTAAGAGTCCTTGTCTTCTATAGATACATATAAAATATGTAGGGCTGAAGTGATACATCTGAGATCACTTCAAATAAAATGGAAAGGGAGGCAAAGTGACATAGAAGAAACCAGAATGGCCATGAATTGATAATTGTTGGACCTATGTATATGGGGGCTCTTTGTCCTCTTCTTTCTAATTTTGTGTGCTTCTAAAATTCTAGAGTAAAGAATTTTAAAATGATAAGACATCAATCTAAATATATATACACACACACAGAGAACTCCACTTGACAACTCTTATCAGCTTCCCTTCTTGCTTCTTACCAGCAGGTTCCTGGCATAAAATTTAATACACACGTTGGTCTACAGCCCTGAGTATTCAATCACATTTGGGCAAATTCAGCAACTTCTCCACAATTGATCATGAAAGAAATAGTCCTAAAGGCAAACACATAAATCAAATAAAAATTTGAAATAAAGTGTTTTTTCATGGTTTTTGGAGCTGCAAAAGCCATAGCTAACAATCACTCTTCCACCCTAGCATCAGTGAATTCATTGTGATTTTCTCTAATATTTTTTTCATCAGTCTTTCCAGTCATTTTTATTTTTTTGTAATTGTAGGATTTTTTCCTTTATTTTTCATTGTATTTTTTCCATTACCATTTTGTTCCCTTCTACTTCCCTCCCCCCACAATCACCATACTTCTGTCCATCCCATGAGTCCGTTTTCCCTTTTGTTCAATCCCTCCACCCCTTAACCTCCCCATCATCTGTCAGCCTGTTCTCTATCTATGAGTCTATTTCTATTTTGCTTTTTAGTTCAGTTTGTTCATTAGATTCCATATGTGAGCCAAATCATATGGTATGGGACACAAAGGAATACTACTCAGCCATAAAAAAGGAGAACATTTTACATTTTGTGACAGTACAGATGGACTTGGAGAACATTATGCTAAGTGAAATAAGTCCATCAGAGAAAGACAAATTCCAGTGATTTTTATTGCCTTTCATTTTAGCCTTGACCTCTAATTCATTGTTTTGAAAAGAAAACAAAAAATGGAATTGAGTGTGAGTTTGTTCCAAGAAGCTTGCTTCTTCCTTTCCTTGTACTTTCCCATGTTCATCTCCCTAGAGAAGTCCTGACACAGGGCCTGGTTACCACATATTTTTATTTTATAAACATTGATTAAGGATGTTGTATTGACATTTTCTCATCTATTCCTAACAACCACCCAGTGTGATAACACTGACCCCACTTTGAAGATGTGTGATCTGAAACAGAGATTTCCACTAAAGACTGTACAGCTTGTACTGAATAAAGTGAAAGAGTGGCTTCTTGTTAAAGAATACTCCAACTAGGAACTCAGTTTTCTTCATTTGATCACACTAAAATTTATTCTGAGAGCTCTGAACCATCACTTAAGAAACCTGTGGTTGAATGTGGGACTTCTTATGGACAGGCCACCAGCATCTCCTCTCCATGCACATTCATCTTCTTTTGTAGGAATTTGCAAGAACAAATGAAATTCCATTCTCTCTTAACACACAAAGGCCCAACTCATCAAACCCCAGCAGGTAATCTCCATTCTAGAATATCTTAAGCCATTCCCACAGCATTATTACGAAGGGAAGTTTTCCAAAGGAAACCAATATTAAAGAGTTAAAACACTTTTCGTAATTTTTTAATGTTCAAAAATAAAGAGGGATAGTTGTCTCCATGAGTACTGTGTTGAGAACCAAAATTCCTACACAGTACCCCAAAATTCTCAATTATCTAGACCAGATAATTTCCCTTGCCCATTTTCTATTTTTGTTTGTTTGTTTTTTGAGGTAGGAGAAGTCTTGGAGAGTGTTCTATTCCATCTTTCCTCTTTCTGCTCCATCTGCTTTCCTGTTGTCACTTCAGTCCTTCCCCAACAACCAAACAGTGCAAACCTCACAAGCTATTGGGACTCCCTTCCCTCCACAACCACTCCAGCCTGCTGGGCACCAGGCCAAGAGGGAGGGGGTCTGCCTGAGGTCTGCAGAACGTGCTGGCTCTCCCAGGATAAATTCTGGAGTCAGAGGATCCCTGGAAACCTGCCAGAGTGACTCTCCAGGTAGCCAAGAGCCAGCTGACATGGAAGTCTCTCCTTAACCTGCAGCACCAACTTTTGAGAAGAGGTTGCACTTGGAGGGAGTGTCAGGCAAGATCATGCTTGGGAATTGGAGCCACTAACTCTGTGGGTAGATGGGGACTTCTGCAAGGCATCCCTCCCATGCTTCTGTCCTATTAACTCTAACATCTTTCTTTTATTTTTAACATCGATTTGCTGTTCCACTTATCTATTCATTCATTGGCTGCTCCTGTCCTCATTTTAGAATAAACCCTAAGCTATCTCTTGAACTGAATGGAATGATAGCCTGCTCAAAGAACTTTGTGTGGGGAAGCAAGCTGGGCAGAAGAAAAACTATGTCTAATTCTTAAGTGAAGAAATGAAAATTGAGGGAAGATACAAAATGGTGTAACAAAATGTAATGGTACAACTCAGTGTACGTAGCCAAATGGGACAGGAATGTGGTTCTGTTGACCATGGTCACTTCACCTTTGGAAACCAGGCAGCCTTTCCTGCAAAGACCGCTTGCCCAGACTGTAGGTTAAAGCACTGAAGAGGATTTGTTTTCCATTTGATCTGGGTTGGCAGTTGAACTCAACACCTCCGAGCTAGAAATTACTTGTTCTTTCTCTTCATATCAGTTAGCCACTTTTCCTCTTGTCCTCAGGACTAAACAGTCTCTGCCCAACCCCCAGATCCATTCTCCGCCATCTTCCCTGCTCTGTGCCCTAGGAGGCTGGGTCTTGAAGACAGCATCCAGGTTGTATGTTGGATTGAGTCAGTGGAAGGCACTGGTAGGAAAGCAGAGGCCCGAAGGAAGAAAGATCAGGGATATTTTTGCCCATACCTCCTTGCTTTGGCCTGATTCTGGGGCTGTGACTGCACCCCTCCCTGCACCCCACAGTTCCCACCAAGAAGCCCTATTCCTGACACATCTCCCATGGGGTTCTGATGACACATCCCCCAAACCTTGTCCTCAGCCCTAGGGATGGTAGCAGCTTCCCTCGCACTGGCTGTTCCTTTAACATCCTGTCCTCACTTTCTGAAGCAGTGTTTTCATCAGAATCTCTGTATTTGAGCCATTTAAGATAAGTTCTGTTTCCTGCTTGACCCTGCCTGTTCCTTGCTGTGACAAAAATACTCCAGGCAGAACCCTGCCCCTTCCACCTACATTTGCATTTACCTGTAACACTCATCCCCCAGATTTCTGCTTAGCTCACTCCCACACCTCCTTCATTCAGGTCTCTGTTCAAATGTCACGTAACCAGAGATACATGCCCTCTGTAAAATGGCAGCCTCCTCTCATTCTCGTGCCTGACACCCTCAGTCTCCCTTACCCTCCTCTGATGGCCTTCATAATGCTTCTTGTCATTTGACTACATGGTTATTCATTTGTTTTCTTTTTATCTCTCTTTCCCAACTACAATAGAACCTCCTTTATAATCCCTTGCTAAAGTGAAGTGGTGCCAGGAATTCCATCAACATGTCTTGAATGAATGAATTTCTTGAGTGTGTTGGGTAGACACTGCTTGACTCTTTCCTTCATAACTTCAGGCTGTGAATTCTGCATGTAGCTTCTTCCCATGACTCCCTATACACCATGTTATGGAATGATAACTGAATATTCAGTAATTATTCTGAGTTGTTCTCAGAGATACCAGTGCAGCATAAAGAGAAATCAAGACAGAAAAGGAAAATAATCCCCAAATACCAACTGCCACCAGGATTTGGAATCTAGAAATAAACCTCCAGAACTTGGAGTAAGGGATTGTACAGCCAAACTAGGAATGGATGCAAGGCAAACCAGGGTAGGTGCGACTGGACTGAAAAGGAAAGAAGTAGGAAAGGGTAAGTGTAGGCAAAGAAGCCATGTGATGTGGCCAAAGTTCTTGTCCTTGGAGAAAAGAGAAGAAAACCCAAAGCCCCATATCTTTTCATACTGGGTGTCCTCTTTACGAAAAATGCCAACTTCCCTCATGTTACTTAGGCAACAACCCACAGAAAACCCTTAATCTTCTGAAGCAGGAGCTTTGGGACCTTATACCTTCTCCTTCTCCAGGGTCTAAGGAACATCTGAGAGAAGAAAGTGGGCATCTCAAAAGTGAAGCTGTGTTGGTCCTGGGAGAAATGTAAGACTTCATGGATCAGCATCTGCAAATACCATGGAATAACTCGGAGACTGTGAACCTGGAATCTTGGGCCCCCCATGTTCTGACCACACCCACGCCACATGCCCCTGTGTACTCCCTGCCACTGCCCATCCGGAGTCACGCTGGACACCTGACTATTCATTCTGATTTTAGCCATTCTAAAATCAGAAGTACAGTGGCATTTCATCGTGGTTTCAATTTACATCTTCCTAACGACTAATGATATTGAGCACCTTGCCATGTGCTTACTTTCCATTTGTATATCTTCTTGGGTAAATTGTCTCTTCAAAGTGTTTGATCATTTTTAATTTTATTGAGTGTTAAGAGTTCTTCATACAGACATTTGACCAGAGCCCACATGCGGTTGGACTGACCCTTGCAGTTCTTATTGTGATTGGGGTTACGCCTCAGAAATAAGCATCAGAGAACTTTGAAAAACAAGGTTTATTTCTCACAGGTGTGAGAGGGTACGCGGCACAGCAAGGTCGCAGATAGAGGGAGAAGGCTTGGGTTCCCTCTTTATTAGTGTGAAGGTTGGGGTGTTTGGGGTTTCACAGGGTCACTCTTTATAGGTAAATTTAAAACATAAGAGCAAGAATTAAGGTGTGGAAAGGGAAAAGCAGGGTCACACAAAGAATCAGTTACCTAGGTTACCTGGAGATTTCTAAAGGGAAACTTCACGACAGAGGCAGCCTGGTTTCTTCCCTAGTTGTTTTGCTAGTCACTGTGCAAACATACCTGGCAATGCAGTTATTCTAGATGGATGTCTTTGCCTGGATACCCTGGCAATCAAAAGTTAACGGCAGGCACTTAGACTACAACGGGAAAGACAGGCCAGAGTGTGCGTACTCCATCTTACTGAAAACCGGACCCCTTTACTGTAATGTTTCTAAGTGGAAGAGTTACATACGATTTTTAATTTTTTTATACTTTTCTAATTGAAAGTAAGCATAATTATGCAAAATAGTCAAAACAGTTGCCTCACTTGGATTTGTCCCTCAGGGGGATAGGTAGTTTTAGTGTTTCTGTCTCCTTGTGGCAAGCTTCAAAATTTTTGGATAAGAATTCCAGATAAGCTCTAAGGAGAACTTTAAGGACCTAACAATCAGGGCACTTGCTTACAGACTGTGCGAGCTTTTGTGAGTTGAATAAAGCATGGCAACCATGCACCTGGCTCCAGTCTTTAAGATTCAAGGCCACCCTGCCCTTGGAACACCAAAACCAACCTTAACCGCATACAGATGGCACCACTGCATCTGAGTGGTTAGGTAGGAATCACGTTTCCTCTTTAAGAAGGAAACTGTAACAGTTATTGAGCACCTCTATGTGCAAGCACTATACTAGATACTTTCACACATCATTTAATTTGTCCTCCTCACAACCAAAAGAGTAATATTATTTGCACCATTCGCAGTTGAGAAATCTGAGGCTCAGTAAAATAAAGATGCTTCCTAGGTTCCCAGAGCTACTGAGTGGTAAGATCCAGTTTGAATCTTGTTCCTTTATTCTCCCCATACATTACGCTGCCCCTCGAAGGGAGTTATTTATGTTTGATTACTCTTTGTATAACCAAGGTTTTCCACCCAGGAGGGCTACATAAATGGGTTCTTTAATAATCAGCATTGCCTCTATCTCATTGAAGTGTTTTTGTTTTGTTTTCCCTTCTTTTCTTATTTCCATTTTCTATTCCTTGTTCTCTATACTGTCCTCCAAAGAGACCCTGAACTCCTCAGGGTCCAACATCTGGTCATTCAGAAACACTGAAATGATTGACTAGATTTCTGAGTTTCTTTCCTGATGCTGAGCGTGGTGGGGTCACCACAAGCCTCTCTATTCCTTCCCCTGAGTCTTCACACCACAGCCAGCACTGGGCTGCTCACGGCCAGCCTTCCAGAAATACCGCCAGCTGCTCCAGTCCTCGGCCCAACCTTCTTACTGTTTCCCTGTTCCTGGGCACCTGCTCCTTTATCCTACCTTCCCCACCCCACTGAAGAACCCATAGCCCACTCTCTCTAAGTTTCTGTAAAAAAGACTCCTGTATCTAATGAGTGACTGGATGATGTGACCCTTGAGATTTTTTCAAATGCTAACATTCTGTGCAATTCCACAAAGGCAGCACCAGCTGACTGCCAGCTCTTAAGAAGAACAAAAGAATTTATGGCAAAACTCCCAAGCTGTGTGTCTCAGGGAACACCAGGCGACGTACCTTCATTAACCTCTGAGCCATCTGATTTTACTAAGAAACCCTAGAAGTAGCTCTCAAACTTTAAGATGATAAGAATTATTTGGTGTGCTGAGCAAAATGCTGATTCTCTGGCCCACCAAACAGATTCTGAATCAGTGGTGTGCTGGGGCCCAGGATCCTTTGGTTTTCGCAAGTGTCCCCGGGTAATTCTGACGCAGCGAGACCATAGCACAATTTAAGGAACTTTGGAGGAAAGGAGTGCAGTATCAGCAGGTTCCTTTGTTTTGCCTAACGTTTAGATCAACAAGCACTTGGTATATTTGGGCTGATGGTAATTAACCCTGGACATGAATTTTTTTGCCTGAATTAAGAAACAGACTCTCCATAGTAACAGCAACAACAACAGCAAGCCTTGCTGGGGGCTCATTCCGAGCCAATGACAGCGCTGGCTGTGCACACACGTTCCCACTTAATCCTCAAAGCTCATTTGGACAGGTGCGGCTATCCAAATTTTAAAGAGGAAAAAACTAAAACGTGGGGGCTAAGGCCAGCGCTAGCTAGTATGTGGCTAAGCCTGGACTTGAACACAGGCATGTGTGACCCCTGGAACAGGGTTTATTCCACACCACCACCCTTCCTTCCTTCCTTCCTTCCTAGTCATCACCTCAGGGGAAAGAGAAAGAATGATTATTATGTATGAGCTCTGCCTGGTATTAGCCTATCGTCCTGCAAATTAGAAAGAAATGTGGTCGGTCATAAAGAAATACCCCTGACAATGAGCCCAGAGGGAGCTGTGGACTCTTCCACTAAATGTCTTTAGAGCGTGAAGGGCTCAGCTATTTAGCTTAATCCTTCCTAAGGCAGAGAAATGGAAAAGATGACCCCTCCAAGTCTTTTTCAGGCCAAGAATTCCATTAAATGTTGCCCTCAACTAAAGACCTGTCTCCGTTCTAAGGAACTTACTGCAGTCAGCTTCGCTGGCCTGTAGGTGCAAACATCTGGAAGGCAGGTGTTTGATTTTGTAGGTGCCAGAGGACACACAGCTGAGCCGCACAGCTGAGGGGACAGGGGGAGGAAGTGTCTTACATTGATGTAGCACCTTTCGGTGCTCCCCAAGCCCCCTTCAGCAGGGAAGTGATGAGGGGTGGGGGGTGACTGGAGGGCCACCAGCTGTGGAACAGCTGCACAGGGGAGCATTTAAGACGAGGACAGGAAGTGAAGCACAGAAGGGCAGTGGGTCTCAGGGAGGGGTCTGAGGGAAGTGAGGGGGTGGGGAATGGGGCTAAATCTTCCTGCCTGATGCTGCTCTGGGGAGGCCCAGGTTACACTCAGTGGCCAGGGACTCTCTGCATTTAGTCCTGCTAGTGGAGGTGAGAGGGGGAAGGGAAACGAGTGTTTTTCTTTCATTACGAACAAAAAGAGTTACACAGGCCACATTTGTGTGCTCTTCTGTTCCATGCCCCTACCTGAAACTGGCTGTGGATTCCAAAGAGCCCGTGAATCGCATACACAAGGGGCCTCAGTGTTCATTTTCTTTAAATCCATTTGTACTTTATTCCAAGTCCCTACCCCAGCTTCTGTTCTCATAAGAGGTCTCTCTCCAGCATGGTGCCAACATTGCAGAGGCCCCTCAAATCATGGTGATGGATCCGCCTTGTACCTGCTAGGATATCCTTCATGTCAGCCAGAGATGTTCCTAAAGGTCCAGTTTCCACTGTGCCCTGAGTCCAGCCTCCCTAGCACCACACCAGTATTCCCTCCCAGACCAGCCTCCTCTCCAGGCTGCCACCAGGACACTCCCCCACCCAGCCTGGGAATGTCTGCACTCTGCCTTGTCACTTTCTAAGACACTCACCACCCTCTTATTTCCCTCACTCTAGGACACAGGGAAAATCTCCTGCTGGCTTTAAGCATTCACCAAGGACAGAGAGAGCCTTGGATTTCAATGTAGCTTCCACATTCCATCCTGCAAGAAAGGTAGTTAATAAAATACATAACCCATATGGCCTTTCTTAAGTGCTAAGCACTATTCTAAGTATTTTACCTAGGTAAGCTCACTTTATTCCCATAGAAACACTGTGAGGTAGGTCCTATTGTTATCTCATTTTACAGACCAGGAAAGTGAGGCATAAAGAGGCTAAGAACTATGGCTGAAGTCACAGAGCTGGGCAGTGGCAAAACTGGAGTTGGAACCCAAGCAGCCTGTCTCTAGAGTCTGTGAACCAAGATATGAACTCTGCTTCTCACAAATTACCTCCTTTCTGAAACCAGAGGAGGAAGAACCACAGATTAAAGCACACACAAGTTAACATTTCAAAATTTATCTTCCCACAGTAGCAGATAAGTGAGTCAGTCTCCCAGTTATCCCTAGATACTCTCCCAGGACCACCAGGATACTGTGGAACTTGTCTCATCTCAAATGCCACCAGCAAAGAAAGACCCTCAAAATAGGGGAAAAAAACAGTTCTGCTTCAAAAAGATTAACCTGGAATGGATGAAATTTTAAGCCAGGAGTAACTAATTTACTTTGAGGAACAGGGTTACAATTTTAAGCCATCAACAGAAATGGTGGTTGAGCTCAATTTCAAAAAAAAAAATTTAAGTTGCATTTTTAAAATCTGACCTGAATGGTGATTTTACCTGGTACATATATCTTCTTTCAGCTAATGAAGTACAAATGTGTTCTTAAAATAAACAAACAGACTTCCAACCAAGATCGAGGTGTAGGTAGATAAACTGTGCCTCCTTGCACAACCACAAGGAGGACAACAACAAATTAAAAAAAAAAAACAGAACTAACAGAAAATCAGACAGTATGGAAGTCCAACAACCAAGGCGTTAACAAAGAAACATTCATCTAGACCGGTAGGAGGAGTGAAGACAGGCAGTCAGGGTAGAGAGAACTCATGGCTGGTGGGCTGGTATGGGCAAGGTGGCAGCTGGCGGACCAGGCAAGGCAGTGGCTGATGGATCGAGTGGTCCCACATTTGCAAAAGGATAAACCAGGAGGAACAACTGTGGAGCAAGACAGACTGCACAACCCAGGGTTCCAGTGCAGGGAAATAAACCCTCAAAACCTCTGACTGAAAAAAACCTGTGGGGTTGAGGCAGCAAGAGAAACTCCCAGCCTCACAAGAGAGTTTGCTGGAGAAACCCACAGGGCCCTAGAATGTACAAAAAAACACCCAACCAGGAATCAACACCAAAAGGGCCCAATTTGCCTGTGGGTAGTGGAGGAAGTAACTGAAAGTCGGCTGAGCAAGCAGCATTGTTCTTTCTCAGACCCCTCCCCCACATACAGAGCCACAACCCAGCGACTTGGGTGGCCCTGCCCTGGCAAATACCTAAGGCTCTGCCCCTTATTACATAATAGGCATACCAAGACAAAAAAAAATGGCCCAAATGAAAGAACAGATCAAAGCTCCAGAAAAAAATACAACTAAGTAATGAATAGATAGCCAACCTATCAGATGTACAGTTCAAAACACTGGTAATCAGGATGCTCATAGAAATGGCTGAGTATGGTGGCAAAATAGAGGAAAAAGTGAAATAAAGGAGAATTACAGGGAATCAACAGTGATGGGAAGGAAACCAAGACTCAAATCAACAGTTTGGACCAGGAGGAAGAAATAAACATTCAACCAGAACAGAATAAAGAAACAAGAATTCAAAAAAAATGAGGAGAGGCTTAGGAACCTCCAGGACATCTTTAAATGTTCAATATACAAATCATAGGGGTGCCAGAAAGAGAAGAGGAAGACCAGGAAATTAAAAACTTATTTGAAAAAAATAATGGAGAACTTCCCCAATCTGGTGAAGGAAATAGACTTCCAGGAAGTCCAGGAAGTTCAGAGAGCCAAAGAAGTTAGATCCAAGGAGGAACACACCAAGACACATCATAATTACATTAGTCAAGATTAAAGATAAGGAGATAATTTTAAAAGCAACAAGAGGAAAGGATACAGTTACCTACAGAGGAGTTTCCATAAGATTATCAGCTGATTTCTCAAAAGAAACCTTGCAGGAAAGAAGAGGCTGGAAAGAAATATTTGAAGTCATGAAAGGCAAGAACCTACATCCAAGATTACTCTATGCAGCAAAGCTATCATTTAGAAAGGAAGGGCAGATAAAGTGCTTCCCAGATAAGGTCAAGCTAAAGGAGTTCATTATCACCAGGCCCTTATATGAAATTTTAAAGGGATTTATCTAAGAAAAAAAAAAGAAGATAAAAAATATGAACAGTAAAATGACAACAAACTCACAACTATCAACAACGAACCTAAAACAAAACAAAAACAAAAACAAACTAAGGAAACAATTAGAACAGGAACAGAATCACAAAAATGGAAATCACACAGAGGTTTATCAGCAGGGAGGAGGAGGAATGGGGAAGAAGGTACAGAGAATAAGTAGCATAAATAGTAGGTACAAAATAAACAGGAGGAGGTTAAGAATAGTATAGGAAATGTAGAAGCCAAAGAACTTATACGTAAGACCCATGGACATGAACTAAGGAGGGCGGGAATGTGGGTGGGAGGGGGTGTGCAGGGTGGTGGGAAATAAAGAGGGAGAATAGGACAACTGTAATAGCATAATCAATAAAATATATTTTAAAAAATTAAAAACCTAGTAAATAGGTTTATTAATAAATCTAATTGTTGGTAGGGTGGGTAGGGGCAGGGGGCATCCATGAAAATATCAAGTAGAACCATCAGATAGCAATATATTTTCCATACTAAAAAGTACATTTTGCTTCCTTATCACCATCCCTGACTTCCTTCCTGTGTTCCCTGCTCAAATTTCTTGGCCCTTTGAAGTCATCATGCTACATTCCAATTCTTTTATTTTTCCCCTAAAACTACCCTTACTCCTATATTCTCTCCCTTAATGTCAGCATTACCATCTTTTCTGTCTTCCAAGGCTAAATCCCAAGAGTCAGCCTATATCTTCCTCTCCATCAGTCTCTAGTATCAAATAGGTCTCCAAGAACTATTGACCCTTTTTTCTAAATATCTCCCCATTTCATTTCTTCCCCATCCTCAGTTCCATTGTAATGAGCTCAGGTGCTCATTTTTCTTACCTGGGCTTTTCCCAGAGCCTAAAGCTGGTTTCCTGGGGCCTCTTCTCTCTCCAATCTCAACTCTTTCCCACAGTCACCAATCATCTTATGACTATGCTGTCCTTCTCGTGGCTTCCCAACATTGACAGAATAAGTTTAAGTGCCCTCATTGGCTCTCAATATTGGTACAGTTTGTCTCCAAACCCACCTCACCAATTTCACCTCTTGCCCCCTAAACCTCACAGTGCCTGTGTCACACACACAGTCAATGAACATTGCAGCCCTGGGTTACAGCCCACTAGACAGCCACAGCTCGTGGAGAATACTCATTTTTTCCCTGTTCAGTTTTTATATATGCAGTTTCCTTTCCCTGGAATTTACTTCTCCCTCTTCTCTGCACACAGAATCATCTGCAATGTCACCTCTGTGATGACACCTCCCCTATTCACCTAAGCAAGTTGAGAATCTTGTATTAGATTCCCCAAGTCTGCATTTAAACATAAATAAATACATTGAGTCGATGTCTTCTGACTCCAGATTACGAGGTCCTATATATTCCTAATAACTATAGGAGTGCCTAGTACACAGAAGACAACTCTGAATTTCTTCAATGAATAGTAGATGTAACAGTATGAAACAGTTTATCAAACATAACCTGACTTATCACATGAGAAGTCAGCATGGTGTAAATCCAGGTGAGCAGAATGCCTGGAGTTAAATCCTGCCTCCACCTGCCAGCTTTCTTATATTGAGCAATTTAGTTAACCTCTCTATGACTCAGTTTCCTCATCTGCAAAATGGGATACTGTTAGTGTAGACTTCCAGAGTTTGTCATGAGCATTAAATGAGTTCTATGCATGGAAGGCACTTAGAAAAATGTCAGGCAAATAGCCACTCAATGAACTGTGGTTATTATCAGCTTTATAAAAATCACTTATGAGTTTTTATTACCAAGACTCCTCTCACATACACCCCTATCTTTTAAATGGTTTGGAGTCTAAAACCAAGCAATACCAAGCACAGCTTCCTAACTCATATTATATTCCATTGCCTGTGTTTTAAAACAAAATAGGCAGTATTTCATCACAAAACCTGTCTTGCTAGCTTCTCTCTGTCTTGCCTGGCAGGTCCGGGAGAGCAGATACCATGTTTATACCCTGCCTGTTTCTCCTCATCTTCCCTTTCCACTCATTAGGTTTCCTAGAGCAGAATTTCCCCTTGAACCCAAGAACCTCCTGCAGAAATGTGATAAACTGCAGGGCCCAGGGTACACTCAGGAGTGTACCTCGGGAGATCTGGAGTGGAGCCCCAGAATCCGTATTTTCACAGCTCACAAACTCACTCTATTATGAATGCTGCACACTCTTCTATTGCCCTCACTCCCATCCAAGACCTACCAGCGGAAGGAGAAGTCTTTCAGAATCTTCCAGAACAAAGGGAGGAGGTGGCTGTAGTCACAACAGCTGGAAGGAGCGTATCACATCTCTTTATCTGCCTTGTTGCCAAGCCCTCTGTCAGCACTCCATAAATAATAATCAACATGATAATAATGGCTGGGATAAGTGGACTGAAATTAAACACAGGAACAGTGGAGCCACAGCTGGAATGTGCAGCAGTATAGTGACATGGGGGAGGGAAGTCCTGGATCTCATTAAGGAGAGTCCCACAGGGACCCCATCGCCTCTCCAACCACAGGGCAAGGAGCAAGCAGTCCTCTTGACACTGATGCAGATGCAAGAAGTCCCACAGAGAATTGTCACATGATATTTATGACTCTTCGGGTGACCTCACTGAGCCCA
This sequence comes from Anoura caudifer, assembly GCA_004027475.1. NCBI lineage: Eukaryota > Metazoa > Chordata > Mammalia > Chiroptera > Phyllostomidae > Anoura > Anoura caudifer. The sequence continues at coordinate 487,671 of PVKU01000293.1, forward strand.
GACAGGACTGGTGTTCCTGGGGACCACTTCAAACCACACTCCCTCACTCAGGCATCGAAGACCACACCCCAATCCAGAAGTCACTCACTTGTTTCAAAAAGCCCCCAGCTCCCATTACCTCCAATCAACCAGTATTTAGGTTTCCAATATGTGCAAGGCTCTGTGCTAGAAACAGGAATATCACAAATGAGATACAGTGGTATCCTCCTCAGACTTATACCTATGTGGAGGTGAGAGTAAAGACATAATGAGCGAAACCAAATGAGAAAGAGGAAAAGTGGCCAGTGTTGGGTCTTCCTCCCTTGCCGCCCCAGTTCCAATCTCAACCTGTGTTTTGCTCTGTGCTCCTAGAAGATGATGCTTTGGAAATGAATGCATGAACCAAGCCTCCATTCCCTCTGGCTTCCTTGGGTTCAACTCTTGGCAGTTGACAGTGGGAGACCAAAGGGCAGGAAGAACAAGAGTTCTACATATTTATTCCCAGTCCTTCCTTCCTGGCCAAGGGTTGGCAGGGGCTGCATTTCACTACCTTAGGACAGAGCTGCGCTTTGGAGGTCTTCTCTTAAAGCTACCCTCTCACCAAGTCCCCTGGTACCTTATGGACAGCTGCTTCTTAAGTTGTCTCCTTAGTGCTTGAGCATCACACACTGGTTTCCTTAACCTATCCTCAGCAGTGTAAGCGGACCCTTCATTAAAGTCTCTTGGGTCACCCTTTTGGAGTACAGCACCTGCAGCAGATGCTGCTGGTGCTCTGCTCACACAGGCAGGTTCCATTTCCACTGGCATCTTCTTGCAGAAAGTACCTGTGTGCTCTCTTTGCCACAGGGTCATGTGTGGCCTGAGAGAGCTACACATGGCCCCATGGCACAGAGTCATGTACCCCAAGCTGCAGTCCCGAATAAGTGGTAAATAGAAGACTGTGTGTAAGTAAATCACCTGGCTTCCTAGATCTTCGGGACAGCTCTAAAATGTTTTCTACACCATGCCCAGGTGATCCTTAGTAGGTTTGAGTCCCACCAGCCTATAGGGGTAACCTACTCATCAACATACCCTATATTAGCTTCCTTCCCTTCTCTATCTCATTTCCCCACTGCCCAACCAGTACTACTCCCGAGGTCTCCTCCCAAATAAACTTATTTGCACTCAAAACCTGGTCTCAGGGGCCACTTCTGGGAAGGTGCAGCCTAGGACACCCTACGTTTCCTGTTGGGAGCATGACAGATACAAGATCTGATATTTTGTAAGTAAGTATGATATGACACAACTGTGTTGGGCACTCTAGATATGTGTTCTTATTATTCTTCATGAAAGTCATATTAGAAAGATGCTGTTGGTAACTACACCTTGCATGTAATAACACTGAAGCTCAAAAAAAGTTGAGTTGCCCAAAGTTACTCAACTTGTAAGTAGGTGGCAGGGGTGAGATATGAAGTCAATATTAATCAGCCATTAAATGCCTTCAAAGGTACCTTTCATCCTTGCCTTATCATAGTTTAAGTGAGCAGTTAAAAGAAGAGTTGAACGCAAAGTCAAATGAGCTCTGGGAGCCAGCATGGCCATAGACGCTTATAGGAAGAGACACAAAATCCCAACAGTCCTTGGCAATCCTCTCTGATCTTGACTTACTACCATCATGCTATGTTGCTCAGCTGGTGGTGGTCCTTTTTTTCAGGTCCCTGGCACAGGTCTCTGCCTCAGGACCCAGAGACTCCTTTGGCCACTGTCTATATCAGCTTCTCTCTCAACAGGTAGCTGCTAAACTTCCAGGTCTCGGGAAATGTCCCTGTAGGGGATAGAATGGATGTGATGAGGGAAGGGTGTGCAGAAGAATAAAGAGAATGCCCCACTTTATCTGCTTCTCTTGACTCCCTCTGCCTCTTCTCTTGATAAGGTTGTTGCTTTGCCAGCCATCTGGGACCGCATGCAGAAAGAACATCCATGCAGAGGCTGCTGGAAAGTTGCTGGGGAGGAGGACGCTGGCAGGCATTGCTGGGGATGGAGACCCAACGAATACAGAAGCGTCTCCGTGGAGCACAGCTGTGTGAGAACAGGACAGGAGAACTTCCCTTTGTCCTTCCAACCTAGGTGACTAGTGGCTCCCTGCTCTTGCTAATTCCGTCCCCTGTTTGGCTTCTCAGTGATTTCATCAGGTAACAACCAGGCCTCCTTATTAAATTTTCTTCGTTGTAAGTACTTAAACTGGCTTCTGTTTCCATGGCTGATACAGTTTCCTTTTTCCCTTTCAGGAACGTTGTCCCTCAGCTCCAAAACTGTGTTCCTTCCCATTCTCTAAGCCCCCTCCACCTTCACTACTCATCTCCTTTGAAAAACAAAATCTCTGTTCTCCACCTGACTCAGAACTTGGTGTGCTCTTTTTGGCATGATGGAACAGAGTCACAAAGAACTCTGATCTCTTCCAATTCTTTGCAATAGCAAGAACAATACAAATCAATACCTCAAGAAGTCACCCTGCCAAGTTTAACAACCTAGAAACACCCACAGAGCCCCCATGAGTCGCTGCTCTCTCTGTCAGAGTTCTGCGTTGTGGCAGCATGCTTTGTGCAGAGGTAGAAAGCGATCCCTGGCCAGGAGCACTCAGGCCCTGCCAAAACCATTTTTGGGGTGTCCTCCCTCATCAGCCTTCTCAGGTTTTGAGGTGGGAAGCAAAGAAGGAACACTCAGGGCCTTCCACAGTTCCCACTAGCCATTGTTCTGACCCTGGACAAACTGACCCCTTTTGCCAGCCTCAGAGGGTCACCATTTGTTAGACTTGTGGGGGCTGGAAGGATATGAGAAACCACCTAGTTTTCTGTTCTCCAAGAGAGATAGTGATGTACCCACGTTGACCCAAGGAAATAGGGGCAGGCCAAGAACCAGAACTCAGATCTCAAATTCCACTACCCCCTCCAATTTACCAATATCCCTTTCAAAGAGACCTTGTGCAAAAAGGCAGGTAGCAGCTTGGGAATTCAAATCTGCTGGATCTAAGTTCAGCTCCTGCTCTGCCCTCAATGAGCTGTGGGCCCTTGCAGGCTTCACCTGACCTCTCTAAGGTTCATTCATTCATTCAACAAATAGTTCTCAAGCACTCTCTATGTTCCAGACACTGTTCCAGGCTGAGAAGGCACAGGTGAATGAGGCAAATAAATTCCTCATGCTTAAATTCCTCATGCTTACAGAGCCTTCCTCCAGAAGGAGGAGACAGACAATAAATATAAGTAATTATAAAACTGCATAGTATATTTCAAGGTGATAAATGATACGCAGAAAAATAAAAAAAAGAAGGGGTAAGTGAGTGCTAGGGTAGAGGGATTGCAAATTTTAAGTAGAGGGATCAGGAACCATCAGTGTCTCTATCTATGAATGGGAAAATTCATCATAATGACATCAACCTTGTAGGCCAAGCAGAGTAACTACCACAGAGTTAATATTCAGTAAGTTAGATAATATCATTGCTATTACCTAATTACTAACTAACATTCACTTTTCAAATGATTTTAACATTTATTCTTCGAATCTTGGCTCTATCATTTGCTAGCATGGCACGTAACTAAATCTAATCTCTCTGCACTTGGTTTTCCCATCTCTCACTGAGTGATAAGAAATAGTTTCTCACTCACCGAGTTGTAGTAAAGGCTGTGAGCTAATGCACATAAAGCTCTTTGAAGAGTACCTGCCACATAGTAAGTGCTCTGTAAATATCAGTGAAGTCACGTCTAGAATGAACACTCAGTGAGAAGACAGAAACTTTTTTTTGTTTTCCATCAAAACTCCAGTAGGTAGAACAGTCCCTGGGACACACTGGGTACTTGATTCGTATTTGTGGAATGAATAAATTAAATGCTTATTATGTGAGTCACTGTGTATTAGTCCAGGTCCCAATGGCAAGCAAGAAAATACAATCGAATTGAGATCATCTGAGGTGGGTTTAATAAAAAGACTGTTGGCAAAGCCGTGATGGGCAGGGGTAGAGAAATAAGGAATAGTGACGTACCCCTAGGCTAGTCTCTGTGGGCTTCACTATAACCTTTGGGTTTGAAGAGTCAAGACAAGTTAGCAGTTTTAACACCCTGGAGAGAATGTGTGGAGAGGACCCTCTAACAGGAACTGTGGTCATTAGTCTAGGGACAGAGTTGACCCCCAATGGCCCCTCAGAGAGGAAGTTGGGGGAATAAGTGTTCCAGCTCACTTTTCTTCCACCTTCTGATCTTCTGCTAGGGCTCCTCAGCTGCCAGGCCCATTAGAAACCAGAGGACGTGAGAACTCATGGATGTGGTCTATAGCCTCTGGGCAGAGAGCAGCGTGGAGAAGGGTAGAGAGTGAATCTGGAGGGGCAAACAGAGATTATGCAGCCCAACTTTATATGGATTATCTCATTTACGGAGTGGAAACATTCATTATTCCTATTTTAGATGTAAAAACTGAGGGCTCAGCAAGATTAGGTAACTTGTTTAGTGGTGCATAGCTACTGAGTGAGGTGGGGTTTGAGCCCAGGAAGTCTTACCCCATGTCTGTTACCACCACCCCATCTCTATTATCTTTTGCTTTAAGGGAGCCCCAAAAGAGGCAGTTGACATCTTTGAACCCCCAACAGTGAGCCACCACTGTCATGACCTTATCTGTACCCAAATGACCACTTTTGCAAGTCATGTGGTTTTAGTTTCCACCTACCTAAAACCAGTTTTCAATGTCCTCTTACCAATATGTTTCCTTTCTTTGTTTCAATCACCGTTTACATTCAGTATGATTTCATATTAGTTTCAAGTGTACAGCATAACGGTTAGACAATCATGTACTTTACAAAGTGTTCCCCCTGATATTTCCAGTACCCACCTGGCACCACACATAGTTATTACAATATTATTGACCATATTTCCCAGGCTGTGCTTTACATCCCCATGACTATTTTGTAGCTACTGCTCTGTGCTTCTCAATCCCTTCACCTTTTTCGCCCAGTCCCCCAAGTCCCCTCCCCCCCAGCAGCTGTCAGCCTGCTCTCTGTATCTTTGAGTGTTTCTGTTTTGTTTGTTTACTTTGTCCCTTAGATTCCACATGTAAGTGAAATCACATGGTATTTGTCTCTCTCTGATGGGCTGTGTTTCCCCTCTTAATCATGCTAAGTTTCTTTACAAATCTCTCAACCATCCTGAAAGCAAATTTTATGAAGGAGGAAAGCAAGTTCCCATAATAAGAGTTCAGGAATATTAGAAGCCAAGGTCACCTGGCCCCCTCTCCCACCTAAGGCTTACATACCTGGAGATAGTCTCCCAAGCTGCATCGCTATGCCCACATGCTGAGGGATTCCATGTTCCTGATAACGCCACTCAATCCAGGCAACTCTGGCAATGGAAACATCGTGGCTACGATGTACATTTTTACTTTCACCTCCTAATTCTCTTTCTGCCTTCTGATACTATGTACAGCAGATCACATCTTTCTTTCATGAGAGACTCTTTCAAATATTGATGGGTCCCCATTGAACATCCACATCTCTGGTCCCCTGCCAACTTGACCCTACTACTTGCTTATTACCCCTCTTAGAGTGTATCTCTTAGAACGGAACACATGGCTTGTGGAATTGAGCCCCTCCCTTTTTACAGATCTGGAAAGTTAGATCCAAAGAAGTGAAGCAAGACTTCCTGAAAGTCACACACATAGGCACACAGCACATGCCATCTGCTTGGGGCCACAGCTTAGACGGGGGATAAGTGTCCCCACCTTGTCTCCTCCACCCCACCAGCAGCTTCCACACCTCGTCTGCTTCCCCTGTGTGTATGCCATGGGGGTGCTTGTGGGCAGGAAAGATGCTGCGTGGCCCCCAGTGAGGGTTAGCCATGGTGGGAGCCAGGAGAATTTTATTTACAGTCACTTCATTTGCCAAGTGGGGGATCCGGGCAGCCGGCTGGATTCGTGCAGGATGTGAAGCTCTGGGAGATGCCAGATTGTTATCACTGTCAGATACAATTTCCTCCCACTGCCTTCGCCCCTCCGCCAGTCCCATGGTGTCCATCTGTTTATGGAAACGTTGAGGTCCTGGCCGGGTATTTTTAGACAGAGCCTTTGTTGGACAGGAGTGACTTCCCCCCAAAGCCCCACTTGTCAGCACAGTCTAGCTTCTCTTCTTCATTTATTTGTTTATAAAATTCTAATAAATAAAAACACAAAGCAGGGAGCTGAAGGTTCCTCATATTGTGGTGGGTACTGACCTTTCTCCCTACCTCCTCGTGCAAGGGTAGATTTTCCTGTTTTGATATGCTTCTGTTTTTGTTTTTTTATTTTTTCTCTTTTAGTTATTTTCCTCTGTTGTTATTTGAGGACAAGAAAGTAATGTGCAGCTCCTCCCACCCCCATTGAAAAATAAGCTTTATTTGAGGACTTCCTGCAGAATGGGAAATCGCTCTGCATGCTTGCAACAGCTGAGTTTGGGGAGGAGAGGAAATAAAATGAGAGGCAAGGGGAGTAAACAAGATTTCAGTGTTAACACTATTGGGTCATTAATAGACTATTAGTGGCCAGCCAATCCAAGCATCATTTTAAAGGTGAGGAAACTGAGGCACAACAAAGGAAGGGGGGATCAAGGTTCAGAAAACACTTCCAGAGCATAAAGCACCAAAAAGAAAAATACATAAAATAACTAAGATGTTAATCTAAGCTCTGTACAATTTGGGGCATAAGACAAGGTTGTAGGAATATCGGGGTCCTGATGTGGACCTGAGATGGAAGGTTCTGGGGAAAGGAGATGACTTCAGGACAAAAGGAGTTGTATGTGGCAGGGTGGCAGCCTGTGCTTCAGAGTGTGAGTGTTCCTGTGCAGGGGAAGGAAGGATAGGAGCAAATTGGAGCAGCCCCTTCGGGGTGAAGAGCTGATGGGAGGGAGAAGAAAAGGCTGGTAACACTTAAAGATAACTTATCTCGATGCTTTCGAAATCACCTGTGTCAGGACTGAGACATTTTCATGGTGGTTTCAATGGCATCCCATCAGATTCTGAACTGTGTTATCAACCGAAAGCTTTGGGAAATTGACTTAAATTTTCTCTTGAAAACAAACCTTGGTGTATGCCTGGCTCCAAATTTAAACTATTTGCATAGAGTTGAGACAATTTAAATTGTGAAAGACTTAACTTCCATCAAGTCCATGTAAATGAACATTCTGGGGAAAAGCAATGGACATAGAACTGGCCACTAACTCACAGCAGCACATGGGGAAGTGATTTCAGCTCTTAGGGCCTCAGTTTCCTCATCTGGAAAGTGGAGCCCCTGCTTTAATTTTTTTTCAAGCTCCTCCTTTTAAAATGTCCTGGTCTTATATAAGATCAACAGCAAGTTGGAGCTGGAGTCTATAACTCCCAATTGGCATTTAAATTGGCTTCACTGTTTTCTAACACATATTCAAATAAAAATTGAACTGGAGCATTGACGAGTAGATAAGTGTGCAGACTCTGGACTCAGAGAGCTTGGACAGAAAATCTGGCTCCATCATGCATCCGCTCTGTGGCTTTGGGAAAGTTTTCACCTCACCATGCCTTGGTTCCTTCATTATAGATGGAGAGAGGGGGAGAATTATGAGAATTTAGTGAGTCCTTACATCTACAGTCTTTAGAGCCTATCACATAGCAATAGAGATTAACTCTTATAAAATTTGCCTGCTGCCACCTAAAATCACATCAGCTACCATCAAACTTCCTAAAACTATCAACCCAAGAGTGAGTTCTAATTCATTAACAGAAGGAGGGAAGGGAGGAAAACAGCAGTAAGTATGAAGTATGCAAAGAGGGGGCAGGACTCACTTTGACTTATGATGCACTAGTGGGCATTACCCTGGCTGTGCATTGAAGACTTGGGGACTGAGGGTATAAACTCCCAGAGTTATTCACTGGTCAGGCCCAGCATGCACCCCTGCATGTCTTCAGAGAGGGTTGGCAGGCCTGCTAGTCCGTGATGGACAGATGGACACTGGGCATGAGGGTAGCATGGATCTACAGGCTCTGAGAGAAGTAGAGAGGAGGCCTATTGTTTCATATCTGGCTCTGGAACTATTAGTCAAATGACCACAAACTATCATTTCCACTCTCAAATGACCAGTTGTCCACATGCCAACAAGGGGATGGGATGAAAAGTCTCTGAGGTTTCCATCAACTAATACAGTACATCTTGGGGACAGGGTCAGCTTCTGGGTAAGTTCACTCACCTTTCTCTGAGGGTTTACAAGTGCATTTCTGAGAAGACCAAGGAAGCTTGATCACATGAAAGAAGTGCATGAACCCTCCCAGATCTCCAAATCAACTTCTACTTTAATCCAGGTCCTGGTCCTGTGACTAGAGCAGTGAGGGGTCACCTGGTCGTTTCCTAGAAACCAGTAAAGCCACCTGCAGCTTGGTCCTTTTCCAGAGGACAAGAGAAAGAACTGTAACTATTTCCCCTTTGAACGTCACCAAATGGACCGCTGCCCAGCCCAGTGGTTGCTCACCTTGTCTGTATAGTCTCTCAGAGCAGTGGTGCTTATGCAGATTCTTGGACCTACTTTGAACCTACTTAATCAGAAATTCCCATGGAAATACCTGGGAAACTATTTCAACAACTTCCCTTAGGTAATTCTAACTCAGAGTCCTATTTAAGAACTCTAGCTCCAAAAAATACAAAAGAATATGGCCAACCTCTCATCTAGAAAGTACAGACAGCTGGTTGAGTATGGCTTGGCCATTCATTACCCAGCTTGAGAGCCTCCTGAAGCAAGGTCCCTTACACATGCTGTTGGCCAAGCAGAAACCAATATGGCCCACCTGTTTCTCCTAGGGGCCTGCAGTTAGTAGACAAGAGATGAGAGAAGAGACAGACCCTAAGACAAGTAATTAAAATCCAAGTCAGTGTTAGAGGTATAATGAGAAATGGTGAAATAAGATGGGCCATTAGGTAAAGCAGTATAGTAAGGAGCAAGACAGAAGCATGTAGCCTTCAGAAATACTACCTAAGTTTGAATCCCCGCCCCATCATTGACCAACTGTGGATTCCTGTGGGCCTCAATTTTCTATTTTTGTAAAGTAGATTGAACACTCAGAGATTCGTGAAAATCAAATAAATCACCACACCAGCACAGAGCCTGGCACAGAATATATGCTTGGGGACTTCCAGCCCCTGCCTTCTTGCCTTTAAACTTTACTAATGATACTCTGTCCACCAGGATGCCACAGAGACAAAAATGATCTCTTATCAAAAGCTATTGTTAACGCCAGTTGTCAGGGATAATAACATATTTATCTAGTTGTCTGAGAAAAGAGGATTTTGTTTTATTTCCCATTGTTAGGCTGAAAATAAGACCATCCTCTGGGGATCTTGGGGGATATTTGTTTTGGTCCTTCAGAGTTCTGGACCCCAGGCAATGTCATATGCTGAAAACAGAATGCCTCACTTTCCCAAATCCAACAGGAGTGGGGTCCTCCAGGCTTCTCCTCCACATTGGAGAAATCCATCATGGTCTTGGATAGAAGCCAGCAACTCTTCTCTGGGGACATGTCAGTCCAAGATGCCAGGTTAAACAACTGCTGTTAGCATCTTCTCTGTCAGCTGAGTCTATACCATTTACAAAGTGCTTTCCCAAGCAGGACCAACAGCATGATGATGTCAACACAGGAATGGCGATGACATTTAAGTGGTTCTCCCTCACCTCCTCCAAATCTTTGCTCAACTATCACCTTCTTATTGAGGTCTACCCTGACCACCCTGTGAAAACTGTAACCTGTCCACATTCCGGCACTCCTCATCTTCCTTACTGTGCTCCATGTTTTAAAATATCCTTTTCTCATATCCAGCAGCTGTAAGAATGCACCCTGCAGACCTCCCTCTCCAGGAAGCATGGTTAGCCAAGGGCCTCCGCTGCTAGAATTTGAAATCCATCACTGCATTAGACCTGAGACCACACCTTCCACAAGATGCTCCCAGCCAGTGACTGAGTACATCAAGGACTCCTCCTGATGTCTAGCTCTGGCTTCAAGACTTCCTGATGCCTTGCCAAACCAGGATGCCTCCTCCCAACCTCCTCTCTCTCTCCCCTCTAAGGGTCAGACTTGCACAGTGGTCTGATGGCTCCTCCAAGCCTTCTCTGGCAGTCTTCCTACTTTCCCTCACACAGGCATTTCCTCTGCGGAACTCCTCGCATGTTGACCTGACTTGGTGTTTGCTTCTCAGAAGACCCAGATTAACACCCTATAGCATTTATCTACAAACATGCTAATCATTTGCTTATTATATATATTTTATTTTCCATCTCCACCCACATACAAGAAGGCAGGATTTTTTAAAAACTATTCTGTTGATTGATGTATCCCAGGCACCTAGAAGGTGACAGTTAGTGAATAGTAATTAAATAAACAGTGCCAATTTTACAGATAGAAAAATTAGGCTCAGAGAGGTTAAGTGACTTCCTCAAGTGGTTCAGCCAGGAAGTGGTAAAGCTAGATTCAGAATCCCAGCTTTCTGACTCCAAAGGTCTGATCCTCCTTTCTTCCCTCACTGTCACCTATCCCCTTTCCACTTCTCTCACCCATCTCTCTTTGTTCTCTATTTCTCTTTGATTCTCTACTTATGGGTCTTTTTCTTTGTCCTTCTCTTTCTCAAAATGTTGTTTACCTCTCATGTATTCAGTCTTCGTGGTTTGTATGTATGTATATAGTGTGTGTGGTATATGTGTGTAGTGTGGAGAATGTGAGCATGATATGTGTATAATGTATGTGTGTGGTATATATGTAGTGGGGTATATGTTCATGTGTTGTGTGTGGTGTGTATGGTGTCTGGTGTGTATTGTGTAGTGTGTGGTGTGTGTGGTATATGGGTATACTGTATGTGTATGGTGTGTGTGATTGTGGTATGTGCAGTGTGAGCAATGTGTGGGGGGTATACATGTTTAAGTGTGGTGGTATGTGTACTGTGCACTGTGTGTGTGTTGTGTGCAGAGTGTGTGGTATGTGTGTGTTTGTCTACACTATGACTGAGGTGGACTGGTGTGTCAGTATTACTCAGGGATGTTGAACTCAAGAAGGGGAGGAGCTGGGACATGGATGAAAGCTAAAGGCATCCATGAAGGTGTGAAACTGGGGGAAAAAACTAAGGACTGCATAAGGAAGTGAGAAAAGAGAGTCTACAGAGCAAATGCCACCAGATGAGGGTTAAATGACTAGAACCCAACCCTGCTCCTCACTGACTTTGTGACTTTCACTCAGTCCCTTAACCTCTGCAAGCATCAGTTCCTGCGCTGAGTTGTCATCTCCACTTCAGGAATTCAAGTTCAACATTCTCCATAGCAATAAAGACCAAACAACAAGGTGGGTGGGAAGGCACTCTGTAAGTGGGAACAAACATGAGCATCCTTAAGGAAGGACAAGTGGACACAGGTCATGAGACCCATGGCCAGGTTTGGGGTTTCTCTCCCACTCTCCACTGATCCCTGGATGCTGCTGCCCATCTGAGTGGTTATAAGAGGAAATACCTTCAGCCTATAGCATTTGGGCAGCACAAAGACTTTCCTGACAGTGAGTGCGGGAGAGGTGATGGAATGGGTGTCCTGGAAAGACCAGAGTCAACTTCCTGGTGTGTGGGATCAATTTCCCTGTGTCCAGGGTGATTTTCACAAGGTCTTGAGTGCTCACCTGGTAGGAGAGATGCATGAGGCTCAGGAGGACAGGAGATGGTGGATGGAGGCCAGGAGAGGGGCAGTGGGCTCAGTGTTCCCTGCAGGAAGAGGCACAACTGTGCAGGACATTGTGCCAGGGCCACCAGGGGCTGGAGGGGAGTGGTCACAGCCCCATCTGGAGCCCCCCCACCCCAGCTCTGAGATTCTTACTCTTGAGCCCTAAGGAGGGATAAGCAGGAGAATGTGGAGATCTGGTGTCCTGACTATCCTTTTCCAATCATATAGGGTGATAAAATGGAAAATGAGGTAACAGTTTCACTTTGTGCACTCCGTCCTGCCCAGACGGACATCTGCCAGAAGTCACAGCACACATTCTAAGGGACCTACAGTCATGTGCTAGCAGAAACCTTCTGATGTGGCAGATGTTCTTCCTAGGTCTCAATGACAGCTCCTAGAAGTCTCCACTGACTTTCATCACCAGGTGGTGTTTCACCAGCCCCAAGACTGGAGAGCCAGTAGCCAGGCAGACAAACCAAAAACTTTGCCAATGACTTGCTGAATGGCAAGGAAGATGGGCACATGAACGTGTTCTCTCCAAAAGGAGGCATGAGGAGGGCACCAGGAGAGCCATGATGCACAGGCCACTGTGGAGGTGCTTGTACTGCCCACCAGGAGCGCAATCACACCCAGTGCCTGTTACCATGGTCCTCACTACCTGTGCACTGGTGGAATTATCTCAGATCGGATCCCCTTCATTCTGCTATAGAAGCCCTCAGTCACTCAGAGGGCTGGGGCAAGAACAAAATCAGATCAAGTCTGTGAAAGCACATAGATCAGTACTTTTGAAAGGTATTGTGCAAGGCGAGTTGTCTTTAGCATTATACAAATCTGGTGCTGGGGGGTCCTGAGGGAAGCTGTCTTCCAAGTTGGCATAGGGGAAACTACCCAGGTGGCCCCAGCCTGCCTTTAATGCTGTGTTATGTGGAGTGAGTCATTTCCTCTTCCTGAGCATCTCATGAATATTGTATTTCTTCAAGTCTTAATTTCCTCACCTGTGTATTTCTTCAAGTCTCAATTTCCTTACCTATACTCAGAGTCACTGAGTTCCTCCCTGGAGAGACAGATAATTTGGGGTATCTCTTGAAGCTCAGACATTTTGGGATCCTGTTCACACAGCCCAGGTAAGAGCAGGGTATCTCTCTCACCATCTTGTCATGGTAGAAGGAAACCAAGATACAGGAAACCCAGAGGCCTGGCCAGGCTCTGAGACCAGCTCCTGGGGACTGTCCAGGCCTCAGTTCTTTCCTCTAACTAACAAGGTCATGAAGCTCATGGCTTTCTGAGTTCACTGCTAGCCCTAACAGCCTGGCATTCTACAGCACCAGCCTCCTTAGAGTGTGAGGCAGGCACAGCCCAGGTACAGATGCAGGGAGCTCAGTTCCACACACTCTCTTGTCCAGTTGCCTCATGTCTTTGTCCATTCTTGTCTCCACTCTAGATTGGGGATGAGATATCCAGACACAAGACAAGCCCAGCACCTGCCTACCCTGAACTGCTCACTCTCCTGCTTTCCCTGTCCAGTGTTCACTCTGATGGGGCAGATAACAGAAAATAGATGAAAATTCTTTTCTCCAGCTTGCCACTTGAAAGCATGCTCCCTGCAGAGACCTCAGGACAACATCAAAGCCTTTTTCTCCTATGTGTCTCCTCTGAGGGTAAAAATAAAATAAATAGGGACTTTTGGCCAAGATGGAGGTGTAGGTGGACACACTGTGCCTCCTCTCACAACCAAGATTAAGGACAACAAAAATATAGAAGCAAAAAAAACCCCAACCAGAACAGAGAGAGGATTGAATTGCACAGAAGTCCGACAACAATTCACCCACACCGGTAAGGGGGTGGAGTCAGTGGCCAGTGGAGGGGGTCATGGCGGGAAGAAGCAGTAGCTGGTAGTCCTGGGTGCAAAAGCGGTGGTTACTGAGTGAAGGGAGGCAGCGAGCAGACCAAGCAAGGCACACAAGGCGGCTGACCATGGTCACACATTCGCATCCAGATGAGCCAGGCAAAAATGGGCAGCGAGACGGAGTGCACAGCGCAGGGCCCCAGCGCCAGGAAATAAAGCCTAAAGGGCACCGATTGAGAACACTTGTGGGGGTTGGGGTGCCAGGAGTCCCAGCCTCATGGGAGAGTTCATTGGAGAGACCCATGGGGTCCTGGAACATGCAGGAGCCCACCCACATGGAAATCAGCACCAGAGGGGGCTGTTTGCTTGGGGAAAGCGGTGGAGGGGACTGGAATCCAAGAGAGAGGAGCAGGCGCCATTGTTCCTTCTCGGACCCCGCCCCCACATCCAGTGTCACAACCTAGCGACTGGGTTGCCCTGCCCTGGTGAACGCCTAAGGCTCCACCCCTCACTATGTAACAGCTGAGACCAGCCAAAAAAAAAAAAAAAAAAAAAAAAAAAAAAAAAAAAAAAAAAAAAAAAAAAACACCAAAACCAAGGATGGCTCAAATGGGAAAACAGATCAGGGCCCCAGAGCTAATTCATCTAAGCGACCAAGAGGTAGCCAACCTATCAGATGCACAGTTCAAAGCACTGGTGATTAGGAAGCTCACAGAATTGGTTGATTTGGGTCGCAAATTAGATGAACAAATGGAGGCTACAATAAATGAAATGACGAAAAACACACAGGGAACCAACATTGATGGGAAGAAAACTGGTACTCAAATCAATGGAGTGGACCAGAAGGAAGAAAGAAACGTCAGTCAGAAAATAATGAAGAAACAAGAATTCAAAAAAATGAGGAAAACCTTAGACACCTCCAGGACATCTTTAAATGTCCCAACATCCGAGTTATAGGAGTACCAGAAGGGGAAGAGGAAGAGCAACAAGTGGAAAACTTATCTGAACAAATAATAAAGGAGAACTTCCCCAATCTGGCAAAGGAAATAGACTTCCAGGAAATCCAGGAAGCTCAGAGAGTCCCAAAGAAGGTAGACCCAAGGAGGAACACACCAAGGCACATCATAATTACATTACCCAAGATTAAAATGAAGGAGAGAATTCTAGAAGCAGCAAGGGATAGGGGCACAGTCACCTACAAAGGAGTTCCCATCAGACTGTCAGCTGATTTCTCAAAAGAGATCTTACAGGCAAGAAGGGGCTGGAAAGAAGTATTCCAAGTCATGAAAGTCAAGGACCTACATCCAAGATTGCTCTATCCAGCAAAGCTATCATTTAGAATGGAAGGGAAGATAAAATGCTTCTCAGATCAGGTCAAGCTAAAGGAGTTCATCATCACCAAGCCCTTATATGAAATGTTAAAGGGACTTATCTAAGAAAAAGACGATAAAAAATAGGACAGTAAAAAGACAGCAAACTCACAGATATTAACAATCATACCTAAAACAAAAGCAAAGAACTAGAACAGGAGCAGGAACACAGAAATGGAGATCACAAGGAGGGTTAGCAACAGGGGAGTGGGAGGAGGAGAGAGGGGGAAAAGGTACAGAGAATAAGTAGCATAGACGGTGGGTAGAAAATAGACAGGGGGAGGGCAAGAGTAGTGTGGGAAAAGTAGAAGCTAAAGAACTTATGACACATGGACATGAACTAAGGGGGGGAATGTGGGTAGGAGGGGGTGTGCAGGGTGGAGGGGAGTGATGAGGAAAAATGGGACAACTGTAATAGCATAATCAATAAAATATAATTTTAAAAATAAATAAATAAATAAAATAGTTCTGTGGATTTGGGGGAGTGGTCAGTGGGGGAAGTGGCACAATGCACTCAGTTCAGAAGAGCACAGGAATGCTCATTGTCCTGAAGATTAATTCAAGCAGCTGCTGATGAGGACCTGAGAGGAAGTCCCAGCAGGTTCACGTACTATGCAAGGCACTGCCTGGCTTGGCCTGGTGCCTGCACTTCCTGGATGTCAGCCAAGCTGTCCAAGCCAAACTAGGAGCAGAGAAAGGACAGCAGTGGAGCCCAATAGATCTTGAGCCTGAGAGATTTCATTCTACTGAGTCATAAACTCATGGAATTCTATGAGTCCTTAGAACTTGGTCTTGTAGGAACCACCTACAGTTTCCGCCTGCTGGTCTTTCGGCCTCTACTTGACCATTTTCATTGATAGGGTGCTTGCTACCTCACAAGACAGCCTCTTTCAGGTAGGGATAGCTCTGGATGATAAACACCCCTCCATGGACTGAATCAAAATTGCCTCCAAGGAGCCTGAGAAGTGTCCTCTGGACTTTTATATAACAAAAGAATCTGAAGGTGCCCTGTGACTCAGGCATTCCATCTCTATAAATAATGAAGAAACATGAAATGATAAAATCCTTTAACCTAAAAATTGGGCACAGCACCCAGGCACATGCACTTCTTGCCTTCCTGTCCTTCCCTCAGTTTTGCCTTATCATTTCACTCGGAGAAAGCCATCAAGGAGGTGAAGTAACAGAGGAAAACAATGACCAAGAGAGAACCAAGTTCTGGATCATGGTCACCTCAGTCTTCCAAAAATAACAAATTAACTCAATAACCCTGTGACCTTCATAAAGCTAATGCCCCCCCCACTCTGGAACTCTTTGACTCCCACCCAGTGGCATCCATGGGTTTCGACTCAGCATCACATTGTCTGGTAGATCCTCTTACCTTCTTGTTGGGAGGAGGTGAGGGTCACTGAGTTCCTCCCATCTCTGCCATCTCATCTACATGAGGCCTGGGGGTCAGGGTGGTCTCAGATACCTACAGGTCTCATGTATCTACAGAGCAAATCTGGGTCTTGGGTGACATTCCAGGGTCCTTGCACTGTGAAATAACTAGCAAAGGGGACAGGCGGCATGCTACTAGGAGGGCTCAGAGGAAGAACAGCCACTATAGGTATCTTGGAGACCCGCTGAGGTACATTATCAGCCAGCGTGGGTCAACATATGCCATGGTAAAGCGGACAGCAGGGATTGGCAAATCCAAAGCCCCATAGTGACCTGGAGGCCAGCATGACCACAGCATCATGTTCTCTTATCAAAATGTCGCGAGGGCATGGTTCACCGGATGGCAGCTTGATTGGCAGATCCGGGCTCCTGCTGGGTACTCCTCCACCTTCCTGAGCTGCAAGTGCAAAAATGACTCAAGCCAATGCAGTGTTTCCATCTAAGTAACCTAAACTGGATTCCACACAGATCTCACCATCCCAGCTCAATTCCCCAGGACTTCCAGCCACTACCTCACCACTTGCTCTGAGGGACCCGCCACCTTGGAAGGTGTAGTGGCAGGCTGGTCCCACATGAGCATATGGCTGCCTTCTGGTGATTATGCCACAAGTTCTGAAAGACCTTCCTTGTAGGAACCATCCTCCTCTCTGAGATAAATAGTCCTTTCTCCTATTTGTGAATAGAATCTGGGGAATCACCCCTCCCCACAGGTTCCATCCTGTGTTTCATTCCTATGCCTGACTCCCTGTCCTTTCTGCCTCCTTGACTTGGACCCAACCAATCAAAGTCATGGTGATGGCACATGGCCCAAGACAGACCAGAGAGACTCAGGACAAGAGCTTCTGGGTGTAAATTTTGTAAAAAGACACTTGCCACTAGGGATACTTGGCTGCCATTACCTAAGCTATGACCTTGGTCCATTTTGCCACCATAAAGAGGAGCCTTCCAGAGGATGAAGCCAGTGCAGAGGAGAGCAAAGTGAGAGAGAAAGACAGATGTTCAATGTCATTGCTGAGTGTCTGGATCCAACCATAGCTTAAGTGGCTCTCCCTCCAAGCTTTAGGTCTCTGGGCTGGAAGAAAAAAGGGTTGATACTGATCCAAACATCTTTCCTGGCACCCCTGTGCCCCTTTGTTAAGAGTGAGGAACAGGAGACCTCCCAACAGGGAGTCATAAAGTAATCTGACTCACCAACATCAGCCTCCAACGGACTAGAGAAAAATCCTCCTAAAAGGCAGAGATGGAATGGAGGTCTTTGTTTAACAATGCAGATGATTTGTAAACACAACATTCTAAAAAAAAACTTTAATGTAATACAAAAAGGATTAAATCCTAAAAGTCCCCTTTGATCCTATCTTACCTTACCTTGTCAATATCGCTGCTTTCCTCAGAGGTGAGCTTAGTGCAAATCTGTCCAGACTTCTTTCTTTGTATTTGTATAAATGCATACACAGGTAGCAAATGAAGGGGCAAAAATCATGTCAGAGTGTGTATTCACCACATCATGACTTAATCTTAGGCATGTAGCAAGAAAATATTTCCCAGATTTCCCTGTAATTAAGTTGGGAACATGTACCTGAGCCGTGGTCAATGGGAGTGTGAGCAGAAGTCACATGTCACTTCTGGTCCAAGAGTCATGACTGGGAATGCCTTCTCCATCATATCTCTGTTTCACGGCTAAAAGCAAAGGATTCTGAGGTTATGAAATTATAAAATGAAGACAGAATGGGTGCCTGGTCCCTGCTCAGAGGAAAGCCACACCAAAGAGCCAACTGACGTACACTGGACCATGATATGAGCAAGAAATAAACCTTGGTCACCTTCAGTTTCTGAGATTTGCTGGTATTGAAGGATAGCCTTAGACAAATGAAATTTTACTCTACCCACTGTTCTGCTTTTTTCTTCTTAGAACTGTGTATATACAGGTCATTTATCTTCTCTTCATCAGGATAACATAAAGCTATTGTGAGGGGATTAGGCGAGAACACTGAACATAAATTCCCTGGAACTCAAGAAATTCTTTTCTCTTCTCTTGCATGCCTTCCTCCTAGCACCAATGCAGGTTCTGAAGGAGGCCTGAAACTTGGGGGTGTTAGTACCCCTCCTGGAAAACAGAATAGATTCCATGCTCTGTGATACTCTAAGACTTCCTTGTCCCCATAATATATCTTAGGCTGGACCATCACAGGACCAGAAACACTAGCTCTATACAATCATCCCTCAGTATTAGCATAGGATAGGTTCCAGGACCCCTGCAGATAGCAAAATCTGTGGACGCTCAAATCACATATATAAAACAGTGTACTATTTGCATATAACCTATGAGCATCCTTCCATATACTTTCAATCATCTCTAGATTACTTATTAATACCTAACACAATGTAAATACTATGTAAATAATTGTTACACTTTGTTTAGTCTAGAAAATAATGATAGCAAAAGAAAGTCTATACACATTCAGTACAGAAGCAACCATCATAGGCCTAACTGCAGAGTACACGTCAACAACAATGTAATAATTCCTTTGTAAATATTTTCAATCCACAGTTGGTTGGATCCGCAGGCACAAAACCTGCAGATCTGAGGGCTGACTATATTTCTTTGGGTCTAGAGGCTTTAATATTTCCTACAACAACTCCAGGAAATATAACACTCTAAACCTCAACTACTTAAGTGAGGACTGGTGATCTAAGCTGAGAACTTGGTGGTAACAGGGTGTGGGATGGGAAATAAGAACACCGAGATAAACAGGGAGGTGAAAGAAGAACACACAGTTCTTTGGTTCTTCACAGTTCTATTTCACTTCTAAAAAGCACATTTTTCCACCATAGATCTAGTGTTTGTTATAGTCTATTGTTTTCTAATTCCTAGAAAAGTGGTCACCCATATAGGGAATTCCTGACAATACTCCATTAGCCAGTGTCCAAGTAACCAGAGGCCCCAGGGATGTTCAGCTGGGAAGCATAATGATGATGAATCCTGTCCATATTGCTGATGATTTAACAACTGGTTTATTATGTAGGATGTCCTGGGTCACTCCTGGGAAACTATTTAAACAAATAATCTTCAGTTAAATGACCTAATAGAACAAGTGTTGTCAGGTTCTTGGAAGAGAACCATGATTTAAAGCTATTCATAGATTCTTAGAATTGGGAGGTACTTTTAATATCTTCTAATAAGATCCTTTTATTAGACTAGTGAGTAAACTGGTGACTAGAGATGTTAAGGAACTTGCCCAAGGTCAAAATCTGCATTCTTTATGCAAACCTTTACCACCAAAGGGCTGATGTCATTTTCACCACACTGACCTCTCCCCAGGATTAGGGAAAGAGCACTGTAACATGAGTCACAAAACCTATTTCTGGTCTAGGCTCTGACACACAGCAGTGCATGATCTCGGCCAAGGGGCTTAACCTTCCTGAACTAGGCCCACTAGCTCTAAGGAGCCTTTCTGGTTCATGGCTCCCTTATAAGGAAATGGCTTCATGCAGTTATTTCTGCAAAAATTGTTATGGCTTATGCTTCAAGTGTTGAGTGAAATCAACCCTACCACCTCATCACAACTTTTCTGGCCAGAGAGAGGGGATCAGTACATTTCATATGGCTCCATCTCTGAGATCATTGATCTTTCCCACAGGTACCAGCAGCTCTCTTTGATGATGCTTAAATGCTTAGCATAATGAGCTTGCTTGGGTATCTACCCAGCATCTCTCACCCCTTTCTCCTTTTGAGGAGACCAGTTTTGTTCAGGTCTCTGCCCTCCGTCACTAATCTTATGTGCTTTCAGGTGTGGGTTTTGAACCTACAGACCCAAATATCACAGTCTCATCTCCCTGACCAGTGTTTATCAAGCTCAAGAATTCAGATTTAAGCCAATCACCACTTGGCATTCAGTTAACAACTGTTACTTGTCCAGAAATGGGCAAATGACTTAAGCTGGCTGCTCGGTTAGAAGGGAAAAACTTACATGCTGGGGAAGGATTTCTATGCCATGCTTTTCCTATCTGCCTGTATGTGAAAGAGGAAAACATATTCCCCCAGCTGCTGGCGAGGGTAGAGGGGCAGGGGCAGCCATCTGGCAACCATGAGGGAAGATGGTCAAAGACAAGACCAACCCTTAGAAGAAAAAGGAAATGAGCAAATCACAAAGAAATGGATCCAGGTGAGTATATCTTGCCTAGAGTCCATCCTGCCTCTAGATATTTTTTATGTGAGATTTTAAATGTCTCTGTCACTTAAACAAGTGCGAGGCTCTTCCTGTTTCTTACAGTTGGAAACATGCTAACCAATGGACTGAGTCAATTAAAATACATATAGAAGAAGGCAAGTCCCTGAAATCACGCTTTGTTCTAAATGCGGATGACAGATTGCTCTGGTGCCATACCTCACTGTCCTAGAACCTCAGGGTCCCATGTGTCATGCTGCTGGAGAGACCACATTCCATGCTAGCCCACATTCCTTTGGATCTCTGAAACACACCCCAGGAACTAAAAGTTGACCTAGTGTGTCTTCTCTCATAGCCTTTGAGGAACTTGGCCAACATAATCACTAGTCTTCAGTTTCCACCTGCAAAACAAGGTTGATAACACTTTCTTCATAGTCCACCTAATATACCCATTGTCCCTTTTCAAAATTTCATTTGTGTCTCTTATACTCATCCTCTCTCTGTTCTCCTGACCTTCTCAACCAAGATCAGGGTCAGATTTGGAGGGAAGGGGTAGGATAAAAAGTAGTGATGCTAGAGCCACCACCTGAACAGGTACAGTCTTGCTTTATGGACAGCCGGAGCCTCTGAGATCCAAGAAAATCCATTAAGATCGAAGTGCATCATACTTCTGTCCTCAGCCCACTGTGTGGCAACACCTTGCAGAATGGGTGGAGGGTTCCAGTTATTACTGGAATATGTGCCAGGCTTTTTGGCCCTCAGAACACCATGCATTCCATTCCAGGGCCCAAGATGCAGCAAGTCACTTCTGACCCTTCAATGAGAACATCTGCCAGGTACAGACCAGGCCAGGTTCTGAGAATGAGCCTCCTGTGGGTGGAGATGGCATACCTGCTTTCCTCCCCATCACTAATGGTAAACACAGAAGGCAACATTGCAGGGAATAAGAGATCCAACAAAAATCTCAGGATGGAGCCTGAGAGGCCCTTACAAGCCTCCTCTTCACCAAGGATGTGGGAGGCAATCGCTTTGCTTTGACCCCTAAGACTCCATCCCCCAAATATGTTTCCATTCCCTTGGGACAAGATATGACAGTATGCAGAAGCTTTGTCTGAAAAATAGAGGTTGGAGCAGAGAATCACTCAAGACCACATGATATTAGTTATAACATCACCTAGAAAGAAGTTCATAAGACTTTGGAAATTTAAAATTTGAGCCAAGGAGCTTCTTTCCAGCCTCAGCGTCCTCATCTGTTGGTTCCTTGGTCTCTACCTGCCTCCCAGGGTCTACCCAGAATCAGCAACATGAGGGAATGTGAGGAATGCAGCATCTCTCTCTCCCTCCCCCCATCCACCCCCTCTCTGTCTCTCTGTCTCTCTGTCTCTCTCTCCCCGCTCCTCCTTTTCTCTCTTCCCACCCTGGTCTTCCCTCCATGATTTAGTCCAGTCTCAGCCTTCCCAGACACTTGTGGAGCCTCTTTCCACATGCCTCCCCAGTTGGAAAGACAGCCCAGGCCTTCAGACGTGATCCCTGCCTGCAAAGTCTCCGCTGGCGCTCTGGGGGTTGTGCCTTTCACACGTGCTTTCCTCCCACCAGGTCTCCCAGCCCTGGAGCAGCTGTGCAGGTACTCAGACCGGACCTCAGCAGTTCAGCCACAGGTCACGGCAGGCCCCGCACACACCCTGTGGGTTGTGTAGGTTCCCGTCAGGCCTTCCTGCTCCTGTCAGGGATCGTGGTGCACATCAGCCAGCTCCACCTAGCTGCTGATCCGCCCTGGAACGCTTGGGCAAGTTGGGGGGGGGGGGCGGGGAGCTGTGACCCCTGAGGCTACGAAACACGTCTGCTCCTCTTCCCATTCTGCGCCTTTCTTTCTTTTCAGCTTAGCAGACTAAAGTTCAAGTCAGGGTCAGGGAAAGGGGAGTGCTAATAGAGTTCAGATTTCAGATACAGAAGGAGTTGGGAGGCAATTTCTGGGCCTCTATTTAGAGACATCTTACAGGACATTTTCTCATTCCCCAGCAATCAGGTCCTGAGTACCTACCATGTGCCAGGCTCTGTGTTGAGTGCCAGGAGATGCCAGGATGGGCCCTACGAAGCCCAGAACAAGGGGACCGACATACTACTAATGATGTCAAAACTGCTAAGAGTGATGTGATACATGGCCCATACAAAGAGCCATGAGAACTCTGAAAGAGGTGACAGCAGCTATGAAACATTCCAGAGGTGTGGACCATTCTATGGCAAAATGATCAGGAAGGAATAGTCCCTTCCATCTGGAAGCAGAACTAACTCATGTATGAGACACGATTTCTAAAAATCCTACACCTTGCCTGTACTAGGGTCAAGCTTCACATCTTGTCTCTGTGAATGGAGTCCTTGGAGCTGTGCAGGACATGTGGCCTGTGTGGCCCACCCCCGCCACCCTGCCTGATGCAAACTGTCCTGGAGCAATAATTGTCTTCATTCTTTTATTTAGTCAGTCATTAAATAAACATTGATTAAATGCCTACTTTGTATTGGGGTTAGCAATTGCATATTTTATTTACTTGATTGAGGCTCCATCAGGTCTGAATCAGTCATTCCCATGTTTCAGCTCAGCCTGGTGCTCAGCACACAAAGGTTCTCAGTAAATGCTTGTTGAATGAATAAAAGAAATGGGACAACAGCTATGGGGACTTAACAGATGTGATAGTAAAAGTGTGATTGTAGGCAGTGGTTGGCTCTGATTTCCTTCTACTTCCCCTAACCATACAACTACCAAACACAAACCCCGATGCACATAGACATGAATAGGGAAAAGGGGACAGAACATTTTTAATTGGAAAGTTCCTGGAGGAAAAGAAACCTAACACCTGTAATCTTTGTATGTAGTTAATCCTCTTTATTCTTCCTTGTTTCCCCTCCTACTCTGTGCCTAGCTTAGCCCAGGCCCTATTTTCGCCAATTCTTGCCTAATTATAAAAGTTTGGTGATACCTGTATATGTAGGTAAGGACTTCAGAATAATCTCACTCAGGGGTGTTTGCCTCTCAGTAGAGGACAATGAAATTTAACAGTTTAGCCAAATTTTAGTGGAGATACAGTCAATGAAGTTACCATACCAGATACCAGGAAATCAAAAATAAACAAGGCATCTTTCCAAGGAAAAAATAAATTACACAAAAATACAAAGCCAAATATTGTAAGTCTAAGAAATCTACAGAAGAATGTTGAGGATTTAAGGAAGAAAAAGTTGGGAGAACCCAGAACGTTCTAGTGGAGTAAGTGGCATTGAGATATATCTTGCTGTTATTTGGGCTGACATAGACCAAGGTGGGCCAGGATCCTAAGAGGAGGAAACGACAAGAAGGAAGATGCAGAAATGCATGGTGACTTTTTTCCCTTTCTGCTGGAGCTCAAAACGCGCATAAGGGACGGGGATAAGATGTCAATGGCAATAACAACAGTAGCTAATATTTTTTGAGCTCTTATTGTATGGCAAACATTCTTCTTTTCATCCTCATGACTAAGAAAATTGGTAGTGTTACTCCTCCTATTTACAAATGGAAAAAAAAAACTTAGGCATGGAGAAGTCGAATACCTTGCCCGAGCTTGCATCTCTTTTAAGTGGTGAAGCTAGGATTTAAAATCAGATTGTGTGAACTGCCTTATCATATTGCATATTGACTATCATTTAGGCTGTGTTTCTCAAACTGTGTTCCAGAGAACACTGATCTCATGAAATGCCTATCTCCCCCCCAAAATTCTGTATTGGTCAAAAAAGTTTAGGACACCCCCCGCAGTATACTGTCCACCCTCTGGGAGAATTACCACACACTATCATCTATTGTAAGTTCTGATAAGTCCCATCATTAAGTAACGTGCTTCACTGTCGAACACTGTTTTCCAAATGCATCTATCCGGAAAACTCTGCATTCACTTGTTGACAACCTAACGCAGAGAGAGCTGCAGAAAACACTTGGCAAATTTTGCCTTAGGGCATCATTTCTCTCCCTCTCTTCCTCCTCTGAGGAGGTTCTCTCCAGGAGGAATGGTAATAGCTTCTACTCATTTAACACTAGGGGTTTTTCCAAGTGCCTTAACAAATATCATCTCATCTTATCATATTTGAAGCTTTCAAACTATCTTTCAGATCCCTTCTTTTTCCTTCGTTGAAGCAGAATCCTAAGTGATTACATTTACGTAATCTTTTTTCAAATCAGAATGGTGAAATATTCCACTACTTAAAAAAGAGAGAGAAAACCTTTTCTCCCAACAGATTTTATCAGTTTCTAAGAATTACTTAAAATGTGCTTAGAAGAGTAAATGTCAAGGAGTAACACTTCCCCTCTCCTTTAAGAGAGCCCCTCCCAGACATTTATTCTGATACAGGCTCCTTTCTGTTAAGGATTACTTTACAAGGAACACAATTTAAAGTAAAGCATTTTAAAAGAAAATGAGAGGGTTTTTTTTTTAATAGAGCATTTTAATGGCTAAATGACTTCCCCTCCCAGAACTATTTGCTTTCAAAAGCAGAGTTCTGCTTAACTCAAGGGAATAACTCGGTAATGTTAGATTTGGGGCTGCAGGAGGACTATTTAGGGAGGTGAGAGATGTTATTTTTATTCTTTTCTATCCACCAGGTTTGTTCTGATCATTCCTACCTCTTCCATCTCCTTCTGAATTCCTGGAACGCGTGGACATTGAAACTCGAACTGGTGCGAATCCTGGCTTCATCACTAACTCAATGGATGATGTTTCTTAAACTACATTTATCTCAGTTGATCACTAATTGTAAAATAACACTGCTTAATAGCACAGTGTTATTACGAGGATAAAACTGGAATGGATGCAAAGCATCTAGCAGCCCTCCTGCTAGCACAGCAGACACCCAGTGAGTCAGGATGCACATCTCCACTTGCCTTGGCAAACTGCAGGCAAGAGAGGCAACCAGGAGCCAAATGTTGCCTAGTGACTCTAAGATCATTCCTTTGAGATACTTACTTAACATGGAAAAGTGGGTAGAAGCTTGTCTTTCTCCCCACAGAAACCCAAGGGGTGACTCAAAAAGACCACTGGCTCACCACCCACCTCCATTTCTCTAGCACTGACTCCCATTCACTCCCCAGTGACAGCTGTTCTGGGCCATGTACTAGGGTGCCCAGCCCTCATTACTTCTCCTTTGCAGGTGAGTGGGGCACAAAGAGAGGTTTGGTTGACTGGGATTGGGGCAAGGGGCCAGGAAGCAAGCATGTTCTAAGCCCAAATGTCAAGTTCAGTAGCTTGAATAAAACCACCCCAACCTACAAAGTCCAGAGGTCACCATCTGGGAATGGAAAACCACCACCAATAAACTGTGGGCTGCAGGGTTGCTGGATTTCAATGGGAGGTGGACAGCATGAGATCAGGCTGATTTCTCCCTTTAGCTGCCCCACTTTTATTCCTTAAGAGGATAAAAGGCTTTGGGTCCCCATTTGCCACTGTGAAGGCATCAGAAGGAGGCACTGGGTTGCTGTGGCAAGTGTGGCATTGCTCCAACACCCCTCTTTAATAGTTTCACTGTGAGCCCAGGTTCGAAGCCCACCAGTACTACTTTGTTTCCCTTGGCCTCCCAGAGGCTGGCAGCTATGTGAGCAAGGCTGGCAAATCAGTGATCACCTGCATCCACCCCTCCAACCTCTACCCTGCATCCCCCAGCCTAAGATAGCAGCCCCCTCCCCTCTTTATGTCCCGCTAGAAATCTTGCACAGGTGGTCTCAGGTCCCCTGCAACCAGAGCTTCTGTCTGGCCTGCAAAGCTTTGCACCGTCCCTGAGCCCATCACCCCAGACCCCAACCAGCATGCTGAAAGGCCTGGCGTTACAGACAGGAGGACAATGGTTCTGCTGGGCTAAAAGCATTCCAGTCTCCCACATTCAGTAGGAAGGGATGTGTGGTGGGAAGGAAAGGTCATTCATGCCGATGGTTTATGTTTTCCCAAGCCAGCATTCCTCACAAACAGCTGTGTTTATACAAAACGAGAGAAGAGAAAGAGAGGGAGAAAAAGGACAGTGTTCTAGGGATGACATCATCCTGCCTTGTCTGCTTCACCTCCCCCACTGTCGGCAGGAGCGGGGGCGGGGAAGGCCACAGCAGGCTGGTGGACGTGCTTGGTGCAACTGCATGCAGCATTTATACGTGCACATGCTTATTAGATGTACAATTCCCCGGCTGTCCACTCTGCCCCCCCACCCCAGGCACTCCAGAACATCCTAATACATTTAGCAGAGCACTTCCTTCCCTGAAACAGCACCCTCTGAGGGAGGCTAGATTGGGGGGTTCATGTTCCACCTTCAAATCTCTTTAACAAACCCCCAACACTGAAGAAAAGCCTGACAGGAGGCAGAGTCATTAAAGTGAATTAAAATGCCTCCAAGGAGAGATTAGCTCCAAAGCCATTCCCATATCAGACAAAGGCCCCTTTCATGCTGCCTCCAGCCGCTGGGAGTCCTGTACCAGAGATTAGGGAACAAATTCTCAGAACCTAGAAGCTCTGGCTCTTGGGGAGACAGGCCAACACAACCTTCTCTGGCTGGACCTTAAGAACTCAGCTTCTGCTTAAGCTGCACTTAAGGTTCAGACTGTAAGGGAGAGGGGCTCCACCGGGGCAAATATACCCCCCCTTCTCTGAGCCAGCTCAGTCCCTAACACAATGCAGATGCACGAGGTCCTCACCTGTTCTTACACTTTGCCAGAGGGTGTAATGTGATCGTCCCCCAGCCTCCAGTCTCATTGTCTCAGGTAGGAAGTCCTTCCACCAGCAGTCTCAGCATAGCCCCTTCTGAGCTGCCTCAGCCCCTCTCTGTTACTGAGCATCTATTTTGTGTTGGCTGAGCATTAGGTGGAATGGATGCGAAGAGATGGCCAGATCGGATCCCTGCTGTCATGACAACTACTGTTTGTTTCAGAAAGACAGATATTCTAACAGTGAGTGCAATTCAACATAATGTGGACCTAAGGAAGGATGTGTAAAAATGAGGAAGAACACCAAAACTAGTCCATTCTACATCTGGAAGGCTCAGGAAAATTTCATAGGAAAAGGTGACACCTGAGCAATGCCTTGAAAGAGGAGTACATGTTTACCAGGTAAATTTGGGCTGGGGATCGAGTATTGGGAGGAGGGAGGACATTCCAGGCACAGTGAGGCCCAAGGCATCGACATGACAGAGCATGTTGCCCTGAGGAACCTCTAAGGGTCCCTCCCTGGAGGAGCAGAGCATCTGGGGAGCAGTGTTGCAAGAGATGAAGTGAGAGGTAAATGGGGGTCAGATTATAAAGAGCCTGTCTGCCGGTCTGAGAAGTTGGAGGAAATGTCATCTTCAAGCTTCAGAGCTGCTGAGGGGTGTTAGCAAAGGACATTCCATAGTCAGACATGCGTTTTAGAGAGATTGCTCTGGAAGGTGTCCAAGGTTACAGACAGGGAGACCTGTCAAAATATTATTGCATGGACCTCAAGAAGAATTGGTGAGGATTTGATGGACAGTGGGGACACCTTTGGGCTTGGAGAGAAGGAACATAGATGAGACATATGGAAGTCACTGGCCTTACCCAAATGTGAGGAAAAGGGGAAATGGAGGAGCCTAGTGACTCCACAGCTTGGTGGCTGAAAGATGCAATGTTGTCCAAACAGGTGTTTCAGGAGAAGAAAGCTGTTGAGAAGGCACCTGTCACCTGTTAAGATCCATCTTGAGCCTGTCAGTCTCACGTCTGATGGCAGCTGAGGCTTCGGCAGCCAGTTCCGAGCAGCTTCCACCAGACTGAGCAGATGTGACCTGGCTCTACCTCACCTCCAGCCACTTCACTTCCCCTGGAGCTCCTTCTACCAGGGTTCCTCTGGTCTGCAGTGGCCCGGGTGCCTGAGGGAACCACAGGGCACCCAAGAGTAGTACAGGAGAATTAACACCCAGTAGGCACCCAGAAGAGGATGGGAGTGACGGAAAAAATGCTTCCCCTTCTCAGAAAATCCCACAGGCTAGATCACCCAGCTGCCCGTGGCCTACTGAGTGATCCATCTTTGCATTGGATCACCCTCCTTCCTGTTTCACTCTCCTTTTCCCTCACTCCTGTTTGGGATCATTTCCCCAAATAAACTATTCACACATGGCATGGTTAGTTTTATGTGTCACTTGGCTGGGCCCACGTTTGTGATCCAACATTTTTCTAGATGTTTCTGGGAGGATGTTTTTAGATGATATTAACATTTAAATGAGTGGGCTTGAGTAAAGCACATTAACATCTAATGTGTGGGTGGGCCTCATCCAATCAGGTGAAGGCCTGAATAGACTAAATTCCCAAACAAGAGGAATTCTGCCGGCAAATGGCCTTCACATTTGAACCACAGAAGCAGCTCTTTCTGGGCCTCCAGCCTGACAGCCACTCTGCAGATCTGGGACTTTCCAGTATCCATAATGGCATGCGCCGTTTTCTAAAATAAATCTCTTTCTATGTAATAAATACACTTTCTACTGATTCTGTTTATCTGGAGAACCCTGACTAAAACCACACCTAAGTCAGTGTCTCCAGCTCTGCTTTCGGGAGAACTCAGCCTAAGAAGCAGTAACGATGTTGACTTTGATGTCACTGTGGGACGAGGAGGTGCAGATGGATACCCACCTAGGGGGACCCCCAAAAGGAATATGGATCTAAGAGTTACCCACATGACATAGTACTTGAAGCCAGGAGGATGAACTGAGGCACATAGATCTTTTGAAACTCAAACAAAACATTTTATTAGATTCCTTGTCTTCGCCCAAAATAAACGAATTCAGCTGCTTTGTCCAAACTTACTCAGATGTTTGGGGTGGGGGGGAGGAAACAAAATAAGTAGAAGTATCACTGTACCCATAAAATACGGATACACATGTGCAGTGGATTTAATCAGGGCCACAGCTGCAACCTGAGATGTTTACAGGCAATGGTGCCCTGTCGCCCAGCCTTCCCCTGACAGCACACTATCCGCGACCACAAGGCCACAGTGAGCAGTCACGTCGGGTGATAGATAATTCAGTCCTCGTCCCTTTTCTAATCAGCCATATCATTCTGGCTTTCAAAGAGTGGAAGGCACGGCTTTGTCTCCAGGTTATAACTTTGTATTTTAAACTAACCAATATGCCAAGGCTTCTCTTTTTTTAGAATATTATTTGTTGGAATAAATGAGCAAACTTTGGCCTTGGAACTGGAACTTTCGTTTTTCCTGTAGCAAGGACATGGTTAATTTAATCAATTTTGAAAAGAAATACTGCTGTTTTCACATTTTACGTATTTTACATTGTTTTTTAACCATTTGGAATGATTTATATAAAAAATCTAAACATTAAACTACGTGGTTTTTTTTTAATGTTTATGTTAGAAACAAAACTTGTACCAAGTAACATATTTTAGGTAACAAATAATTTTAGGCAAGGCAAATTATTTAAATAACAAAAATTAAAATTCGCGGTGGAGAGCCCCCGCAGAGCAGCTGCCTTCTCATCCCTTTCACCCTCCGCTCCCAGTTTCAGGGCAGCGTCCCTGCCCCGGGGCCTGTGGAGTCCTGGCCCAGAGCCGGGGACGGAATGGCAACACTGACTGAGGTCCCAGCCACGTCTCCAACCACCGTTGTGCCGTGCAATCCTGAGCACACCCCTTCTCTTCCTCGGCCTCATCTTCTCACGTGGAAAATAGGGACTTTGAAGCAGGTGCTCCTTAAAGTCCCTTTGGTAACTCGCATGGTGGCATTCTAAGGCGTCGCATGCTTACTGCCAGCCCACCACTCCCTTTCAGAGAGGCTTCACTTAACACGCCCTCCTCCTCAGCATCGCCTATCAGGCCCTGTGATGTGCTGAACAGCATGTGCACAGCTCCACCCATCACACACACCACACATGCGCACCCCACACTCACACCACATGGACACACCACACTCACACCACATGCACACACACCACACTCATTCCACACGCACAGCACACACATCACCCTTATACCATACACAGACACATACTTTATGTTTACTCCGTGGTCTGTGTCCACTTCGGTACCCACCTCCTACATGGTCTTGTCGCCTCTGTCTTTGTTTTCACCTGCATGGAAAACTTCTGGAACAGGTCGCAAATGTAAAAGTTCAGAAAGAAAAGAAAGGCAACACATATGCTCATGTGATGATCATGTCATAAAAATTTTCCCCAACCTACCCTTTTTAAAAAAGAGGAAAGGCTATTTGTCTTTTGTTATTTCACTTAGCTACTTCATTAGCCATCAGGGAAACCCTTTTCTTATTTAGTTCTTGGAGGAATCTGGACTCACTTTCATCTTTTAATTATCTGTACTTATTTTAACATCTGTGCACACTCTTCAGCCTCCGACAGTTTTATGTTGCTTATGCTATACAAAACACCAAGACCCTCCATTCCCAGGCCAAGACTCTCACTGGTAATAGAGGGGAAGGAAGCCCTTCCCCATATGACTCACTGACATGGCCAAGCCTGGGACACATCCAGGCTCAGGCCAAGGAGCCCATGGATCCCCGCTTACTCCATCTGAAAGAGCTCATGTACCCAGTTTTTCTCCATCTCAGTCTCTTGCTTGTTTCTGCATAGCAACTATTTGCAAATATATACATTTATACTCTTGTTCCATTATTTATGATCTGGCTTTTCTGCTAGACTGCAAGACTCTATGGAAAGGTATCTGTTGGACCCCAGCATCCTCAGTTCCCAGCACAATGTGTGACCTATAATACATGCTGAATAAATGCCTCTTGAATGTTGATTCATGAAGTAGCTGGACCAGAACTACAAGACATTAAATCTTAAAGACAAAATTACCAACCCTCAAGTTTCAGCTGTTCTCTCACTTGCAGACTAAGAATATGAAAATGGGCTGAAAAACAGCCAAGTTAAGAAGGCCATGAAGCCCTGGAACAAGCTGAAATAGAAGAAAAGGCAGTGGACCCAGAGCCAGAAAGTGTGATGCAAAATACCAGCTGTTTCTTCATCAATGTATGACCTTGGGCAAGTAGTGTTCTCTTTGAGTCTCTATTTCCTATAAAATGAGAAAAATACCCGATTGGTATTTTTTCAAGTTTTTTTTTAGCAACAGAACTTTATATTTTATAGAGCAGATAAAAGGAGCATTTCATTAGCATGGAATGTTTCCTAAGTTTAAATGTGTGATATTTACTTGATATTTACATGAACAATGAGACTAAAGTGGCTTTTGATGAATACAAAAATATCAAAATTCAGATTCACACAGATAAACGACTTAAGAATCATTCCTTCTTGGATAAACAGGTCTGATTTCCCAAGAATGTGCCTAAAAGAGTAACCTAGTAAGGCAGAGACTGATCAGCTGGTAGACTACATTGCTGAGAATCCCTCACAGTTGCATGTGACCATGTGACAAATTACCAGCCAATAGCACATGAATGGATGGATGTACACAACCGCCAAAGAAGCTTCAACACAAAATCTTCCGTGTGGTCTGGCCTTCTGCTTGCTCACTGTAGAGGGGCACAGAAAACTTGGAACTCCTGGGTGGAAGATGGTGAAGCCACAGCTGGAAGGAGCCTGGATCCCCACATCTCTTACTTGAATGAAAGCTGCCCAACATTCGGAAACACCAGCTGTAGGCTTTATTCTACTAATACATTTGATCCACTGTTTAACTTTTCATAGCAACTGTTATTACTCTGACAACCAGGCAACATGAGTTAGCTTTTTGGAGTTCTCAAATGCCTTGAAATGTGGTATATATGTGTTGTTTATAGTTTATCTATCTTTCAGAATCAAATGCAAATAAAATTAACGCTTGTGGTATCCCTGACACTTCTTCATGAGGCTCCAAGTATTTGTAAAACATATTCGAAACTGTGTTCATGTCTGCAGTAGATGTTCTCGAAGATCTTTTCCAGCATCAACATTTTATTATTGAGTATTTTTCTAATTTCCCAAAGGGAAGTCATATGGATCTTTATGAAAAGAAAGTGAACTCTCTGACTCTGCAATAAAACAGCACCTAAGAAACACCACGGGACACACATGATATTTCTGGCTTAATGATTGCATATTTAAAGGGTGAGGACAACTTTGATTCTAAGATGTTATTTCTTTTAAGCATAATAACAATCATGCTTTTAAAAAATGGCCTAAACTGTCTATCTAGCAATGATATAAGTTGTCTGGAAAGTCCTTCAAAGCAGAGCCAAAATTAAAGCCATTCTTTCATGTGTTTTACTTACATCCAAATGCATTAATAAATGGCACTTTGATGAATCTCACAATTACTAACTAGAAAAAAAAACAAGCAAGACCATTTAATTCTACTGTGGTCTTCCTGCAAGAACCATCATGCTCAGGAGCTGGGGGATGGTTACAAAGACCTCTGAATGCACAGTCACAGTAGTAAATTTTACCAGGCCCAGGCACAACTCAGAAACTTTCTAGACCACAAGGATACCTAGCCCTAACCTAGAGACAGTACTATCCCAAAAACTTTTTCTAGGCTCATAGAAGGGCCAGTCTCTGAGGAGGACACATTGCTTTTAATAGCAATGTGAAAAACTGTGAAATTTCCCATATTCTAAATTTATCTAAACTCAATAATGTTCACCTCTGGGGCCAGCACTGATATCAATCTGCAGGGAATTTAAGACCTCAAAGATCTTCCTGTCATCACTGTCTGCCAAGCTTATTCTCAAAGAGAGGCCTGTAAGACAAGGAAAAGATTCAAACAGGCTTTGGATTTAGGCCTCCTTGAGTTTTTGAATCCAGTGCTTTGCATGCTGCTGTGTGATCTTAGGCAAGTTACATAACCATCTTGAGCCCAACAGCTGTTCACAATGTGAAAAGGGCAACTGGAAAGGAGCTCAGAGTTAAATTCCATCAAACCCTGACACCTCATGCCCACCTGCAGGCCTCTGATCCCCATTCAGCCTCATTTGCCCCATTGTTCTAAAGCATCCACTCAGTGGTGAATCTTTCAGAAGACAGGATGCTCTGTCCCTGCAGGCCAGAGACTCAGCAGCCACTCAGTCCCTGCCCAAGTTATGTGGTAGAAGGGGAGTGGTTGTTTTCCTTTTTCTTTCTTTTGGTTTTTCTTCCACAAAACATTTAAGAAGCCTGGTGAAAACAATCTTGGTGAGCCCCTGTGAAGATGTAACTTTATAGGGCCTCCCAGCTAGGCCAGGACTGCCAAGTGTCAGGCTGGAGACCACAAAGAGAAGGGAGGTTTCCGCACAAAGGAAGCATGGATCTCTGGGAGTAGATGATCCAAAGCTGACCCAAAATAAAGTTGCCACAGTATGAGTGTTAGGACAGGCAAAACTAACTCCCAGTACCTAAGCCTCCCATCTCCTGGTCCAGGCTGGAGATGGTACTGAGATGGAGAATGGTGTTTGGGGAGAGAGTATAAAATGACTCATGTCAACTCTCCATTAAAAGGAAGTGGCCTCTGCCAAATACCAGAGGATGGTGTGGGATGGTTGGCAGGCTGGCCTTCTGACTGTCTAGTCTATCTTGTCCATCCTGTATCATCATGCCTTTATCCCAAGGTCTGACATTTGGAAAAACTGAATTCTCCTTCTAGAGGGGTTATATCCACTTCTATTTCTCGGGATTGTCCTTGTACTAGACAGTTTATTTCCTCTCCAGCTTTGCTTGGCCTTACCTGTCCCTGGACCTGTTGCTTGCTTGGTCCTGGCTGTTATAGCTACATCACCTCATCTTCTAAAGCTGCCAGGTATCTTGGCCTTCCACAGGGCAGGAGCTGGGTTTCTGCATAGCCTCCAGCATGTTTGTTGTGGTGGTTTTGCAGCCTCAGCAACTCCAGTGCCCAGATCAAACCCAACTGGACTCACAGAGGTTCTGCCTTTCCCAGCAACTGCCTAAAGAGGCAAACTCTGAATAATGAGAGGCAAATGATGGAAAGGATCCAGCCAACAAATTCTTCCTTTCTCTCCACTCTCCAAAGGACCGTTCCAAGATATTCCAAGACCATCCCTTACATTCTTTCCAAAGATTTCCCATGCGCCCAAATGACTCATTGTGCGTTTTCTTGTAAGGGTGTGGCCAACTCCATAAAGCACCACTGTGGATCTTCCCACCCTTTTTCCCCACCCCTTCTTCTTTATTCCTCACTTTGTTGCCTTCGGATTGCACTCCCCGAAAGAAAAGGTTAACATGTTCACTTTGGACTCTATGTTCTAAAGGATCTAGCCTAAACCAGCCCTCATTATGGTTTTTCTCCCTTCAACTGGAGGATTTAATTTAGGCAAACTGCCCTCACCTCCGCCCACTAGCTGTTCTATTTCCCCCTCTTCAAATTCTGTGCCTCCTTGATGGAAGTGTAGGCATATACTTCTCCAGCTGTTCCATCAATGAATTGTATATATTCACTTTTCTTTCATTTCATTTACCTTGGTTTTATACCTTGAACTTGGAGTTTTAGGATGATGCCCTTGGTCAACTTATCAAAATTGTTGTATAAATCCATGTTCTGCCTTTGCCAGGATCTAGAAAGAAATAAAATCCTGTTCACACAGACCCTGAGCAAGGTCTGCATCTGAGCAAAGAAGACTCAGAGTAATAGTTTCCACTGGCAGAGTTCACCGTGGGGTAGCATTTCCCAAAGTAGGACCCATAGAACACAGGTTGTCTGAGATATCAAAAATCAAATAGTTCTGCTCTCAAATATACTTGGGTGCCTGAAGATTAAATAAAATTAAATGGTTCCTCACACCCTGTAGGATTTTTAAAAATTTTACTGTAGTTTCTATAATGTTACTCTTCAAGATAGGGGTTGGCAGCATTTTAGAATTTTCTGGGACATGCTTTTATTATCCTGAGCATCTCACAGGATTGATGCTACACCAAATAACCATGTCCTATGTGTACTGACATGGCAGAAATTCTAGATGTACCAGCTCTTGGGAAGAAGTCTCTCCACTCTTCAGACTTCAAGTTACAGAATCTCTGGGTCCCTGTTGAAAACACCACAGCTGTATAGAGTCAGTATTATCCTACTGCCCCACTGAGAAAATATTAGCTGTCAACTATCTTCCCGTAGAACTAATAAAGGCTGTGGTTAGCCACCAGGAACTAATTCTAGACAAAGCCTACTTCCTTCTTTCTTTTCTCCTCCATTCACAAAATGATTTGTATTCATGATTCTCCCACTTCCTTTCCACATAGTAGAGCTGCTCCCCCAACCCACCCCTCACCAATAACCACTATGAACCTGACAATGCAAATCCCAGCAGAAAGAAGAAGCTGAGACACAATTCACCTTCCAGCCTGCATATCCCCACACATGCCCCTACCCAGCTTATTGGAGATCAGCAGTTATTGAAGGTTTAAGGCATTCTGTTCTCTTCCCTACCAACCAGTGCTCCCTAAAGTCACTTTTCAGTTCCAGGATTAATAAAGTACAACCAGAAATTTGCTGCTGTTAGTCCTAGGGGTTAAAGCTCATAAAATCTCAGGAGTAAGGGTTTTCAGTAAGCAAAGCAGACTAATGACCCCCGTCCCTGTGGTAATACGCAGCGGAAATGAGCTGCTGGGGAAAGCCAATGCCCCACATAAATCCATATGTTCACAGGCCTGCTTGTGGACCAGCAGTGGTGTGCAGGGAGGAAGCTGCAAAGTGGGGCCAGGACAGAGTGTGGAGCTGGGAATGTCAGAAAGGGAAGAGTCTAGAGAGTCCCCCTAAACCAGTTCCTTCATTTTGCAGGAAGAGACAGGTTCAGAGAAGTAAACTTGCTTACCCAAAGCCAGAGCATGCATTAGTGGTTGAGCTAGGAGAAGAAACCTGGGTTAATCTTCCCAAAGCAAAACTCTAAGATGGCTCAGCCAAGCTATTTTGAACAAAAGCACCTCTTTGGGTCTCTTAGACATTCCTGTGTGCCACCCAAGTCTGGGGAGCCAGTGATACTGGCACTGGAATGAAAATTGGAGAGTGCAGGGTGCTTTTATTTTCTGTGCCTCTGTTTCCCTTTCATTGAAGGCAGAGGGTATGTAGTACTGAGAAAGAAAAATGATGGTAACATTCTTAGGAGGAAATTTGAAAGACAATCTGTGTTCTAGGTTCTCCCATCATAGCCAGATAATTAAACCTGATTTATCAGTTTAATTACAGGGAAAAACTACTGGAATATAGAGCAAAGAGGAGGAGAGAAGTAAGAGAAACTTTGGACTAAACTCCTCCCTAACTAAGCAGAACACTATTCCCTTCAACTATCCCTTGGAAACCAGGCCAGATCCCCTCCTGGGTACCTAAGACTCTAACCCAAAGAGAAAGAAGGGCATCTATTTTGTGACCTTTATATTTTAATATAAATTCTTCCTTAGCCAGTCAGGCCAGGAGAAGACAGTCAGCACCATGATTATAACCCAAATCCCAGCTACTGAGAAAGTTCTGCAGGGTCCCCAGGAGTCCCTCTGATCCCACTGATCTGGAAGTCCTGCCCTGTCTTCTGACAGTTCTCCAAGCCCAGATACACAGACTCGGCACATGGTGTTCCGGGAGCAAGCCAAGCATGGAGGCAGCTCCTGAGCCAGGGTAAGTGATAGCTCACAGAGAAGTATTCCAGAAAGTCATTCTCAACGCCAGTTCTTATTTCCTGTCCTCCTGCAGAACTGGCATTCAGATGATCCTCTCATCTCTGGCTTTTGGAAAAATACAGCTAGAAAAAAATGCTTCCTGCCAATGAAGCATCCTCTCAGTACAGTCCTCAGCATTGTGTGGACCTGAGAGTGACACAGTGCCACTCTGAGGAAGCCAAACTGCTCAGGACCTCACTCAGTCCACATGTTTGACCAAGGAAGACTGAGGACATCTAGAGCTAATGTGCTTTCAAGCTCTACAATTCAAGGACTCTCTAATCTATGATTTGAGAGCAAACAAAGACAGGATAGACCAACATATCCCAAAGTATTTCATTAACCAAACC
The DNA here is from genome assembly GCA_004027475.1 of Anoura caudifer. Taxonomy (NCBI): domain Eukaryota; kingdom Metazoa; phylum Chordata; class Mammalia; order Chiroptera; family Phyllostomidae; genus Anoura; species Anoura caudifer. Next base: position 525,113 of record PVKU01000293.1, read on the forward strand.
TTATGCATGCTCTCAAACACAGCAGGCCCTCTGTGTGGACCTTTATTAATTTTTTGAACCCGGCAGATGTGACTCTTCAAAACTAATACACAAATTTCTATGAGGAAGGACCAGCAATCATGTTATGCCACTTTACTACCCATGCCCTGGGTCCAGGAAAAGTCCAAAGTAACAAATCTCCCATGCCTCTACAATTCTTTGGCAAATGTTTGATTGTCAAGATTATCCAAGAAAGGAAAGGATTAAGTAGCTGGGACAAACCAGGGGATGCTAAAAGACCATCCAGAAAGGGCACAGATTCTATTACCTCACCTTTTTCTGATGAGCCAGGACAGGTGACCCCAATTTTCATCCTTCCTCTCCAGTGCCACCCAAATTCCCCTTGGCCCACCTGAGCTCTCTTAGACTCTACTCTGCCCACAAACCAGCAAACCATCCTCTCTCAACCAAGCTGTCACCTACATCAGGAAGCAGGACAGAGATTGACGAAAGGTATAGCCCTTTTCTCATCCACGTGACTCGAGGTCCAGTTCCTAAGCCTGTGCTAGGCCAGGAAACAAACAAACAAACAAAAACAAAAAAAGGAAGACTTGGATGTGGAGTTATGATCCAGCTCTCAGCAACAAGATGCCTTTTCTCCAGGGAGAATCCCTTTCTGTCTGTACCACAGACACAGTGGGGATCCAGGGTGAGAAAATCCAAAACTGTACAACAGTTTCCCAGCAAATTTCCTGGAAATCCTCTAAAACATATTATGAATTCCTCTTAGTTAATGTTACAAAGGACATGGACCTCACGCTCCTGAGCCAAGTTGTCATGTACTGCACACACCTGAGGTGCAATGCATCATGTATTAGATCCAAGAGGCTGCACAGGACCAATAATTAATATCCTCTGAAGGTTTGATTTCAGTAGAAGTACCCAACCCCAGAGCCCCTTCCAGGAGGAAATGCCCACACAGGCTTAATCCTAAGAGGAAAAATAACAAACTAGAGTTTCTTAGGGCTGAAGACCACTCAGAAGTTTCTGAGTGGTCATAGAAGATCTCTTCTAGGGTTCCCAATCAAAGCCATGCCCAAGAAGGTGACCTATATTTATTTTGAAATGTCTGTGAGATTGGTAATGCAGAATCATTAACCTTACAAAAAAACTCTCCAAAATATCAACACTAAATCCTTACCAATTCTACTGCCACCAAACCCACATTTTCATATCTTCCAAAGCCCTTCTTTGCTTATTGCCCAAAGAATAAATTCTAAACTCTTGGCATGTCATTGAAAGCCCACGATGATCTGTACCCAATTTATAGTCCTACACTGCATGCTCACTGAGCCTATCTATGCAATCTGTGCCCCAGCCACACCAGTCCGGTCATTAGTCACCAAGCACACTCTGCACCTGGGTCCATGCTATTCTTCCAACCTGCTATACCACCACCACCACCACCACCACCAAGGAACCAGCTCAATTGCCATGTGCTCCATAAAGCATTCCATAATAAGTCAGAGTTAACAACTCTTACCTTTGTCTTTCCATGGAAGAAAACATCAACTTAGAACACAAGTCAGAGCAAAGGCTCATTTATTAATTTATTCTTAAATATCTAGTGCTGCTAGAGTTGGCCAGGGAGCTGTGATGATATCTAAAATCAAGGTATCAACAGGGTTGCATTGCTTTCTGGAGGCTCTAGGGGAGAATCCTTTTCCTTCCTTTTTCATCTTTTAGAAGCTATCCATGAGGCCCCCTTTCTCCATCTGCAAAGCCAGCAACATTGCACCTCTTTATATTTTCTTCCACTGTCACATCTTCCTCTCCGACTCTCCTCTTCTGCCTCCTTCATCCACTTTTAAAGATGCTTGTGATTGCACTGGGCCCACTTAAATAATCCAAATTAATCTTCCTATTTTAAGGTCAGCTGATTAACAACCTTAATTCTATCTGCAGCCATAATTACCCTTTGCCATGTAACACAAAAATAGTCACAGGGTCTGGAGATTAGGTGTGGGCATCTCTGCGGTACCACTATTCTGCCTGCCATAGAGCCCGATCCACCTCAGCCCCAAGGCTCTGCAGAGCACAGATTATGGAAAACCCAGATTAACATCATGAAGGATAATCTACCGTATACAGCCTGTGCAGGGATCAAACCTGGCTCCTCTGCCCACCAAGCATGGCAACACTCAGCTACCAGCTGCCTCCTGCTGCCACACCTGCCACTATATCCTTTACCTTGAAGACAGCCTTCCCAGGAGTGTAGGGAGGTAGGGGCAGAATAGGACTGGAATGGACATTTGTGATGAATGGAGAACTGCAGAGAATAATGGTCCATGGAAGAAGGCACCTATCAGAGAGGACCCCTTCACCTCTAAGCTTTCCTTCTTGTTATACCAGCCAGTCTAAACATAGGGTCTATGTTGTGTTTGTTTCTGGGTTCTTTTTCTTTCCTTTCTCTGGCTGTCTCAGGGCAGGCAGGCCAGAAACATCACAGAACTAACACTTTTGGGAGCAGCCTTCAACCAACCAAAGACAGGAATTAGTGGATAAATACTCCAGGTCTTTGCCCCTGAGTGGGGCAATTCTAAGGGATGGTCTACGTCGTCACCTAGGCGATCCCCATGGAATCAATTGAATCCAGTTACCTGCAGCAGTAACCTAGTTACTAACACAACTAGGGTGACCAACTTGTCCCAGTTCTCCTGAGCCTTTCTCAGTTTAGCAGTAGAAGTCCCACATCCCAGGGAATTCCTCAGTCCCCAACAAAGACAACAGTTGGTCACTCTAAACCCAACCTAACCACTAACACAGCTTTCTTCCTTCCCTCCCCCATCTCATTTTCACATTTGCCTCCTAAATAAACAACTCATGCCCAAATCCTCATCTCAGGGCTTGTTCCTGGGAACAGCCAAGCTAAGACAAGCCCCATGGTCCTGACAGGGCTAGTGCATTATGGACGCACATATCCTGCAACCCAAAACTCTAGGGGGCGCCATTCACATAGACAATGATGAGAATGATCTCCCCAGTGGCCTGCATTGAAGGCCCTAATAACACCTAGTATCTGGCTGAGCCCTCTGTCAGTTTGTGCTAGAATGAAATTCTCTTTGCCTCACCTCCCACCGCATGGGAAAGAAGAGGCACACATTACCAGAGAAAATCTTCCCATAGAGACAGAGCAGGTTTAATCCTCCCCCTCCTGTCTCCTCACCCCAATCCTAGCCTGCCTTTTCCCAGATGTTCCCATTTAGTTATGGTGGGAGCCAAGCTGCAGATGGACAGCATGACTGTGCCTGAACACCCTTCACAATCGATTGAGCTGTGGCAGCTGGGCTTGTCCCCAGATGGGGAGAGCTCTGTGCAGACAGCATTTATGCGTGGGAAACCAGAGATCCTTGGGGACTGGCCAGCCATTGCCAGTATCTCTGCAATTCCCGCTCAACTTCAATTAGCAACCCTGAACATGAGGAAGGGCTCTCTGAGCTCGGAGAAGCCTCCCGCAGACACTAGTTTGGCCTCACCTGGGGAGACAGCCCGCCTCAAGGGGTAGAAGGCAGCTCTAGCAATGGACATCTGGACACTCCTAATGAGGCCAGCCCAGGATGGCAGCTCAGCTAATTGCTCGAGTCGGCCGTGATGTCTGGATTCCAGCTGTCACATCTGGCAGCACCGTGTGGATGTCTTGAGTTTACTGTGAGGTTGGGACCGAGAGACCCTTAGGAATGGGGAATGTCAGCTGGGGTTCATGCTGAAGCAATTAAAGGGACATTTGTGTTAGGTGAAGAATGAGGGGATAGTAAAATAAAAATATCACAGCTTGCTAACATTTTGCCAGGAAATCCATACTCCTCAGCCACGGCGGGCCATTCTATGAATCCTGAGCATGCGATGTGTGATTACAGAGGAAGGGCAGGGGGACTAGAAAACATGCTGGCTCCTGAATTGGAAGCTTGGGTTCTCAAGATGCAAACTGGGCAGGTCACTGCCATTCCTCACATTCCTCACCTTACCCTGGCTGAGAAACAGAAGAAGTCCATTTGCCCACCCTACACCCAGACCAGAACTCCCCTGACACTAAGGAAGTTGAAGCTTCTGGGACCCTCATTTGCACAGGTTAGTTTCAAGGTCCTAGAAAGAGTCCTAGAGATGTTTTACATGATGGACTTGTTTTGGGTTTCTTTGGGGTTGGTTTTTTTTTTTGGTTTTGTTTTGTTTTTTTGCCAAATTTGCAAAAGAAGGATATTTTAACCATGGTCAGTTAAGACCACTGTCTCTTTTCATTAGGACTTCCCTCAGTCACACGTCTTCTCATGTCAGGTGCTGTTGGTATTTGGGTGATTTAACTAAAAGAGAGTTGGATTTAGGGTACACTGAGTTTTGGTTTAGTGGGATATATTAATGTGGTTCATGGTCTCTCCTGTAGCTCCAGCTGTCCCATTGTATGAATGATTCCAGAAATGTTCCTATTACCCACTCTACTGACTCACATGGTGTCATGGCATAAGAGTGCCAGGCAGGACAGCCTGTATGACGTAAGTGTATCTTATGGCACCAGAACTGAAAGTGTCTGTCTAATGTAGAAGAATTAAGGTTTGAAATATAAGCAGCAAGAAGTTAGTTTATGGAAAATTTTTCCATCATCAGAAGCATAGAAACTACAAGTGGAGAATTCAGTTCTCATAAGTCCCTAGGCAAAATGGAAGTGTCTTCTTACTGGAGTACAATTGACAACTCAATATATAATTATAAACATACTATACAATGAAGTTACTTTTCATAGATTTCTACATGAAATCTAGATTACTCTAAAATCAACAAGTGAATGGTAACAAAAAAAAATTTTGATATGCCCAAAACAGTAATTCATTAAAAGAGATAATAACATTCTAAGTAGGAGTAATGAATAGACTCTTGGACTGGTAGAGTGTTCAATTTTAAAAGAGAAGAAAACTATATAAATACATTGGAAAAAGAAGTTTCATTTCTTGCTAATTGCATTGGCACTAAAAAATAACAAAACTCATGATATATCATGAGGAACACCATGAAAGGCAAACTGGTTAATGAGTGCAATCAACTGAAGAGACATTTAAAATTAGTCACTGCTCAGAGAAGGTCTATCAACAACAATAAAAACTCAATTAAAAATGGGCAATGAACTTGAATAGACATTTCTCCAAAAATAATAATAAAGATGGCCAATAGCACATGTAAAGATGTCCTATATCACATATCATTAGGGAAATACAAATCAAAGCCACAATGAGATACCACCCACTACGCTGACTACCATCAAAACAAAACAAAACAAAAACAGAATAACAAGTATTTACAAGGACGTGAAGAAATTGGAACCCTTATATACTGTTGGTAGGAAGGCAAAATGGTACAGCCACTATAAAAAACAGTATAAGTTTTCTCAAAAATGTTTAAATTATTTAGCAATTCCATTCTGGGTATACACCCACATGAATTGAAAGCAGGGTCTCAAAGAGATATTTGTGCATGTGTGTTGATAGCAGCACTATTCACAAGAGCCAAGGGATGGAGGCAATTCAATTGTCCTTTGATGGGTGAGTGGGTAAACAACATGTGATCCATCCATACAATGGAATATTATTCAGCCTTGAAAAGGAAGAAAATTCTGACACATGCTACAACATGGATGAGCCTTGAGGACATGTTAAGTGAAATAAGCCAGTCACAGAAATACAAATGCTGTATGAGTTCACATATATGAGGTACCTAGGGTAGTTAAATTCATGTGGACTCAAAGCAGAATGGTGGTTGCCAGGGGCTGGGGGGGAGGGAGAAAGGGGAAGTTGTTTAATGGCTACAGAATTTCCATTGTGCAAGCTGATAAGGGTTCTGGAGAGTGGTTGCATACCTCAAAATAGTTAAGATGATAACTTTTATGTTATGTGTATTTTACCATAATTTAAAAATTTGAAATCTAAAAAAAACTTGAAATGCCTTAAATCTTATAGCTCATACATGAGAGAAAAGTGATTGATATGTTCCCAAATGTAGGATTTAAAAACACTGAAAATTATAAAACATCAGCAATAACAAATTATGAAACTGACAGGAAATGTACTAAGTGATGAATCATAAAAAAGGAAATTGTAATCAATGTAGAAAAGAGGCTAAATTACCTTTGTATTCTCACTGTAGAAAATATTACCAAATCACTGACATATAATAAAGCAATAAAAGAATATACAGTCAATACTATAGAAAAAAAGCATTATAGAAATGATCTGTTAATTATTAAAATATAAATGTTATTTTCTGGATTTTGTGATGCTCATGGTGTGTTGTAAGCATTTTTGAATTTGTGATTTGTTGTGATATCTTTCCTCATTTTAATTAACTTCTCACTTTTGTATGGAATTGTGCATTCTTTTCCTTAAGGATGGCCCCTAAACTGTATGAGCATAATGACCTAGGGACCTAGATATGTCCTTCCTTATGCCCATCCCTCAATACAGCAGTGCCCTGGAAAACCTTGAGCTTCGGTTTATATCTCTACCTACTAGAAACAGTGCCAGAGGCACCACTTGGCTCTGCCACTTCTTATACAGGATCTCTATATGAGTTTGTCCAGTCACAACCCAAGCCTCAGTACCTCTGACTTAAAAATGGGGAGAAATTCCTTGGAATTCCCTATTTTCCATAGGTAACACTGGGATACAGAGGAATCACCATGAAATCCAAAGCACCCTAGGAACACAAAGTCATAAACAAAATGAATAACTAACCAAAATTTCTTGAAGCATTTATCTCATTTATCTGAATTTCCCAAGGTTCCTTGTCCCCTTACACCTCCCATCTACTTTTGGGAATGGGGGTTGATATGGGATGGCAAACTCCATGGGACAATGACTAAATACAAGAAAAATGTGAAGGGAGTCCTGGTTAACTCAGATCCACCGAATAAGAAGAAGCCTATTTGGTATCAGTTAGACAAGGAGGACACTTGGGAGAACTTGGTCTGCAGAAACATCAAAAGAAAATCTAATTAAAAGTAATTATTAACCTGAAACACCTCTCTCCTGGATCTTTCTTCTTGGTAAATCAAAGCAATAGAACACGGACCCAGCAGTGTTTCAGAGCTTCTTGAGTATAACATAAGTCAATGGCCCTCAGGATAAAAGAAAAAAGCAGTGTGAAATTTATTCACTCAAGATACTCAAGATGGATAGATTAGATTTGGGGGATAAGAATGGAAGTTGAATCAAAAATGATTTCTAGATTTCAGACTTAGGCAACTAGATCAAAGGAAATGCTATGTATTGAGATAAGAAAGGCTGAGGGAGAAATGGGTTATCGGGAACATCGAGTTCTTTATTGCACGAATTAAAGTTGAAAAACTTGTGAGACATGTGGACAGAGATGCCAAGTAGGCTGTTCATTATGTAAGTCCAGAGCTCAGAGAAGTCTGATTTCAAATTGTAAATTTGGGAATCATCAGAAAAAAATGTTGGTAGTTAAATCCATGAGAATGGATCAGATCATCTAGGGAGAAGAGAGAGGAGGTGAGGGGCAGGGAAGGAAAGAGAAACTAAGACTAAAGAACCCAACCTTGTAGTTAGCATGTAAAGAAGTCAGCAAAGCTGAAGTGGCCGAAGAGGCAGGAAGAGAACCAGGAAAGGGTGTGTTATCTTGGAATCTAGGGGGAGACAGTGATGAAAAACAAGGGAAAGAAAGTGGTCTAGTATGCCAAATGCTGCTGAGATATAAATTCAATTTGTTGCTTTTTTTTTTTTTTTTTTTTTAGTCAGATGACCTATTTAAGGTATTCCACATGCACTGGTCAGGGTCAAAGGGAGTGGCTCCTGTGGCAGCAGGGAAGTTGGTCAGGAAGGTTGTTGCGACCCCAGCTAAATAGGAGGTCACAGAGCTGTCTAAAGAGGGGACAGGCACTGGTGCATCTCTCCTCAGGTAGACAGGAATACAGTCAAGTTATAGCAAAGACAGATCTGCCCGGAAAACTTTGTCAGAGAATCAGGCATCCATCAAGAGCTGGTCTCAGGCAGAGAAAGTCCACTCGGATCACTGATTAGAAAAGTGAGCAAGCATTCAAGGCAATGCCCTAAGGATTTCCTTTCACATTCTATTCCTCTTTCCCATGAGTTCAACACTAGTTACATCTGTGTTCACTTCCCCATGCTCCATGGAAAGAGGAGTTGCATGAAAATAACACAAGAGCTGCATTTCCTAAATGGGGAGCCCGCTCGCAGAAAACTGATTGTGTGCATCTCATCACAACTCCACATCCCGTGCCTTTGTGTTGGTAGCTTGAAATCAGCCATGGTGGGAGTATTCACACCATGGAAATCAGCACACATTACCAACTAAGGCTTTTTTACCACTCCAGGAAAATCATTGTTATATATTTCCTGCACACCACTGAACAATGTCCTGCACGATATCACATGGCATGGCAAAAGGAGAAATAAAGTTAAGATCAAATACTTTTGGAAACTACAGTTTACTTCTCTTGGAGATTCCCAATGCACAATAGTATATTAAAGATGTAGAGAAGTCTTTCTATACAGAAATCTAATTTTTTCTGTAACAAAGTGTTTTCCAAACTTCTTTAACTATAGGGTCATTTTTGGTAGAGTATCTATTACTGTCATCTGAAGTTCATGCTGCTTTGGACTTTTCTCTTTAAATAAAACTATGTTGTTAACATTGACATAGAGATAGAAATTGGTCATAATCATTCTGCTGCTCATTTCCCTGGCTATTTCGAGAGGTGTGTAAATGATGAATGTTTGCAGCCATTCTTGTGACTGCTGAAAGACACTCATTATTTATGACCTGAGTTCTGGGTGGTGATTGCTGTCATTAATAACGATAGTTTAGCCGCAGGGCTGGGGAGACAGCAGATCTGGAGTCTCTCTGCTTGGCCTGACATTCCTGTGATACAGGAGTTGGGGCTGTAAAGCCCAAAGCACTTAGGACCAGCATCGGGAGTGCTAGATTTCAAATTCTTTCCTCAGTCAAGAGCAGGCACTTGGGGGCCCAGGTCAGGGGTCTCACTCTAAATGTGGAAACCACCACTGGCTAATAGATTGAAGTGGGGAGTTCCTGGAGACCTGGTGGAACAGAACAACTGTGTTCATTAAGAGAGCCAGGAAGCGGCCATGGGGGTCTTGTCCATCGACAATTTGGCAGGACACAAAGTATTTTACCAAAAGGAGTCTCACAGCTGGAAGGAGCAGGTGCAGGCAGAGCAGAGCCAGTGCAAACGCTGGAGAGAGATTAAGGCAGGAAGGAAATTGGATTTTCCCAAGTTCCAAAGGGGAGGGGTGCATTAGGAGGAGAAAAGTGGTGAGAGAGAGAGAGACTGAAATTGATTTAGGACTTGAAATACATATCCGTCACCAGCAAGGGGGTTGTCATTTTACATTTAAACAATTTAACAGGCAAAAAGCCCCAGCATTAACTGAATCCATGTCTTCAACAGAAGGGGAGATTATCAGTTGCTGAACAGGAAAACTAAAACTAAACAGAAAATTTGCACATCCTTCATTCCCTCAGGAGCAGGACCTGGTGCCAGGAAAAAATGCTTCTCCCTGCTGACCCTCCACCCCTCCCATGTTCCCCTGTGTGTGAACAATGGGACCCGCTCTCAGCCGTGGCCCTGGTGGTGACTCCACCCTGCAGCTCTGGATTAATGACCAGCAAGTAGCAGGTTCTTCACAGGACAAAGGAGAAGGCCAATACCAGAAACCACAAGCAGCAAAGCTTTCTCTCCAGACAAGGGTAAAGGAGAACTTGGCCAGCACATTTCCAGGAAGCTATGGAGCTCTGCCCCTAATTTCATTAAGTTCATCTTGGGGCCATGTTTCCTCCCCTACTTCTTCTAACTTCAACCACTTGGAAATAGTCTTTTACTCTTCTATATTTGATTCCCAGAACAAAACAAACAAAAACATAATGAAAAGTTCAACTAGATAGTACAGCACAATAAATTATACTTTAAATTTATATTTAACTTATTTTAAATTCTATTTTTAAATTAATGACCAATACAGAGTCATGAAATTGCAAACAAGACCTGTTCCTATTTTCAAAAAGGAGGGGTGTCTTATCCATATATTCAGATCACCCTGTGACTGGGAGCACAGCCTTTTCCTTGTAAACACTGAGGGGCCCAGGCTTTCTTTTCTCTCCTGATCATTAGCCATTCCAGATGTATCACCAGAGAAGATTTTGCAAGGGGATTAATCTGATTGCATTCAAAGAGAGTGGAAATTACATTGGAAAAATTCTTGTTATTATTCATGTTCAATTTTTAAACACTGATTGACATTCTTCCAAGCCATTCTCACAAACATTATTGTATTTAGTCCTCCCAATAAGCCCATGAGTCAGGTGATGTTCTTATCCTCATTTTCCAGTTGAAGAAACTGAGGCTCAGAGAGCTTGTGGCGAGTGGGGCCCAGGTCACACAGCTGGTAAGCAGATTTGTGTGACTCTACATCTCTTGCTCCTTCCTTCACCCCTTGCTGTAATCCTCTGGAAGTCAGAGATCAGCAGTGTACCCTGCAGCACCCGCAACACAGGGACTTCTGCAGGCAACTGCTTAATTAAATATGGAGGAGAGGGTTGCTTTTACCACTGCCCCTAAGTTGGTTCTTGGTGTTTATTCCCTAACAAACCCCTATCGGCTCTGTGCTCCCTCTCTTCATATACAATGTGCCCTCCTAAACTCCCAAACCCATTCCATATACCAGATTGCTGAATCTGCTGGAGTAGCTAGAAATGTGCAAAAATAATATAGTCTCAATGCCCAGCCCCAGCCCTTTTCTCTCTAACATTTCTGCCAAAAAGCACAGGGCCTCTGGGACTAGGAGGTTTTCTCCATCAAATAATGACAGAGAAAATAAGGAGAATGTACCCAGCAAATATTTGTTGAACTGATTATTCTCCAGAGAAGTCTGCTGAACACATCACATTAGATGCCTTGATCTGTCGGGATCTAGCCAATTCTTACACCCTTCTCACTTTTGTCTAACCCCTTTTCAGTCACAACCAGAAAGTGGCTCAGTATACCAACCAGAAAAGAGGTTCATTCAAACTTTACCTGTGAGACATATGAAAGGACCATGTGAACTTTGTCCCTTAGATATACCTTTACGCTGCCTCTCTCTCCCTGAATCACTTCTTCCATCTAGCCACTCCGTCATCCAGAAATGTTCATTGTTCTTTACTGACTCTAGCATTCACTCCAAATTTCTCGGCAAAGCATTCCACAACTCCATACTATTCAAACACTACTCATGCAGTGCATATATATTATTGGATAGATAGATGGATGGATGAATGGATGGATGGAGGATGGAAAAATGAATCTAATATTCAGTTTCCTGGCTGAATATTTCCTCTGTGCCCATGAAGAAGCAGCTGTCTTCCATCTACCTCTGAGAAAAATGAAGGAACTTATCCCATTTCCCTATATATTTCCTTCCCATACACACACACACTTCTATCACTATTGATACATTGGTCTCTCTAATTTCTATGATTCATAATCTAATCCATCAGCCAAAGGGGCCAAGGGAAGGGTCACACCCTAAAATGTGAACTATCTTGGAGCCCCATCTCCAAGGTTTCTAGAATTAATGAACAATGTTGACTCGAGTAACTTCCTTCTTAAGCCTTCATTTCCTGGTTTGTATAATTGACAGCCAAGTTGGGAGCTCAAAAACCTCTCTTTTTTTAGGAATAAGAAATATTCCTGATTTTTTAGACATCAGCCATCTAGAGAATGCAACTGCTGAAAGATATCTGGAAAATCCCCCAAAGTATTTACAAATCAGTATAGCTCTGAGTACAGCCAGTGGACCCTGACCCCTGCCTAAAGCTATGTGAGAAGCTGGAGAGTCCAAAGTGGGAAGCTACTGAAAAGGGCCCAGGGTGTCCATATAAATGGTGAAGATCAAGCTCATTCCTGCTACCTAATGCTGTTCCTGCAGCTGACGTCATGTAGGGAGGTGATCTGAGCAACCTGAGAGATTCTCATCACTCCCCTTTGCACTCCCGGACCCTTCCCATAGTGTCTCCAGCCAAAGTACACATTCTCTTCCATGGTCAAATTAACCTAACATCTCTCTTTTATCATTCTTAATCTTTCTAGTCATCCTAATGGAGAGCCCTGGGGCCTATTTCTGCTCCCCAGTGAGCAGGAGTTGGATTTTTACTTCTTGTGAATTATGAACAAGAACTCTATTTGCAATTACTTTTTATGAGCACACCCTTCTTCCCTTGTGATGACTGCTTAAAGGGCCAGGGTTAAAGAGTAAGTGATTTTACAGATGCTCCCTTGCTTGTTCCCCAAACTTCTCCTTACTCACCCTCTACCCTATGATGTTTTCATCTGTAAAATAAGAGGGACCCTTACATGACCTCTTAACCATCTCAAGTTCCAAGGCAGTCTGTTCCCAGCCCTGGCCCATTGCTGCTCTAGTGGACACATAAGCATTGCCCTAAAACAACACATGGCATCCTGGATCTAATAGTGGAAGCTGGCCCAGAGACTTCATGTGGACAAGGGTAGAACACACAAGCTAGGAATCATAAGTCTGTGTTTGACTAGAGCCTGTTCTCCAATTCTGTGTGGTCTCAGAGAAGTCCCTTTCCCTCTCAAGGCCTGTTTTCCTTCTGTAAAAGAAGAAAAATCAACTTATTTCCAATATCAGTGACAATTATAAAGCATCTCTGAAAAGCCTACCACAAGGAAATGTCAAAGAACATTATGAAGAAAGAAATACAGAAGATAAGATTAAATTTTAAAAAAAGACTGTGTTCAGAGTTCCAGCCAAGATAGAGGCATAGGTAGATATGCTTCTCTTCCTTGCACAACCAAAAGAAGGATAACAACCAATTTAAAAACAAACAAAAAAACCCCAGAACTTCCAGAAAATCAAACTGTATAGAAGTCCTACAACCAAGGAGTTAAAGAAGAAATATTCATCCAGACTAGTAGAAGGGATGGAGATAGGCAACCAGGGTGGAGAAGACATGTAGCAAAGCAGACTGGAGGATCAGAAGCATGAGGCGGTGGCTCACGGAATGGGATATCCCACATTCACATGCAGATCAGCCGAGAGGAACAGCTGGAAAGCCAGACAGATCACATAACCCAGGGTTCCATCTAGGGGAAATAAAGCCTCAAAACCTCTGCCTGTAAAAACCTGTGGGGGCTATGGCAGCGGAAGAAACTTTCAGTCTCATAGGAGAGTCCATTGGAGGGACTCACAGGGTCCTACAACATACATAAACTCACCCACCTGGGAGTCAGTACCAGAAGGGTGCAACTAGCTTGTGGGTAGTGGAAGAAATGACTGAAAGCCAGCTGAGAGTCGAGCAATCAGCATTGTTCTGGCTTTGACCCTTCCCCCACATACAGCGCCACAATGAAGATAAGTTGGCCCACCTTGGTGAATATCTAAGGCTCCACCCCTTACCATGTAACTGGTACACCAAGACAAAGAAATATGGCCAAATGAAAGAATAGATCAAAACTCCAGAAAAAGAACTAAGCAATGAGGAGATAGCCAACCTATCAGATGCACAGTTCAAAACACTGGTAATCAGGATTTTCACAGAAAATATTGAGTACAGTCACAAAATAAAGGAAGAAGTGAAGGCTATACAAAGTGAAATGAAGAAAGATATACAGGGAACCAACAGTGAAGGGAAGGAAACCAGAACTCAAATCAATGATTTGGAACAGAAGGAAGAAATAAACATTCAACCAGAACAGAATGAAGAAAGAAGAATTAAAAAAAAAAAAAAATGAGGGGAGGCTTAGGAACCTCCAGGACATCTTTAAATATTCCAACATCCAAATCATAGGGGTGCCAGAAGAAAAAAAAGAAGAGTAAGAATTTGAAAACTTATTTGAAAAAATAATGAAGGAAAACTTCCCCAATCTAGTGAAGGAAATAGACTTCTAGGAAGTCCAAGAAGCTCAGAGAGTCCCAAAGAAGTTGGACCCAAGGAAGCACACACAAAGGCACATCGTAATTACATTACCCAAGATTAAAGATAATGAGATAATGTTAAAAGCAGCAAGAGGAAAGAAGAGAATTACCTACAAAGTAGTTCCCATAAGACTATTAGCTGATTTCTCAAAAGAAATCTTACAGGCTAGAAGCAGCTGGAAAGAAGTATTCAAAGTCATGAAAATAAAAGACCTACATCCAAGATTACTCTATTCAGCAAAGCTATCATTTAGAATGGAAGGGCAGATAAAGTGCTCCCAGATAAGGTGAAGTTAAAGGAGTTCATCATCACCCTTAATATAAGAAATGTTAAAGGGACTTACCTAAGAAAAAGAAGATAAAAAATATGAACAGTAAAATGACAACAAAATAACAACTATCAACAACTGAACCCAAAACAAAAACAAAAACTAAGGAAACAACTAGGACAGGAACAGAATCACAGACATGGAGATCACATGGAGGGTTATCAGTGGGGAGGGGGAGGGGGAGGAGAGAGAATGGAGGAAAAGGTACAGGGAATAAGAAGCAAAATTGGTAGGTACAAAATAGACGGGGAGGTTAAGAATAGCATAGGAAATAGAGAAGCCAAAGAACTTATATGTATAACCCATGGACATGAACTAAGTGGGGGGTGAGAATGTTGGAGGGAAGGGGTTGCAGGGCAGCAGGGATAAAGGGAAGAAAAATGGGACAACTATAATAGCATAATCAATAAAATATACTTTAAAAAAGAAAAAATATTATGATTGTGTAAAGATGCCAATTGTCCTAAACTAATCTGCAAATTTAATGCCATCACAATTTTCAGAAACTCAACAAGATGATTATAACATTGATATGGAAAAACAAGTGCATAAGAATAATCAAGAAAATATTGGGCTAATGAAAACAAAGAAGAACGCAAAAAGAAATTATCCCACCAGATAAATACTTATAACACTCTAGAAAAATGTTTGATGTGGTATTGGCTCAGGAATAAATGAATAAGTAAACTCAACAGAATAGAAAAACTACAAATCAACAAATGTATGATAGGCAGAATAATGGCCTGCCAAAGATAACTCCTCATTCACATCCTAATCCCTGGAGCCTGTGAATATGTTATGTTGGATGGTGTATTCATTTGCTAGGGCTGCCATAACAAAACAGTACAGATGGCTTAAACAATACATTTATTTTCTCACAGTTTTGGAGACTGAAAGTTCAAGATCAGTGTGCCAGCAGAGTTGATGTTCTCTGAGGTTTCTTTTTTTGGCTTGCAGATGGCCACCTTATACCTGCCTCTTCACATTGTCTTTTTCTCTGTGCATGTGCATTGCTCCTGTCTCTTTGTACATCCACATTTCCTCTTCTTATAAAGACACCAGTCAGATTGGGTTAGGGCCCACCCATACGACCTCATGTAATATTATTTACCTCGACAAAGGTCCTTTCTCCAGAAACAGTCACATTCTAAGGTAATGGGATCAAGGCTTCAACATATAAATTATGGAAGACACAATTCAGACCATAACCCATGGCAGCAGAGAATTGAGGTTGCAGATATAATTAATCAGCTAACTTTGAATGAGGTGAAGAGATTACCCTATACCATCCATGTAGGCCAAATGTAATCACAAGGAAATGAAGGGGTCATGACAGTCAGCTTCAGAGTAAGGCAGCCTGAGAAAGTCTTCACTGGTCATTGCTGACTTTAAAATAGAAGGGGGCCAGCAGCCAAGGAATGTAGGCCACGGGGAAAACAAGGAAATTCTCCCTTTGAGCCTCTGGAAGGAATGCAGCCCTGCCAACATCTTGATGTTAGCCCCACAAAATCATCATGAACTCTGATCTCTAAGAGGTTGTAAGATAATAAATTTGTGTTCTTTTAAGCCACTAAATTTGCATAATTTGTTATAACAGCCATAAGAATCTAATACATCAATATATGAAGGAATTATGATTAAGATTTCATTTCAAATAACTAGAAAAAGGATAAAAAATTAGCTAGTTATCTGGTTAAAAAAATAAATAAAATCAGATTTCTATTCCATATTATTCACAAAAAGAAAGCCCAGATAGATCAAAAGTCTTGATAATATAGATATGAAAGCATTGGAAGAAAATATGTGGGAATATGTCAATGACTTTGTAGTAGGGAAGTGGAAATAAATAACAAAAATTAATAAAGTCTACAATATTAAAATATAAAACATTTGTTTCAAAAGACACCAAAAACAAAGTCAAAAGACAAGCAAAAATTGGGCAAAACATATTTGCAACATACATACTTTGAATTTTGTTGTTGTCTTTTTCTTCTTGTCAATGAGCATGAATTACTTCACTAATTTAAACCAAAAACTGAAAAAGAGGTAGAATCTTCTCTACCATCCTCTTTTCTTCCCAGGAATGACTGGCATAAATAAATACACTCTCTAAAAATAAAATCAGTGTGGGAACACCAGTCCCTGTTTTATTGAAGACCAAATTATGGTTTCTCAGGACACTTCCTCCTCCATCTTTCCCACCTTCTCTGACTCCTCTTCCTTGTACACACCCATGGACTGAGCTAGGATCAGCCAGTGTTCACAGGAAAGGACTGCTGGAAGGCTAACTTATTTAGGACTTGCTGAATGTATGACTGAAACTGGTTATTTATTTCTTCTTTTTCTCTTCTTTCTAGCCACACAACTGGACTACATTCCCTAGGCTCCCTTGCGGTTAGATGTGTCCACCTGACTTTTAGCCAATGGAATGTGGGCACAAGCATCACTTTTAGGTTTAACACAAGAAAATCTTACATACTCCACGATTAATATTTTTCTGCTGGCTTAATACAAATGAGCATGCAAACTTGGAAACCATGTGCTGAAGCTACACAGGCATGAAATAGAAGGAACTTGGGCCCCTAAATCATTGCCTGGAAGAGAGTTACCCAGTTATTAGTAAAACCCATATCAGGCTTACAAAAGCTAGAAATAAATTATATTGTATTTGAGCTGTAACACATTTTTGAGTATGTGTTTGTTTCAGTAGCTGGTATTATATTAACTAATTCAGAAGCCAAACTGACATCTCAACAGCCCTACTGAACTAACAACTCTTTGGGTTAAGTCACCTTTGTTAGAAACCACACTAGTTATTTTATCTCACAGCTGAATACTGACTGATACATCAACAACACTCTCCTGGAGCTTCCCGGAGTCCTTGAGCATCTCAATACCAATAATGCAGAATGAGCAAAAGAGATGACCTTTGTCTTCCTCCGCCCAGCACCCTGGCCCTCCCTACCTCTTTCCATACCCAGACAGAAGGCAAACAGTAAACATGTCCCACCTCCTGCTGCTTTCAAGAGACCTCACCCAGAGCCCATACTGGAGATATGAGACCCAGCAGAGCATATTATTCCCCTCTGTCCATAATGTCATTGCTTGAATAGTCATATATCAGACACCACCTCCACCACAAGAAAGGGCAGGTGAGTCGCAGAATCCAATTCCCTACAGCTACCCCCTGACAACCCTTTCAAGTGTCTACCCTATTCACATGCTCTCTCTGATCCAGCTCCTACACCAGGCCCAGAGACACACAACCTGGAAAGAGGGGCTGTGGGAAGAATGGGCAGTCCTTAAAGACCAGGCTTTGTTCATCGTGTATCCCTCCCTCATCCCGAGGCACACAGCTCTGAGGACTCAAATATAAACTGGCCCCTGAAGAGCTCCTTAGAGAATGCATGTTTGCATCCATTCTCTCTGCCTTCTACATAGTAGGCATTCAGTAAGTCTACACAGACTGGACTGGGGTAGAATTGAATTGGGAGTAGCTGCCGGCTGAAAAGTTGTCTCTTCTGAGAGGCCCTTCCCTATTCCCCAGGGAAAGCCTCTTTTTCCTCCCACCTCTCTGCTTTCACAGCTCTTACTCAGGGCTCCTATTCAGCCCTCACCATGCAAAGTTGCAACTGACCTGTTTCCATGTCTGCCTGCCCACCACACTGTGCACTCCCCAAATACAAAGTCACTATGTCTTTTTCATTTTTACATCTCCAGGCCTGGTGCATAGTAGGTCTTCAAAGGACAAGTAAATAAATCCATGAACAAACCCTGGCATAATGGAGCCACCTTTCCCTCAGCCCTCAGAAGGAATTATAGTTCTAAGTCTGTTAACTTTTAGAGACAAATTGAAGCATAAGAAATGGAGTACGTGAGCCCTGTTGAGGAGTCTAAAAGGACATGGAGTCCACATTCCAATGCAGGAAACCCCTCCAAAGGTGGCCAGGCTTGCGTCTTTGATTTAAACACTCCCTGCAACTGGAAGTTTTGTGCTTTAATTAACAGTCCCTTCCACTATCAGACAGCTTTTGTTGTTGAACCATTTCTGCCTTCTAGTTGGTCAAAGCCTTCCTCCTCAGACCCTCTCCGTGGCCTTTAGTTGTGCCCTGCGGAAGAGACATCTCTGAAATACTCCTACTCGGTGGCAGTGAGTGTAGAAGATGCCACAGTCTTGCGCCCTGGGTCATCTCAGGTATGTCACCTTTGGTAAGTAACATGCACAACTAAGAGATCATTTCCCTGCCTCCAACTAGGATTCTCAGCCATAATCTCATTCCTTCATGAAGAATATCCACAGGAAAGCAATCCAGCCCATTTCTTTATGTTTGGTCCTGGAGCTGAAATATCCTCCTGTTCTTTTCTAACTTAAATTTTTTTTATTGCAGTCTCTGTCGCTTCCTTCAGTGAAGAAAGAGAACTTTTGGCCCCTGTCCACTACAGAAAGAGTAACCAGTTCCTCTCTTTTCCTCCTGCTGCCCCCCCACACACATGCCCTTGGCAACCCGGCCTTCCCTTTTATGAGCTGATTCATAGGTTCTGAGGGAACAAAGCCCTTCCTTAAGCACCCTCTACTGCCACGTGGGGGAAAGCCTGCAGCATCCCAGAGACCAATGCAGCCAGGAAGTTGCGGTTTTGTGCACTGTGCCAGCATGACCCAGGACAAATCCCAAGGCCCCTGTGTCCCATAATGTCACCACTTGGACAGCCGCGTGTGGGAGCGCTACCTCCACTAGGGGATGGAAGGACGTGAGAAGCAGCAAGTCCCTCCTGGCAGACCTATTGTGGACTCCAACCCTCCCCCTCTGGCCAACCCTGAGGAGCACTGGCCCCCATGCCATGAGCTTAATTACTTTGCAAGGGGACATTTGTCACTGGACTTCCTCTTTGTTCTCAGAGAAAGCTAGGAGTGGGCAAAAGAACAAAGGCGGGTTTTTGCAGAACATGGACAAGGGAGAATCCATGCTGTGAATCTGGGTCGGGGCCCATGAGTGGAGGGGGTTGAGAACACAGGGGCTTGGGAAGCATCAAGATGGTGCTTAGGGGAAACTAAATCCCCACTGGAGTGCTCGAGAAGCCAACTCATAGGCTCCCATCAGACCCAGCCATGTCTGAACCAATTTATGAAACCATAGGGGGAAAGAATGCCTTGAGGACTACTGTCTCCTGTCCTCCTGATCCAGGGAGGCCATTCTCTTTAAAAAAATTTTTTTAAATAAAAAAAAATTTAAAAAGTTCTTTATTTTTGGAGGATGCATGGGGTTGGAGAGAGTATAAAATTTCTGTGACTCACCTGACCTAGAGCTTTAACTCTTACTCCTAGAATATTCCTCTTGATATCTAGCCAAAATCCCTACAGCTACTTGATGATATGATGATATGGAGATGCATAAAAGTCTGTTGGGGCATCTTTTAATATATAAAAGGGGATCAATGGTCCCTCGCTCCTTTGAATCCCTACCCCTTACCTGTTTTGGAAGAGATTTCTTTGGCATAATAATTTTCCAAGGAATTCCCTGCAGCTGCATGAGCAAGGGAACAGTTTATGTGTGATCATTGCTCCACTCAAAGAAACATGAACTAGCAGAGCCTGCTTTTACAAACGTCAGAAGGGCCCCTCTGCCCCACAGCAGCCAAGAGGGATGGGCAGAGAGGTACAGAGAGGGTCCAGGAGTGGAGAAGAGAAGAGAAAAGGAGACAAGCATGAGAAGGGGTTCCAGAATGCCCATGCAAGACTGGTCATCTACTGGCTGAAAGACAACTCCACAGAAACGGTCAGCTTTGTGTCATTCTCCCATCCCCGGGCTGAGTATGTTTGTGGTTACCCACAACAATTTTCTTACTGTGATGGACTTAGCTGCTCTCTTTTTTCTGCAGGGCATAACGTGCATATGTGTGAGTCACCTTCCCCTAAGTCAAGAACACTTAGAAATCAACCTTCAGCCATACTTCTCCAGAACAGGTCTCCCTCCTTTCACTTTCCTTCCAGAGGTTTGAAAGGAAGAGGACTGCTTCCATATCTTGGTGACTGTAAATAACACCGCAATGAACAGAGGGGTGCTTATGTTCTTTTGAATTACTGTTTTCAGTTCCTTTGGATACAATCCCAGAATTGGGATTGCTGGGTCAAACGGCATATTCATTTTTAGTTTTTTGAGGTATCTCCATACTACTTCCCACAGTGGCTGCACCAGTCTGCATTCCCACTAACAGTGCAAAAGGGTTCCCCTTTCTCCACATCCTTGCCAGCACTTGCTGTTTGTTGATTTGTTGATGATGACCATTCTAACAGGTGTGAGGTGATATCTCATTATAGTTTTAATTTGCATTTCTCTGATGATTAGTGACATTGAGCATCTTTTCATATGTCTGTTGGCCATCTAATAGATGTATATGTCCTCTTTGGAGGTGAGTGGATAAAACAACTATGGGACATTTACACAATGGAATACTACTCAGCCATAAAGAAGAAGAAAATGTTACCCTTTGCAACAGCATGGATGGACCTGAAGATCATCATGCTCAGTGAAACAGGCAAGTCAGAGAAAGACAACTACCATATGATTTCAGTCATATGTAGAATCTAATGAACAAACTGAACTAACAAGCAAAATAGAGACAGACTCATAGACAGCAGGATGATAGCTAAGTTGGGGGAGTAGGGGATGGAGGGACTGAGTAAAAAGGAAAAAGGACTCATGGACATAGACAACAGTGGTGATTGTAGGGTAGAAGGGGACAGAAGGGGACTAAATGGTAATGAAAAAATGCAATAAAAAAAGTATCCTGACAAAAAATGGAAGAGGAAAAGAAACTCATAAATTAAATATCTAATTGAACTAGAACATGAAAGAAATGGTTTGCACAGTTGTTTTTATTTCATTCTCCTAGCTACTCCACAGGTAGGTGTAATTTTATCATCAAAGGGGGAGAAATATTTTTCAGATGAGGAAACTGAGGCTAGGGAGATGAAATGAGTAAGCCTGGGTCACAGACCTGATAAATGGTAGCTGCCAGGTTGAGACCGAGACCTGTCAGACACCATAGACAAGGTCTTCACGGTCCTTCCATCAGCTCTGAGTCTCTTCTTCCAGCACTGACCCACTCACATGTCCCCCATAGTCCTTCAGCTCTGCCCCTGATCAGAGTACCTGACTTAGATCTGAGCATGTAGAGAAAACAGCATCAAGTAGCCAGCTTGGAAGGCTGGGCCATGCTCATGCATGAGGCTATGGAAGTGGAAGCTCCCAGGAGAAGATGAGGTGTCTGGATGGAAATGTTAGCCAGCACATGAGGTTCAAGGGCCAGAAAATGGCCCCATCTCGTTAGTAATCAAGCCTCTCTAGAAATCACAGTGTGCAGTACCCAGGCCCAGCTTCCATAATTACCAAAATGCTGTCAGGAAGATGCATTTCCCAAATAGAGTGGACACTGAAATCGTGTTTTCCTCTTTAAAACAAGACTATGAGTCCAAGAGAGATCTCTGAAGGCATGAGACACGTGGAGGCAATAACTTCAGCATATCAAAGCTGAACAGGATATCAGAATTCATCTAGCCAGAACCCCTTATTACAGCTCTTGGAAGTTAGCAACCCAGGGAGCGTAAGTCTCCTGCAGATTGGACTGTGGCAGAAGGCAAACCCCACCCCAGGATCCCTGAGCTGCCTTCCAGCCCTCCTTCCACACCACCAGGTGTCTCAGAGCAGGTGACAAGTTCAGGTCTCTCAGCTCTGGGGTGCCATGTGAGCAGCAGAAGTGGCTATTACAGGAAATCACAAGAAAGGTCAAGCCCTCACCCCTGTCTAGGAAGAAAGTCAATCCCTAACTCTGCCAGACTTCCTCCCACACCAGCTGTCTCGTCTCCCGTAGGACCCAGGCAGGACCCAGACAATTTCTGTTCCCTTCCCAACTGCAACATGCACAAATGCACAGCCTAAGCTTGTCCTCTTCCCAATTGTTCCTGTGTCATCAGAGTCAAAGAGGACAGAAAGAAGACTCTGTGTGTTGGGAGGGTAGGGCCTAAAATGATGGAGGGGGGGGGGCAAATTCAAGGGCAGAGTTAAGGTTCATGGAGTAAGACAGTGAGGCCAACGTCTCTGCACAGAGCTCAGGAGAAGAAGCATCGAACTATACAGAGGCCATTTCTGTCTCCAGCCAGAGCTTTCTGACCCTAATTCATAAGGGGTCTCTTCTTCAAGGCTCAAAAGCCTTTGAGAGATGCTGGCTTCAGTTGCTTTTTTGTTTTCATATTATAAAGAAAAAGATGTTGGAGCTTAGCTGAAAAAAAGACTCTTTCAACCCACCTGGGGAGGGCCTGGACCAATTCACCAGACCACTCTTTGCCTAGGAGACCCACCTGGCACCCAAGGACGGCCCCAACCCCCACGCACCCACACCCGTACTTATGGAGAAGAGCCAATCCTCCTTGCTCCAGTCTCCCAGTTTGCCTGCCACTCACTGGTTTCCATGTCAGGTTATGAAACCGCTGGTCAGCCCATTTTCCTAAACATGTTCACAGATTATCTTACCACTGGGGTCAGGGGGTGGTATCTGACACAGAGATCTCACCACGTGGCTCAGGAAAACATCCTGCGAGCCACAAAAAGGTAAGTTGAGACACCAAATTCATGCCAGCTGGGGCCAGCAGCAACATGGCCCTTTGCGGGGCAGCTCTGACATTCCTCAAATATACGCACCTCTCCTGAGCCTCTTGCCTCCCCCCTTCTCTCTTTGTTTTCTTTCCTAAGGATTAAGTGATTTCATTTTCATTGTTCCATGGATGGAAAGGGAAGCCTTTCTGAGCCAAAGCCAAGCACTGTGTGTTCCTTATGGTTTTGTCTGGAAATAACTTGAAACTCTGTCCCCTCCCCAACCCGCCATCCCACACTGTCCCCCCAGCCCCTCTGAGATCTCCTTTCAGAGTCCTGTGAAGGTTGCTACAGAAGCAGCAAGCTTTTTTCCAACCTGCCCTGACCATGTGGAAGCCATAGAAGGCCAGTGGGAATATTGCTGTCCTATCTGAGAAAGCAAGGGTGACTTTGTAAAGAGGATGAGTGCTGAGAAGGAGAAGCAGCTCAGCTAACAGGCTTTCTCAGAGTCCTGATTTCTCCACACACCATTGAGGCCAGGTCAGGGTCCCAGTTCACTGAGTAGGGGCTGAGGATAACTACAGGTACTATACAGTTCCTCTTCTCTGTTGGGCCAGCTGGCATCTAGTAAGCTTCTGGAAATAGAAAGGTCAATGTTGAGAGATGGGGCACAGTGAGGAAAAGGAGCAACATCTCGCCCCAGTGTGCTAGTCATTCTCTGTTTGCTCCCACTCCACCCCAGATCCATTCTCTGTTCTGTGCTCTGGGACTCCTGGGGATGGCTTCACCCTTTGCCCTCTGGCACCCAGCTGGATTTAGGCAACGTCCCTGCACAATGCCAGGCCCCCCAGGCAGCCCAGCCTCCACAAGCTCAGGCTTCACCAAGCTCTGAAATCACTGTTCTCTCCCTTGTTTCTGCAGCCCTACCCGGGATGGTCACCACTTCCTGCTGGTGCTGGTCTCTGGGTGCCTCAATGTCCCTTGAGTGCCCTGTTAACATCCTGCCCACACTTCTGTAAGCAGCTCTTCACTAAAGTCATGTTTGAACCATCCAAGATGAATGCTGCTTCTTGCCAGGGCCCCAACTTATGCATTCGGTATATTCAATGCAAGTGCAGAGATTTTAAAGGGGGGGTTAAAGGGGGCTATCAGGCTGAGGAGGTCATGTGTGGACCCAAATCAGTAGCATCAGCATCACCTGGGGACTTGTTCAAAATGTAATTTGGGGGCCCTACCCCAGACTTAGTGAGTCAGATACTCAGGGAGTAGGGTCCTGCCATCTTAGTTTTAACAAGATTTTCTTCCAACAAGCTGGTTTAACACCTTAGTGGGTGATTTTGACCCACAGGAAAATTAGGGAAACCCTGCGCTGGAACCTCGGGAGCCAATGGAAAGCATCTCTGTCTCTCTCTTTCCCTGCCACTTTTCTAAGCCACCCTGAAGGGAGGCAGATAAAGGAACAGAACATCCAGATTTTCTAAAATCACTAATGTTGCATTCCTGCCTCCCTTGGTTATTCAAAGATCACCCTGCAGGTGGCATTCACCACAAGGGTGGTAGCTTAGGCTAAGGAGATCATTGTGAGTGGGCAGACCTTTGCTGTACTGTAGAAAGGGTAGGGATGTTTTTTGATGCAGTCAGTAGCTGGCACTTGCTGTACCTGCTACTCTTTCAAATTTTTTGCACGTAAGCACAGAAGATCAGCCCAGATTCTTTGTTCTCAAAAGTATGAATCAACAGCATGTTGGCCACAGATACTGCCTCACTGCTATCCTCCAGCTGTGCCCAGCTGTGTCATGTGGCCTGAAGTGCTGTGCCTTTTCATGGTTAGGAAAGTTTTCTTAGGCTCTGTCTGCTCACATGTGGCTCATTCTCACCCTCCTTATACCAGCTGTTTGGGGGCTGGTTCACATTTGCAATGGAAACATTTGGACTCTAGGGAAAAGACAGACTTCAGTTTAAATCTGACTATCCATTGTGCCAGCTGTGTGCCCACAACCAGCTACTTCTTTTACATCTGTCTCCCTCATTCGTAAAATGGGAACAATAATCTCTGTCTTTCAGGGTAGGGTGAGGATTAACTGAGATGACGTGTGTACAATGCCTTAGCACAAAGGGTGGCTCAAAGTAGGTGTCAATAAAAACTTTCCCCTTTTTTTTCACTCTTTCTCTTTCACTCTTTCTGGAAGAGCATGACCCTGTATTTTCTGTGGTGAAGCAGTGGTGTAAATAGGCCAGAACCTGGAGTCAGACCCCTGTACTTGTCCCAGCAAGGCCACTTATTATCTGTGTGTCTTCCGGCAATTTATTTAACCTTTATATGCCTCAGTTTTCTCATCTCTAAAATGGGGTGATGATAGTACATAGATCACTGGATGACTATCATGTTTAATTCCTAGCATATATAAAACCTAGCATATCTCTTTCACTCTGGATGCCAGCCACTACTATTCAAATATCTAAAACTGGGGACACATTAATGTGCTTCTTTGTGTCTTGCTCATTCCCAGTGTTTGAGAAAAGTTAATATGTATCTTGGGGAAGAGTACAGGAAAACAGAGACAAGAAGACCAGCAAAATCATGAGGAATCTGTAATCAATGGGAAGAAGGTCTAGGCTGGGCTGATGGTAAAAGAAATGGCAAAGCTGGGCCAGATCCAAGGTCTGGGTCTTTGAAAGGTCCTTACTACAAAGCATTTCTCACAGCAAGTTCTTTCCATTGCCTGGGGGGGGTGGGGGGGGGACCAGTCTGTTTTCCACACCAGACCTCTGCAGAGTCACTGTCACCACCCCCCGCTTTGTTCACACCCCTCCCTTCTATAAAGTCTTTCCTACTTTCTTCATGTTCCAAATCCTTCAGGACCCAGCTCCGTCACCACTTCCTCTGGGACACTCCTTGGTGAATCCATCCCTCTCCTACCTCATCCTCCTGTAGCCCCCCATGTGGGCTGCGGTCAGATTTGTGGACATTTACCACAAATCTGTCTTCATCCCCAGCCAGTTTGCTGTGGTTTCACACATGCACGTGTTCTTCCCCAAAACAAGCACGGGCGTCTTCCTGAGGGCAAGGACCACAACTTTCAACGTTTCTGGGCCCAAGATCCTGAAAGAAATTAGACTGAGCCCCCAGATAAAGCACAAAGGATATACAGAAAAGCTCTGAATAGTCATCGGAGCCTCTGCAGGAGGCATTTTCATCCAGATTTCACTCTCCCTGGACCCTGGATGCATCCGTGTTCTCAGCTTCCTGGGACAAGCGACAAATATGGAAAAGGAAATGCAGCAGTGTTCACTGTTCATTTGGGGGGCTCACTGCCCACGTAATGTCCTGGATCCTCACTCCACCTTAATAAAAGCCAGGATCCCCCACTCCCCAGGGTAGCTCCAACTCTCTGCTGTTCTTCTACCAGCAGAACAGCAGGGGACAGTAGTGTGAACTAAGAGGGCTTTCTCTTCCAACAAGCTGGTTCAACATGCCCCTCCACTAGTCACAAATCACTAGCAAGATGCTAGATGACAGAGTCAGGGTGAGGCATAGGTCAAATGACAAAACTATATTTTAATAGGAATATTAATTAATATAAAATTCTAAATTTTAAAACAAAAATATCAAGTGCAGAAGCATAGCATGGTGAGACCTAACTTGACTATGGACTCAATACAAAACAATAAATGTTATTAATAAAGTTAATGCAACCTGGATACTTCAGTAAATACCTAAATAGTCAAAACATTGGAGGTGATATTTCCACTCAACTAAATTCATTAGTCAGACCAGAACTAGAATATTTGGGATTTTTTAAGAGAGCATAGACCATAATCAGGGGAGGACATGGCCCAAAAGGAGTCTGTAAATCAAATTGCAAAAAGAATGTTAGAAGGAAATAGAAGCATTCAGCCTGGAGAAGAAATGTCTCATGGGGATATAATCCCTGTTTGCAAATATTTGGACAGTGTTCATGTAAGAAAGAGACTATTTATTCTGTTACTCCAGAATAGGGGAAGCAGACGGAATATGAGAAGAAAATTCCTTTAGTGTTCTTAGAACTGTAATGGATTATTTGGTGAGGTAGCGCAGTCCCCACCACTGGAAATATTAAGGAAATGTGGTTCTTTTCAGAAGCCTGTTACTCTCTCCAGGAGTTCAGTGTCTCTTTGCTGCTCTTGGCTGTTCAGGACACCCCACAGAGACATACAGGGACAGGAGATCAAGCTTGTTCCAGCAGAATGGACTTTTTCAGCTTTCCATCCCTCAGCCCAGTAAGGATGCAGTGTTGCTAGATAAATCAGAAGGAATTAAGCTTCCTGATTGGCTAGCTGATGGAAGATACACACCCTTCTGACCCCAGGAAACAAAGAACCTTGGTCAAGGCAAAATGCTCATTGGTGTCCTGTAAAAGATTTCACTTCCTGAAGGAACTCCAGGCATCTAGCAAGATGGTGGTAGGGACATTTTTAGGAATGTCCATGTTAGTCTACTAAAACACATCAAGAGTAGCTCCCATTGTCCCTTCCATGAGGGAGATGAGAAGGCCAAAGCGTAAGAAGGCCAGGCAGAGGCTACATAAGCTAAAACCCAAACTTGCCACCTACCACTGTGTGACCTGTGCACATGAATCACCTATCCACGTCTCCCTTCCTCCTCATTAAAATAAGGATGCTGATCCTCGTAGTACTTGTGATGATTAATTTTTGTGTCAACTTGGCTAGGCCATAAGGTGTTCAGGTATTTGGTCAAATGTTATTCTGAGTGTTGTGTGAGGGTGTTTTAGAGATTAACCTTTAAACAGTAGACAGAGTAAAGCAGATTGACCTCCATTATGTGGGTGGGACTCATCCAACCAACTGAAGGCCTGAATAGAGCAAAAGGCTGGCCATCCCCCAAAGAAGAAAACATTCTCCTGCCTGATGGTCTTTGGACGGGGGCATCAAGCCTTCCTAATTTTATAGCAGACTGCTGGCCTTTGGATTTGAATTGGTACATTGACTCTGCAGATTTTGGAGTTGCCAGTCCACAATCACATAAACCAATTTTTTATAATAAATCAAGAGACAGAGAGAGATCCTGGCTAGTACAGGACCTATCTCAAGAGGTTACATTAAGATTAAATAATGTAACTGAAACCACTTTGCAATATATCTGGTATAGAATAACTACTTAATAAATGCAAACTTTTTAAATAAGGACATTCTTGAGGGATACCCCACGGAGGCCTTATTAAAAATTCTGAAGGAGCAAAATCATCTAATCAGTTTTATTTTTGTGGGGAAAAGAAAGACCCGTAGACAGGGTTGTAGGATTGAGGACAGATGTGATCACACCCCCAGGTGGGGAGTGGCTATAGCCTGGACATCGGCAGTGTCCTCAAGAGCTCCTAAACCCTCCCATCCAAGGACTTTCCTCAATGGCGGCTATACTGCCAGGTGTCTGGGGAGTTGCAGCCACATGCCCTGCTCTAGAGCAGGCCTGTCTTTCAGAAAGATACTGGCACAGCCCTGAGACAAGGAAGGGGTGAGAGGTTCCCCAGCAACCTGGCATCTATCCTTTCACTGCACTTCCCAAAAGACTGCTAGCTAACCCCATCCCCCCTGATTCCAATGCCAAAGCCTTTGTTCAAACTCTGGATACGTCACACCTTCAGCCCATATCCTCCTCCTCTTTTAGTTTCTCTGCCTTTCTAGGCCTAAAGCCTTTAGCTGATTCTACCATCCAGGTGAAATTGTCTCCTTCATTCCAGACTCACATCTATTTCACCCTTTCCCTGAGTGCTCTGACCATATCAGCCACTGTGATCACTTATCGTCACTTACAAGGCGCTCACATATTGCTTACACAGTCAATTCTCTTTTAATTTACACCCAAAGCCTTTTTTGAACCCCTTTACCAGACCCTTAAGGCCAGAGAATCCTGTGTCTTGCACCTTTCCAGCACCTAAAGTAGTCCCAGATCTGTTCAATTACTCTGAAAATCAGTATCCTTGCCACTCTTTGAGCATCAGCACCTCGTCAGTTTTCTCTAATCTGGGGTGTTGATGCCCCATCTTGGATGAGAATCAGAATCACCTGGGGAGCTTTGTGAACTGAAGATTCCTGGGCCTCACCCCAGACCTACAGAATCAGAACCTCCAGGGATGGGGCCTTGCAATCTGAATGTTTTTAAAGGGGCTCAGGTGATTGTGATGAGCAGCTGAGTTTGGGGAAACTGCTCTTAGAGATAAAGTAACATTTTCCTGTAATCTTGCACTCTTCTTCTCAAATGACTCAACTCACCCAAGACCATGCTGTTAAACCCATCCTTCGCAGCCATCAGACCAGCCTCCCGGTGGCACCCACACTCCATTCTTCTGCCCCTTGCCTTTCCCTCATCATCCTAATTCAACAAACCACCTTCTTTTCTCCTTTCCTCTACTTCCCTCCCTTGCCATGAACTTGCACATCCCTCCCCTCCCCAGCATCCCAGCTCCAGTCTCCTCTTGAATGGATCCTTATGTTGGCACTGGCTCTGCCTTCGCCTTCCTAACTAGCAAGCCTTGCCAAAATGGTTTGGGAGGAGCTAAAGAAAATTTTTTCATTTATATGCTGACTATTAAGAAGAGTTCACCCATGTGTTTATTCCAAGATAAACACTCAGAATATGGCTGATTAAGTAGAATGTGCCTAAAATTCTACTTGTGGTCTGTCTCAAGTCTTGCAATAACTTCTCAAGTGGAAAAAAAATCATCTAAAGAACTTTATTGCCTTTGAGAGCATGAGAGGAGTTTTCAAAAAGACTCAAACTTCCTAAATGAGGTCTCCCAGCCAAAGAACCAGTAGCCTTTATCCCTGCCTATCCATGATATGTTTGATGCACACTGAATTCTAGAATATCAGGGTTGGAAGGTCCCTTCAATGCCATCTTCTTCAAGGAATGACAGATTCACAATAACTTCTCAGAACACAAAGTAAGTGTTTGAAACTTTCTTTAAAGTGTTTGTTTTCAAAGCCATCTCTTTGTCTTAACCACCAGGAGAAGGAGAGTTAATGCCCTTCTCAGACTGTAACACTTCACGCATTTGTGTCAGCTGTTTGAGGAATTTGATCACAGGTTATTGATTCCCTATGGCAGGTTTCTCAACAGTGGCACTATTGACATTTTGGATCCAATAATTTCTTGTTGTTAGGGGGCTGTCCTGAGCTGTAGGATGTTTAGCAGCATCTCTGAATTCTGGCCACTAGAAGCCACTGCCACTCAGTCCTGCTCTTGAGAGAAAGGGCACAAAACAGTCCCTAGTCTGAGAATCACTGCCCTTTAGTGTTCTATACATACAGGGCCCATTCTCCAGTAGTTCACAATGCAGCCAGGTCATTGATATCTACACCAATGCTCACCAAACTCTGTGATAAGCTCTCTAACAAACACATGAACAAGGAAGAGGGAGACCCAGCTCTGCCTAGGAGAGTCAGAAACAGCTTCAGAGTTCGAGAAACTTTGGGGAAAGTTTTACAAAATAAGAACGCATTTACACAGGAAGGATATTTCAGGCTTAAGCAACCACTTACCCTTACACCAAAGGCATGGAAATAGCGTGGTTCATTCAAAGGATAGAAAACTGTTCAGAGGAGCTGGAGCTTAGAGTCCCTAGTGAGAAGTGACAAAGCCAGTAATACTGAATCAAATGTTTGCCAAGTCCTCTTGTCCCTAATGTGCCACCACCACCTGATTTTGAAAGTGAATTGAGTTTAGAGCAAATTGAGCATGAGTTCTAGGCATAGTTAGTGGAGACTGATGGGGCTGCATTACCAAGTACTTGCATCTTACAGTTTCTATTGTACCAGGTGCCTAAACCAACGACACTGCACATTAGACAAGATCACAGTGAAAACCAGCCCCACTCAAACACCCTTCTAGGACTGTCAGTTCTCAGAAGTAGGAGTGAAGTCTGGGACAGACAGTGATGTAGAAGAGGAGACATAAGGAGACAGCAGTG
The DNA here is from genome assembly GCA_004027475.1 of Anoura caudifer. NCBI lineage: Eukaryota > Metazoa > Chordata > Mammalia > Chiroptera > Phyllostomidae > Anoura > Anoura caudifer. The sequence continues at coordinate 555,994 of PVKU01000293.1, forward strand.
CCGTAGTGGGGAAGATGGTGATAGACCATAGAAGCCTGGACTGACAGCCAGGACACCTAGTGCTACTGCTGCTGGCTCTTCTAGTCACTAGAATTTCCAGGTATGATTTACCATCTCCACCACCTTGCTGGTCCTCAGCTCCCCAGAAAGTTGATGTGGGGACTGAACCAGATCACTAGTTTGAAGGTTATTTGGATCACAGTCTCTTTTAGGAATGATGAAAGCTATACCTTTGCCCCCATGCCCCAGGAAAAAATAGGCACATATGCAATGTTTTATTTTTCCTTTCAGGACATTCTCTGAAGCTCCAGGTTAAGACCCCTAGACTATGTTATCTTTTCTAAGATCCAAACTTTGAAACCCTATGACTTTAATTGCTGTGGCTCTGACACAAAGAGCTTAACTCGGGTGTGGAGGTTACCTGCTGGAAAAAAACAAGAATCTACCCTAACAGAAGGTTTTTACAAAAAAAAAGAGAAGTTCCCTGTCAGTAGCCAAGGCTTCTGGCCATCCCAGCATCCCAGCGCTCCTTGCCACCAAACTGTCCCTACCCTCCATCACAGTTTCTTCCACTAGCCTTGCAGACTGGCCACTGTGCCCCTCCCTCTCATCACCTATTCACTTCTGTGTCCCCCCATGCATGACTAAATCACAATGAAATAGCTGCATATCTGTATCCGTGTATTTTCTTCATATGTTTGATTCTTCTTTTCCTTATAGCACTCCCAACCATTCATGCAGGCTCTGCCCAATCTAGCCCATTGTCACTGTGTGCAGGGCATAGAGCAGATGACCGCTGGAAGACCCTCCAACTGGCGTATCTGATTCTATGTCACTGAGGAAACCAAAGAAAGGAAAATGTTTATTAAAATCCATGAAATCTAACAAGGGGGTGGGGATGAGGGAAAGTGACTAAATTCCAGAATTCTCCCTACAGAGAGAGGGTGGAAAAACCCAGGCCCTCCTGCCTAGACGTCATCAGATCCTGGCCTCCCCAGAGCCAGAAATCAGTGGAAATGTATATACATTTTAATACACCCTCATTACAAATAAAAATAGTGCTACATCAATACAGTGGTTGGTTAAAATATGTTCCAACTCTGCTAAACAGGGAATGCATCTAAATGCCTAGAATAATATCAAGCAAGGCAGTCCCTCTGCCAAACTTGGACAGAAGGGAATTCGCACTGCCAGAGAAAATCTGTTCTTCATCAATGTTTCAATATTCAAGGAAGCTGGGGACATTTTTCTGCAATTGAAGCAACTTGCTAGCTGCCAATACTATGATTTAATTCCCTCTTTTTCCCCCTCACTTGAAATAATTGCCACAAGCATTCAGTGGGCCATTGAGGCTGTGTGCATAACACAGATTATACCTACGTGGAGGGATGGGAATTGTGGGGGAGATGAGGAAGAGAAAGGAGAAACAGAAAAGAAGTAGAGAAGGAGTCAAAGAGGTGGGGAAAAATGGGAATGAAGTGAGGGGGTAAAAGAAAGTGTAGAGAAACAGGATGAGAAGAAGAAGAAAGGGTGAGAAAAGCAGAAAAATGAGAAAGATAAGGACAGAGACAGAGGAAAAGGATGTGGAATGAGGGAAGGTGAGTAGAGGGAAAACCACTTGTAAAGAAAGGAAACTACAGGTCAGAGGTGGAAGAGATCTTGAATATCTTATAGATCAGTTTCCTCTCAGTTACCAGGTAGGAGGTGAAGGGGTGAAGGTATTTGCCCAAGGCCACTGAGCTCAGAACAAAGGCCAGGCCCTCCTGACTCCAGGCTAATGCTCACCACTCTTCAGCAGGTAGAGAGTAAGGTGACAAACTGGGAATTGAAGGAAAACTGCATAAGAATGTGCATGTGCATACATCTGCATGCAGCATTTGGCATCTTCAAACACCTGTATAGTCAGACATAATCTAATAATCTAAAATCTAACATGATCTCATATTCATAGCATCCTGACTCTTAGTCACTGGGAGCTTCTCATGCAATGTATCTAAGAATGGGAGGACACTATTTGCTCCCTCACTAAATTATAAACAGTGGAGAGAGCTGAAGGGGACATAAGGTTGTCGTTGGCCTAAGGCCTGGCTTCTGGGTGAACCTCCAAGCCCCCAAGACCTCTAGTTTCCCAGGATGATAGGTACGCTGACAAGATCACTCCTTGCGTGCCTGGAAGTCCCAAGCTCCAGGGCTCCAGTTCCAGCTTTGGATGATTCAGTCACGTCTCAGAGATGAGGTTGGCCAAAGCCTTTCTGGCTTAGGCATTAGTACTAGTTTTCAGTCTGTCACTTAGTTAATAGCATTGTGCCAATATTGATTTATTGGGTTGGCCTAAAAATTTGTTTGGTTTTGTTCGTAAGATGGCTCTGATAGTGCTTAATTGTCTTTAACTTCATTTGAAACAATTTTATTAGATTGTACTGTGGCAGCTGTCATATCAGTGTGCACTTAAATGAAAACTTATCAAAATTGGTGAATTTTTGTAGTTATTTTAATATTGAAGATGTAAGAAATATGCAACATTTTTGGTATATTATCCTGATTATTTCAAGAAAGGTAAAAATGCAACTGAAATGCAAAACAAAAAATTGCGCAGTGTAGGGACAAGATACTATGACTGATCAAATGTGTCAAAAGTGGTTTGCAAAGTTTCCTGCTAGAGGTTTCTCACTGGATGATGCTCCATGGTCAGGTAGACAAGTTGAAGTTGATAGCGATCAAATCAAGACATTAATTGAGAACAATCAATGTTATACCACATAGGAGGTAACTGACATATTCAAAATATCCAAATCAATAAAGTTATTGATGAAAATGAAACAGGCATCTTTTATTTTATGGAAAAAAACCCATATGGACTTTTTGGCCAACCCAATATTTTCACAATGCCACTATGGTTGTAAAAGATATTTATATTAGGGGAAGCTGAGTCAAAAATGTACAAGGTCTCAACTTGATAATTCCTATAAAATTCTTTCAAAAGAAAAAAAAAGCCTTCATAATGATCTCAAAGGATTGAATTTGGAAGAGTTCATCAGTCCAGGGCCCCAGCCTCTGGACTCTGGTCAATTGTTCATCTCTGTTCTCTTTAGTCTCCAAATCCTTCCCATACAAACAGGAGACTCATACATACACATGTGGATACCCTGGTCTGCTTGTACAAGCTCAGGCCATGGTCTCCAACCCTGAAAATAACATCTCCTTGGCCACCCTAGGGCCTAGAAATGTGCACATTGGGTGTGCAGTCTGCCCCCAGGAAGACAGACCCAGGGAAATTTCAAGGACATTTGGGCAGAGAATTTCAGGGTCCCAAGTACCAGGAACATGGTCTAGAAGTAGGTGTGTAGGACTTCTGACCAAGATGGAGGCGTAGGTAAACACATTGTGTCTCCTCACACAACCAAAAAGACAAGTTTCAAAACAAAAAATATCCAGAACTGACAGAAAATCAAATTATATGGAAGTCTGACAACCAAGGAGTTAAAGACAAAACATTCATCCAGACCAGTAGGAGGGGCAGAAATGGGCAGATGGGTAGAAAGGACTGGCAGGCAAGGCGGAGGCTGGCAGACCCAGCAAGGTGGTGGATTGTAGACTGGACAGTCCTACATTCTCATGCAGACAAACTGGAAGGAACAGTTGGGGAGTGAGATAGATGGTGCAACCCAGAATTTCAGTGCAGGAGGCAGAGGGGAAGCCTCAAAACCTCTGGTTGAAAACAACTGTGGGACTGGAATCCAAGAGAGAGCTAAGCAAGCACCATTGTTCCCTCTCGGACCCCACCCCCCAAATACAGCATCACAACTCAGAGACTGGGCTGCCCTGCCCTGGGGAACACCTAAGGCTCCGCCCCTCACTACTTAACATCCACAACCAGACAAAAAAAAAAAAAAGGCTCAAACCAAAGAACAGATCAAAGCCCCAGAGCCAATTCATCTAAGAAACCAAGAGATAGCCAACCTATCAGATGCACAGTTCAAAGCACTGGTGATCAGGATGTTCACAGAATTGGTTGATTTTGGTCGCAAATTAGATGAACAAATGGAGGCTACAATAAGTGAAATGAAGGAAAACGCACATGGAACAAATAGTGATGGGAGGAAAACTGGAACTCAAATTAATGGAGTGGACCAGAAGGAAGAAAGAAACAACCAAACAGAAAAGAAGGAAGAAACAAGAATTCAAAAAAATGAGGGCAGGCTTAGGAACCTCCAGGACATCTTTAAATGTCCCAACATCCAAATTATAGAGGTACCAGAAGGAGAAGAAGGGCAACAAGTGGAAAACTTATTTGAACAAATAATAAAGGAGAACTTCCCCAATCTGGCAAAGGAAATGGACTTCCAGGAAGTCCAGGAAGTTAAGAGAGTCCCAAAGAAGGTGGACCCAAGGAGGAACACACCATGGCACATCATAATTACATTAGCCAAGATTAAAATGAAGGAGAGAATTCTAGAAGCAGCAAGGAATAAGGGCACAGTCACCTACAAAGGCGTTCCCATCAGACTGTCAGCTCATTTCTCAAAAGAGACCTTCCAGGCAAGAAGGGGCTGGAAAGAAGTATTCAAAGTCATGAAAGTCAAGGACCTACATCCAAGATTGCTCTATCCAGCAAAGCTGTCATTTAGAATGGAAGGGAAGATAAAGTGCTTCTCAGATAAGATCAAGTTAAAGGAGTTCACCATCACCAAGCCCTTATTATATGAAATGTTAAAGGGACTTATCTAAGAAAAAAGAAGATAAAAAATAGGACAGTAAAAAGACAGCAAACTCACAGATATTAACAACCACACCTAAAACAAAAGCAAACTAAGCAAACAAGTAGAATAGGAACAGAAACACAGAAATGGAGATCATGTGGAGGGTTAGCAACAGGGTAGTGGGAGGAGGACAGAGGGGGAAAAGGTACCGAGAACAAGTAGCATAGACAGTAGGTAGAAAATAGACAGGGGGAGGGCAAGAATAGTGTGGGAAAAGTAGAAGCTGAAGTACTATGACACATGGACATGAACTAAAGGGGGGAATGTGGGTAGGAGGGGGTGTGCAGGGTGGAGGGGAATGATGGGGGAGAAATGGGACAACTGTAATAACATAATCAAATCTATTTTTAAAAAATTAAAAAATGAAAACACCTGTGGGGGTTGGGGCAGCAGTGGGAGAAACTCCCAGCCTCATGGGAGAGTTTATTGGAGAGACCCACAGCGTCCTAGAAGGTACACAAACTCACCCACCCGGGAATCAGCACCAGAGGAGCCCAATTTGATTGTGGGTAGTGGGGGAAGAGAGCTGAACAAGTAGCACTGTTCTCTCTCAGACCCCTCCCCCACTACACAGTGATGTGGGTTGCCTGGGCCTGGTGAACACCTAAAGCTCTGCCCCTTACTACATAACAGACATGCACACACCAAAAAAAATTGCCCAAATGAAAGAACAGATCAAAGCTCCAGAAAAAATACAACTAAGTGATGAAGAGATAGCCAACATATCAGATGCACAGTTCAAAACACTGGTAAGCAGGATGCTCACAGAATTGGTTCAATGTGGTCAGAAATGAGATGAAAAAATGAAGGCTATGCTAAGTGAAATAAATGAAAATGTACAGGGAACCAACAGCGATGGTAAGGAAACTGGGACTCAAATCAATGGTGTGGACCACAAGGAAGAAAGAAACATTCAACCAGTACAGAATGAAGAACAAGAATTCAAAAAAATGAGGAGAGGCTTAGGAACCTCCAGGACATCTTTAAACATTCCAACATCTGAATCATAGGGGTACCAGAAGGAGAAGAGGAAGAGCAAGAAATTGAAAACTTATTTGAACAAATAATGAAAGAGAACTTCCCCAATATGGCAAAGGAAATAGACTTTCAGGAAGTCCAAGAAGCTCAGAGAGTCCCATAGAAGTTGGACCCAAGGAAGCACACACCAAGGCAGAACATAATTACATTAGCCAAGATTAAAGATAAGGAGAGAATCTTAAAAGCAGCAAGAGATAGGAAGACAGTTACCTACAAAGGAGTTCCCATAAGACTATCAGCTGATTTCTCAAAAGAGATCTTGCAGGCAAGAAGGGGCTGGAAAGAAATATTCTAAGTCATGAAAGGCAGGGACCTACATCCAAGCAAAACTTTCGTTTAGAATGGAAGGGCAGATAAAGTGCTTCCCAGATAAAGGTCGAGTTAAAGGAGTTCATCATCACCAAGCCCTTATTATATGAAATGTTAAAGGGACTTATCTAAGAAAAAGATGATAAAAAATATGAACAGTTAAAATGACAACAAACTCACAGCTATTAACAACCACACCTAAAACAAAAAACAAAAACAAATTAAGCAAATAAGTAGAACAGGAACAGAATCATAGAAATGGAGATCACATGGAGGGTTATCAGCAGGGGAGTGGGAGGGGGAGAGAAGGGGAAAAGGTACAGTGAATAAGTAGCATAAATGATAGGTAGAAAACAGACAAGTGAAGGTTAAGAATAGTATAGGAAATGTAGAAGCCAAAGAACTTATATATATGACATGGACTAAAGCAGGGAATGTGGGTGGGAAGGAGTATGCAGGGTGGAGGGGAATAAAGAGGGGAAAATGGGACAACTGTAATAGCACAATCAATAAAATATATTTTAAAAAAATAGAAGTAGGTGTGAACCACAGGCTCCAGGGGAGGCACATCATTGGAATCACCCCCTGAGGTGTGGGGGGGCACAGGAGAAGAACCTTGAGGTTAAGGATGGCCAGTCAGCTTTCTCCCTCTCCATGAAGATAGAGTCTCTGCACTCAATGCAAGGAGGTAGATCCTGTACTTTTCAGGCCCTGCTCAGATACCCATCTTCAGAAAGCATTCCCAGGTTCACTCCCTCCCCAAACACAGGGGGCCATGCCCTTCTTGATTCCAGGTTAACTCCCAAAACTCCTATTGATACCATGAATAGAACTATCAGGGTTCAAGTCTCTCTGTCTCATCTACTAGACTGAGAACCTCTCAAAGGCAGGACTGTGTCTCCTTCATCTCAACACCTCTAGCCCCAAATGTAGCACATAGACAGCTGTTATTAACTAAAGGTTAAATTGCTATATCCTCCAAGAGCCAGGGGAGCATAGCAGAGAGGTAAGGAGATTATGTTGACAGAAACCAGACAGTCCTGAGTTCAAATTCTGACTCACACACTTCATTGCTGTGACTGTGAAAAAATTATTTAATCTCTCCAAGGCTTAACTTTGCCCACAGAGTCATTGTCAGAATTAAATGAGACAGTGTTGTTGAAGGACTTGGAAGAGCACCTAGACTTCAGTAAGCACTCAATAAAGGTGGTGGGACAGCAGAATCAGCCTGCCAGTGTCACAGGTCGGGCCATGGAAGAGCTGGTTTGCTCACACCTCATTAGGTATCTTTACGTACAGGGACAGCCTAAGCCGAAGATAGGTGAGTAAATCCATCCAGGTGACCAGAAAAACTCGAAAATCAACTCTTTGCCCCCTCCTGGAAGAAACAGCCCAGGACACGCCCCAGCCCCAGCAGTCGGGCCAGTGGCCCCTCTCTATGAACTCAGGCCCGTACAATGCCCCAGGCCCTCCAAGCCTGCTGCTGACTGATGGAGCCCAAACACTTTCCAGGGGACTGACACTTCATAATCTCTCACTTAGGCCCTCATATCTCAGGGTGGCTGGTGAAAATTGTGAGACACATTGGGGAGCTGACAAAGAAAAAAAGACTGTTTTCAAGAGATCAACACATCAACACCTGTTAGTCAAAGCTAGCTAACTCCAGCAGCCCGTGAATGCCAAAAAAGAAAAAGGCATGAAAGAAGGATCCTGGACAGCAGTCAAAGAGACTGAGGTCTCAGAGCAGATCCTGTGTGGTCACAAGATTGGGTAGGGGGTGAGGGTGGCAGTTCACCCAGGGATCCAGGAACAAGGTCAAAGGAGAAGGTATGGCAGCTCAAAGCTGGACCAAATTGATCCCAATTGCAATTAAACTAGAAAAAAAAAAAAGCAGAAAGAATATGAAAGTAAAGGGGAAAATCAAGTCACATTTAAAATTTAAAGCACAAAAAAATTAAGAGAATGAGATCTAAGCAAATTAAGCTTAGTTAGAAAAAATTAACTGGATAAAGCGCATTTCTGAAACGCAAAGTCAAAACGGTACAGGTGTAACCAAGCATTGACCTTCAGGGTGAGGTTCTATGGAGATAAAGCAGTGGTGTTCTGGAAAAGCGCGTGTCTCTCATCATCCCCACTCCCAAAATATAACACCCTGAGTTGCAGCATTTGCTGGTTTTCATGGTGTGAACATTCCCACCATAGCCAATTTCATGCTCTCAACATGACTATCACTGAGCTTGTCGTTAGGAAGAAATTTACACAATCAACACTCTTGCAAAACCAGCACAAACCGCCCCCAGGGCACCAATAGGAGTAAAATCAAGTATGAGAAATGTAAGGAGAAGCAGGAGCACAGTAGACATGCAGCCCCAAGGGGTCAACAAAAGTCAAGAGAGGAGTTAAGAAATCAAACACCTTTCAAGCCCTCCCCAAAATGAACAGTGAATCTAGGATCAGATCCAGATTCCACTACTCACTGGCTACATGACCTGGGAAAAGTCCTTCATCTCTTCTAGTCTCAGTCTCTTTGCATGCAAAATGAGGCAAATAACACTAATGTGGGGATGTTGTCAGGATGAGGACAGATGAATGAAATAAAATGTTGCACAGTGCCAGGCACTAAGGAAGTCCTGGGCGCTGTCCCTCTCTGGGCCTCTTTCTTCTGGCCCCATTAGCACTATGTGAATATGCTAGTCTACTGTGGCCATGTGGTTTCTGGAACAAGTCCTGATTTGAAATATTCTATGCTTTTTTGTGCATGGGCACCAGGCATTTCATAGGATCCTGAGTTCAAAAATGTGTTCAGCATAATATAAAACAAATCAAGTTGTAGACTAACATTCATATACAGATGTTTCTCCTCACATAGGCCATGAGCCCCTTGAAGGCAAGGATAGGTGATATTTTCCTCTTTATTCCAGGTTCTCAGTCCAGTCCTCAACATACAGTGGGTTCTTGGTAAATATTAATTGAAAAATGAATAAATAAATGAACTATTTTGTCCCTGTCACATGATGCTAGTGAAAAGAGATGACACTTTAGAATCAGACAGTCTTGGATTTGAACCCTGATTCTGTCTGATATTGACCAAGCAAATAAGTAAAATTGGATATTTGTAAAATGGGATAATAATTGTTGATTTATAGGATTGTTCAAAAATAATAACAGTGATGTACATAAAGCACTCTGCATACTTTTTAAATTGCAGTATAATTTACACAAAGTGCACAAATCTTAAGTATACAGTTCAATAATTTTGTTTATATGCATGTAAACACCACACAGATCAAAATTTAGAATACTTTTATCAGCCACAGAAAGTTCCTGAGGAACTTTTAAAATAATGGCTGTAAATTCTTAGACATTCCGGAAAGGTGGGGTCAACATGCTCTTTTCCTGAATCTGGACAGACTGGTGACTGCCCTGACCAACTGAATCTAGCAGGGGTGACATTATGGGACTGCCAAGGCTAGACCCATAAAGGCAATGCAGCTTCTGCCCTGTTCCCTAGAACACTCATACTCATTGTCCTAAGCATCAGGTAAGAAGCCTGACCACCTGAGGTCATCATGGTGGAGAGGCCACCCTCAGGTGCTGCAGTCAATGGTTGAGCCCAGACTTGCAGCCCACCCCTCCAAAGCGTCAGATATGTGAGGAAACCATTGTGGATCCCTCGAGGTCAGCCTACGCAACAGCGCCACATGGAAACACTACGTTTTAGGGGGTCGTCACCTGACAGTAGATAACTAACAGTTTTTATGTGCACCTGCTCAATCAAGAGTCTCTTCCCTCCCGCTCTGAAATCATCACATTTCTGATGTTTATCATTACAGATTCATTTTGTCGGCTCTCAAACTTCATGTAAATAGAATCACCCAACATAAAGTCTTTGTGTCTGGCTTCCTTCACTCAATATATTGCTTCTGAGAATCATCCATGTTGTTGTTTGCATCAGTGATGTTTTTACTGCTGAATAATGTTCCCTGTTATTGAGAGACATTTGGGTTATTTCCAGTTTGGGGTTTTTAATACTAAACCAGCTATTGAACATTCCTGGGCAAGTCTTTCTTAGACACATATTTTTATTTCTCTTGGATAAATGCTTAGGAGTGGAATTGTTGTTTTGTAGAGTAGGTGTATATTAATATTTACTAGAAAATGTCAAACCAGTTTCCAAGCAGGTTGCAAAATTTTTTACTACCACAGTAGCTATGACTCCCAGATATTCCACCCTCTCACCAACACTTTGTATTGTCAGTCATTTCATTTTAGCTATTCTATGTATGTACAACAATACCTCTACTAATTTATTCCGCATGTCCCAATGACTACTGATGTTGAGCACCTTATTGGCCACTTGGATATTTTTTTTTATGAAATTCCTATCCAATCTTGTGCATGCTTTTTAATTAGGTTGTTTGTCTTGTTATAACTGAGTTGTAAGAGTTCTTTGTATGTTCTGGATACTAGGGGTTTTTTGGCAAATATTTTTCTCCAATACTATAATTTGCCTTTTCACTTTTTAAATGATATCTTGTGGTGAACAGAAATGTATCAGTCTTTTTGTTTGATGAGATCCAATTTATTTGCAGGAGATGGGGGAGTTAGTAGCTTTATGGTCTGCCTAAGAAATCTTTGCCTACCCCATTACAAAGGTATTCTCCTATGTTGTCTACTAGAAATTTTATTGTTTTAATTTCCACATGTCAGCCTATGGCCCATTTCAAATTAATTTGTATGTGTGGTATTTTATAGGGACCAAGAGTTTCTTTTTTATCTCCCATATCAATATTCAGTTGCTCCAGGACCACTTCTGAGAAGACCTTTGTTTCCTCATTGAACTGCATTGGTGTCTTTGTTGAAAAACAAGCAGGGGTGTGTGTGTGTGTGTGTGTGTGTGTGTGTGTCTAGAACCTACACCTTTACAAGACTGGTCTAACTATCCAGGTGCCTGAAATTTTATCATTAGAGATAATTTACTTTATAATTTGTATCTTAAGATTGTTATATCTTACCATGACATGACAAATTGAGCCCTATTCTCAATTTATACCTTGAGGTTCTTGAGTTCATTAAAGCCCAGGTGGGAGAAGTGCCCTGAGCTAAAAATCAGAAGAACTGGGTTACAGATCATTCCAATTCAACAGAAACCCACTGAGGGTCTTCTCTTTGCCAGGCAGGATGTTTGGGAAATGCTGGGGAAGGGAAGAAGGCAGGGAATAAGACATGTTTCCTATTCATAAGGACTTCACAGCTGGGCTACAGATTGAATGACCTAAGACTACCTTCACTTGAGACTACCTTCACTAACCCACGTGCCCCACAAAGAACCCTGGAATCCAGAGTGGAGAATTTGGAGAATTTATTACTCCTTTGGTAGCTACAGGAATTTCAGGACACGCTACTCAGTTCTCTTCCAGGTTTTATGAGCCTTAAATTTCTCCGTTGCTGAAGAGGGATTAAGAACGTCCTCACTCTGAGATAACTCATATAAAGTGCTTAGCTTTACAGCTAATAACAGCTTTTTAGCTGTCGTTATTATTATTATGATTCCTCCCAGTGCTCTGCTGAGGATAAAATCATAGGGTCACAGAATCTCAGACAGGGTTGGAAGGAATCTTCCAACAAGAAGTCTGTGGCAAATTATCAAAATTTCCAGGAGATCTTGTTTAAAATTACCAGTCCCCACTCTCCAACCCAGAATTTCTTTTTATTGTTGCCAGGTGAGGCCTAAGAACCCATATCTGGGACAGAAATCTCCAGATAGTATACAATCAATCAAGTTTAGAGACCACCAATGTCTGGCACAGCTAAACAGAGATGGGATAAGGAAATGCAAAACTGTCTTAGAAATGCTGTTATTATACAAAGATGATTGGTTGATCACATAAAATTATTATATTTGTCAAATGCATTCTAAGAGAAATAGCTAGCAGCAAGCAAACTCAGGGAAGGAAAGGGCACGAGATCAGAAGGGGCTGGAAAAGGAGGTAGTTGGGTGACAGAAACACATTTCGACAATTTCACAATTTTACATGGGGTCAGGCCCTGCTTAAGACCCAAAACCAATTTATATCCAGTTGGCAATGGATTAAACTAACAGGTCTGTTAGCCAATTCAAACTCTAATGAAAAAAAATCAAAGCCAGAAACAAATTGAGTGCAAGATAAGGCAAGCTGATATGACAGACTCCTAGGAAAAATTATTTTAGGGAACAGTATCAAATTTCAAAATCTGACTGAGGCATGGTGACCCAGCAGGACTGCTGAGAGCCAGGGCACCTCCGTAGCTGTGAAAATCCTACAGATGACAGGCCAAAATAACTGATTCTGCACATTGCTGATAGAACATAGCAAGGAGGGGTTTAGGATGGTTTTGTCTGCAATGAAATTTTCCATGGGTCACACAGATTTCCCTTTTTTTTTCCTGAGTGTCAGGATGGGTGAGCAGATGGCTGGAACACTGGAAGAGAGGGAGTAAAGGATCTGGCTGAGAAAAGCAAAGTGAAGTGAAAGTTCTCTAGGTCAGGATTGAGACCAGAAGCCAGAATAACCCTACCCCAGAATCTCCAGAGATGACATTCCACTCACACAGTCTCATGGACTGAAGGAGACTAGCTCTGGATTGGGATGCAGGAGGGCTTGCTTTCACCACTAACAGCCAAATGTATTTGGGTAAGCCAAATACATTTTTTTACTTCAGCTTACCTATTATCACTGGTCACTAGATCTTATTGTCATGATCCTTGAATACTGATGGCATCTTCCCTTAAATACTGGGTGGTATTTTCTGGTCCATTACATCTTACTGAAAGATAGGGAGCTCACTGGAGTCACTAAAAAATTCTTTGTTCACAAAGCTTCACCCACTTTTACTCATATCCACTTGTGCCTCTCAAAATGGACTCAGTGACATAATGGGGGAGTTAGTCTCCTACCCAGCAGCAACTTTCCTCTGTGTCTGAGTAGCAGAGGGCCTTGCACACACTGGTGGGGTATCTGCTAACACTTCCCCCACCCTTGGCCCAATCCTTGGCTCCACCCCCCAATTCCCACCTCCTCATCTGGACTGGGGAAATAAAGACTCATCCACCAGGGGCACTTCTGCTCTGCATAGAAAGGACGTAGAGAAAAGTCAAAGATAGCACTGTCCTCTCTGTCCAAAAAAAAATATAAAGTGTATTTCTTCTTACAGTCTGGAAATATTTAGGCAGGTTCTAAAATGCCAAGTGCATAGTTAAGGGAAACTAGAATATTTGGGAGATAACCCCAATCCCATTCTTTGGGGATTTACATTAAGAAGTTATCTTTGGACTTCTGGCCAAGATGGAGGCATACCTGGACACCCTGTGCCTCCTCTCACAACCAAGATTAAGGACAACAAAAATATAGAACCAAAAAAAAAGAAAACCTAACCAGGACAGATAGAAAATTGAATTGTGCAGGAGTTTGACAACGATTCACCCAGACTGGTAAGAGGGGCAGAGTCAGCAGCCAGCAGAGTCCACAGCATGGCCCACAGAGTCAGACTGTGGTGGGATAAGCCAGTGGTGGTCCCAGGCGCGCAGTCACTCCAGGTGCACAGGTGGCAGCATTGCCAAACGTGGGGAGGTCAGGCGGGGCACACAAGGCAGCTGACCATGGACATACATTCGCGCACAGATAAACCAGGCAAAAACGGGCAGCAAGACAGACTATGCGACACAGAGCCCCAGTGCCAGGAAGTGAAACCTAAAAGCACCCATTGAAAATACTTGCAGGGGCTGAGGTGCCAGGAGGGAGTCCCAGCCTCACAGGAGAGTTTGTTGGGGAGACCCATGGAGTCCTGGAGCGTGCTCAGGCCCACTTACATGGAAATCAGCACCAGAAGGGCCCAATTTGATAGGGGAAAGAGGCTGAAGGGACTGGTATCCATGAGACAGTGCGGAGCAAGCACCATTGTTCCCTCTCAGACATGGCCCCAACATCCAGTATCACAACCCCACCCTGGTGAATGCCTAAGGCTCCGCCCTTCACTACGTAACAGCCATGACCAGACAAACAAAACCAAGGATGGCTAGAAAGGGAGAACATACCGGGGCCCCAGAGCTAATTCATCTGAGCAACCAGGAGGTGGTCAACCTATCAGATGCAGAGCTCATAGCACTGGTAGCCAACCTATCAGAAGCACAGTTCAAAGCTCTAGTGAAAATTAGAGGAACAAATGGAGGCTACAATAAGTGAAATGAAGACAAATGCACAGGGAACCAGTAGTGATGGGAGGAAAACTGGGACTCAAATCAATGGAGTAGGCAAGAAGGAAGAAAGAAACAACCAAACAGAAAAGAATGAAGAAACAGAATTCAAAAAAATGAAGACAGGCTTAGGAACATCCAGGATATCTTTAAACATCCCAACATCCAAATTATAGGGGTACCAGAAGGGGAAGAAGAAGAGCAACAAGTGGAAAACTTATTTGAACAAATAATAAAGGAGAACTTCCCCGATCTGGCAAAGGAAATAGATTTCCAGGAAGTCCAGGAAGCTCAGAGAGTCCCAAAGAAGGTGGATCCAAGGAGGAACACACCAAGGCACATCATAATTACATTACCCAAGATTAAAATGAAGGAGAAAATTCTAGAACCAGCAAGGGATAAGGGCACAGTCACCTACAAAGGAGTTCCCGTCAGACTGTCAGCTCATTTGTCAAAAGAGAAAGAAGGCAAGAAGGGGCTGGAAAGAAGTATTCCAAGTCATGAAAGTCAAGGACCTACATCCAAGATTGCTCTATCCAGCAAAGCTGTCATTTAGAATGGAAGGGAAGATAAAGTGCTTCTCAGATAAGATCAAGTTAAAGGAGTTCATCATCACCAAGCGCTTATTATATGAAACGTTAAAGGGACTTATCTAAGAAAAAGAAGATAAAAAATAGGACAGTAAAAAGACAGCAAACTCACAGATACTAACAACCATACCTAAAACAAAAGCAAACAACTAGACCAGGAACAGGAACACAGAAATGGAGATCACATGGAGGGTTTGCAACAGGGGAGTGGGAGGAGGAGGGAGGGAGAAAAAGTACAGAGAACAAGTAGCATAGACAGTGGGTAGAAAATAGACAGGGGGAGGGCAAGAATAGTGTGGGAAAAGTAGAAACTAAAGAACTTATGACACATGGAAATGAACTAAAGGGGGGGAATGTGGGGGGGGGGGGGTGTGCAGGGTGGAGGGGAATGATGGGGGAGAAATGGGACGACTGTAATAGCATAATCAATGAAATATATTTAAAAAAGAA